>CM034235.1:19048073-19648073 GCA_019916065.1 Vitellaria paradoxa | reverse complement strand
GAGAGCTAAGTAAACAAGAATAAAAAAAAAAAAAAAAACTCTAAGGATGGGCATAGGACGGGTACACCTATCTCTTATCTTCTAGCTAATATTTTCTTTTCATCCCTAAACTCACAAATGGAGCCTTAACTTCCTGTCTCCTTAGAACTCAAGGACATAGACAAGCCTATAGAACAAATCCTATTCAAGCAAGGTCATGCCCTTTCACCTCATCCTCTTTGTGCTCTTTCATCTCACCCTTGATTTATATATACAACTTCTACATCTGTTATTTTGTTGATATAGTCAATAGGATATATGCAATATGTGATAGAACATTGATTATAAATATTGACTAAATAGCTGATCTGCTTGAACTGGAAAGAATTGTGAATCGAGTTGATTAAATAGATGAAACATATAAGTGCCACTCAAATTGATTGAGTAGTAGTTGATATAGGCATAATATTAGATTTCTAAGGTAATCGAACTTCATTCGAGAAGTTTATATGTAAAAAGAGTCATTTTATAATTGCAATTGTATCGAATAGAAAGTATAAGTCTTTAACCCAATCTAGTATTGGTGGAACTACTGAAAGTTATGGTGAACTCCTATATACCTTATAGGAATTGGTTGGCTAAGTTTATTGTTTTGGACTCTATGTTTATTGTTTTGGGCTGCAACGAAGGGGAATATGTGATAGTGTGGAGGAAAGAACTTATATTGATTCTTTGTATTGGCTTGCTTTTGCTTGATGGCTTTAGTACAAATGGATTGACTTTATTCCATTTATATAGGCATCCATCTCCTTATTGGACTGTGGAGATTGATTTCATCTAATGACTATGATTTATCTTTCTACAAATAGAGGGAATTATCCCGTGGGCATTCACCTCCTTAGTGGATGGTGGAGATTGATTCCATCTAATGACTACAATTTATCTTCTGGAGAAAATCATACAATTATCTTAGATATTTTTTAAAATCTTAGAATATCCCATAAAAATATTTAGATTTCTACATTTACCTACTCAAAATATCTCCGTTCTAGAAATACCTAAGTTTCTAGAACATGCACCAATGCAAGGTAAAAAAAATAAGCTCAAAGACCAATTAGCCCAATCCTAAGGCTCTGTTTAATAACGTTTATGAGTATTTTTTTTAATTTACATTTACAAGTTTTGAAAACTAACTACAAACATGTACAGTAAACCTGTTTTTATTTTTTGTTGCAAAAAAAAAAAAAGAAAATTTAAATGAAAAAATAATGTTTTCACTCTTATTGTTTTTTTATTATAAAAATTTTGTCTATTTTTTTGCATTATATTAAAATGAATTATTATTTTCAAATACATTATTAAATTAAAATTATTTTAATAATATATTATAATGATTTATTGTATTGAATTAAAATATTAATTTATGATTAAATGATTTGTTTTATTAAATAATAATTATTTATACATGAGAGAGGGGAGAGAGAGAGAGGGAGAGAGAGGAGTTTTTTATGAAATTAGAGGCAAAATTATAAGTGGCATTGGTGATTTTTTAATTATTTAAGTAAAGTTGTTAATGGCATTCACGATTAAATTGGCTAGAATTTCTGCAATTGGTGAATTTCTTACCCTGTCCATTTAAATCAAATTAAATTAAAATTAATAAAATTTATTTTATTAAACTAAAATTATTTTTTAATAGATAATAATTATATATTAAATTTTAGCTAAATAAAATTACTAATGAAATAATAATTTATTATTAAAATAATTTATTTTATTAAATTAAATTTTAGTAAGCAATAATTACCTCTTAAAATGATTTATTTTTATTAAAATGTTTCATTAAATTAATATACTTTATTAAAAATAATAATTATTAAGAATAAGTATTTTATAAAATTAATTTAATTAATTTAAATATATTTTGTCAAATTAATTAATTAAACTAATAACGGGTATATTTTATTAAATCTAATTAATTTTAATTAATAAAATTAAATATTCAATTAGAGTAATATTAATTACTGTAATAAAATTGGCATTACCAAGCATATATTTTTTATTTTGGAAGAAAAAAACAAAAACTGAAAGAAACAATTAAAAATGAAAACAGTTAAGCATAAGTAAAAAACATAAATGTTTGGGACCAAAAAGTGTCCACCTAAGTTCATAATATAGATTGTAAATAAATTCTCTAAAATTAATAATTCATAGATACATATGATCCAAAATACATTGGCATTTTTAAAAATTAAAAATATAGTTGGAGTTTCACGAATCGGTAACTGTCTGTGTAAATTGTCCAAGTAACACTTTGGAAAGCATTATGTTATTTGGTTGTGTTGGAATCAAGAAGAAAGCATGGCAACCTCTGGTTACACACCAAATATCTGAGAAAACTATTAGCTCGTCGGGGTTTGGTGGAATGTCCCTTTGATGGTCAAATTAGTGTGGAAAAAATGAGATAGAGCTTAAGAAAGTAAGGAAGCAGAGTATTAATAAAGTAATAGTGTTTAACCTTTTTCCATGTATGAAATCCGGTAATTTATATATGTGATTTGAAACTTGTATTTACCGCCCTGGGTGGTTGGACCACGTTCGAATGTGGGCAGTAGTGTTAGGACATGGATAAGAATGTGGGGGACAAGGTAACTGCCTACTTCCCCAAAATAGCCATGCCAGTTATGCTGAAAGGGTGGGCATGTGAGAGCTTGCCACGTGTCCCATGTTCGGGTGGATATCATGTGTTTGGATGATCCTCTCCAGTAGTAATTTTAACACTTTTATATTTAAAAATATATATTTTTACATATATACACAAAAATACAATAAGATAAATAGATAAATGACTAGTTAAGTTCAATCCCTTAATAAAATAAAATTTTAATATGTAATTATTATATATTAAAAATTAATTTTGTTAATAAAATAACTTATTTTAATTTTAATTTAATTTTAGCTAGAAGTCATCCATGGCAAGACTTTTATTGAAGCAATTAATTTTGTTCTAATGAAATATTTAATTTTATTAATTTTTATAAACTCAATTAAATTTAATAAAATATATTCGTATTAATTTAATTAATTAATTTGATAAAAATATTTAAATTAATTAGTTTAATTTTATAAAATATTTATTTTTTAGTAATAATTATTTTGATAAAGTATTTTAATGAATAACATAATTTAATGAAATATTTTAATAAATAAATTATTTTCATAATGTTACTTTAATAGTAATTTTAATTAAATAAAATTTTGATAAACAATTATTATCAATTAAAAAATAATTTTAATTTAATATACCAATATTAATTTTAATTAGATTTAAATGGATTGAATAAGAAATTCATCAATAGCATGAATTCTAGCGATAGCACTATTGATGACTTTAGGCAAATAAAAAGAATCGTCAATACCACTAATGATTTTGTCTTTAATTTCGTAAATAAGTCCAATTAAGACTTAAATTAGTGTTTTATCTTATCTTACCTCCTATAACGTAAAAAAAAAAAAAAAAAAATAGAGGGAGAGATAGAGAGGGGGGAGACACAGAGAGACACGTTGGCAATTGGACTAGATAAAATTTAACTTTGTTTGGAATTATGGATTTGATAGGATTTGATTTCATTTAATGAGAATTCTCCCCAATTCCAATACTTAGAATTAAAATAAAATTTATCTTTCAAAAAAAAGAATTAAAATAAAATTTTATGAGTTGAATTTGATTTTATTTGATAATTTAAATTTTGAAATTTCTAAATCATTTGAAATCAATCAAAAATCATAGAATTTGATAAAAATTCATTATTTTCTTAGGTCATTAAACTAAGTGGATAAATTTATCCTTATATATCATATTTTCTATTTTTCATTATATTGTCAAATCTAATAGTTCTCTTAAATTAAATTAATTCAATTCTAAATTCAAAATGTGTTCCAAACAAAAATTTTATTTATCAAATGAGATGTGAAATTAATCTTTATTTAAAAATCAAATCAAATCAATTGTAAACGATGAATGTTTCCTAATAGAGTGTAAGAAATAATTATTTTTAACCCTATACTTATGGCGAAAATCACTTTGAACTTGAAAAATCTACCGTTATGCCCCTTATTCTTTGAACTAAAGTAAAAATGTTAAAAAATTCATCAAATATAATGGTTTTAACTCTAAATAAGTTTAAATAATACATTTATACTCCTTGCAGATTTTATTACTTATACTTATCCCTCCGATTCTATTTGGCTTTTAATATATATTTTGCCTTCTCACTTAAAATTTTAACACCCTTCACAATTTCATTTTAGCTCAAAATATAAAAGATGCAAAAGTAGATTTTTAAAGTTTAACGAGTGTAATTGATTTTCACCTTTGATATAGGGTAAAAAGGTAATTTTTCCCAATATTAATGTTATATTTATGGGTGTTTTGAAAGTTTAAAAGTGTAAGAAAAATTAAACCAATATTTAATTCAAAAATTTTTATTAGACTATAAATATAATAGACCCAAAAACACAGGTTTTCTTTAAAAAATATATATATATATAGTCCCAAGGAGAAGGCCCTAAGTTGTCTTTTGAGGTTCGGTCCTGATTATGTTCAGTACAGGATTTAGGTATTCGAGCATGATAGATTCATTTATTTTATTGAATAAGCATGTCAGGGTTTAATATGCCTGTGGGTGGTTAAAGGATGTTAAGCTTTGGCACAGAAAATCTTGTGAAAGATAGATTTATTTAATTTGTGAGTCGCTAAATTTGAAACTTGCAAAACCGTCCACTCTGAAGCCTAATGTCTTTCTCTTTCAAATCGTTAACATTCTATCCAACAAGGATATTTGATGAGTATTCACCGCGGACGGACTTAAAATTTGAGATTTATCTAAATTAAATAAAAATATAAAAGTAGAATGAGTTAAATTACAAAAATTTAATTTGAATAAAGAGTCTAAAAACAGTGTTTAGAATACAAAATTTAAGGGGACTATATTTAAAAAAAAAAATAAATAAACTAAACATATTTTTTTGGGACTAGGCCCGTTACCTGGCTAAAGCCAAGGGCAACCTAAGGTTGATCCGCCCCTGACTAACCAAAACCGAAAAGCAATCTTCCATGGTACAATCTTAATGCAATATTTAACGTGCATCATTATTCTCCGTATGGTGGAGAGAAGTCACTCTCTAATTTAGACGTGCATCATCCATTGTTTTTTTCAAGCTTGTTTCATCAAAGCTTAAATTTCAGTCATTCTCAGCAGCAAATATGTATATTTTTATAATTCAATTGCCAGAGAAAAACAACATTGATTCAGACTGGACTATTTCAGTGTAAAAATCATTCAACCAGACTATTGCAGTGGCAAAAAAAAAAAAAAAAAATCTCATTTCAGCTCGATAAAAATGGACTGAAAAAAGAGGTCTGTCGGACAACTGACAGACCACCCCAGCCAGAAGAATCCAGCTGAGAACCCCCACGGCTTTATAAGAGCCTCCAGAGGAGAACCCAAAGAGCTAATTAATCACGCTCTAGTCTTGCAGTCACCCCCAAAAAAGAAAAAAAAAAAAAAAAAGTGGAAACAACATTTTCATATGGATAAAGATTATTATGAAATGGAAAAACATACATAAACTGTCTTTTAAATTTGAATATGAGAACTGAATTTTTGAATTTGAATTATTGTGTTTGAATAAGATAAGTTGTAAATTAATTATTACATCCTTACTTTTTAAAATTAACATGTGTATATATATTTAGTTTTAGGGTTATTTTGGTTGCCTCATTTTCATTTGTGAGATCTGTGTTCTCGCAAGGCGATGTTTGATTAAGGAAATAGAATCAATTAGGAGGGATAAATAATATTATAAATTAATATATAGAATTTGATATAACATGAAATTAAGTTTTTATATCGTATATGTTATTTTTTTTAGTTTCAATGTTTGGTTGGTGAATTATGAAATGAGATAAAAGATGGATGTCATCATTTGACAATAGATTTGATAAATGATATCTCTTGACATTTAGATCTTAGTGGAAAATAATCTAGAGAATGAGGGATTGATGCAGAAAAGCATATGAATTCAAATGGGACGAAACAAATAGAGTGTTTAACTTTGTTGATTTTAATAATACCAAGAAAAATATCTCAAGATAATAGAGATGCTATCTCTAATAATAAAATTCTTATTCAAAATTAATTGTTTAACCCTTAGGCATACGCTATATTAACTAGAAAAATCTTTAATGCTGAATTCCTAATCAAGTGGAAAATAATTAAGGAATTAGAAAAAATTAGTAAATTAAGAAAAATAAAAATTTTGACTTAAAGGCCAAATTTAGATTTTAGAATAAATAAAAAAAAATCATGTTAGAATAAAAGACACAAAAAACAAGCATTTTATTAAATATTTTTCAAAATAAAAAAAATAGACTTTTTGAAATGATCATGCTTGACTTTTTTTTTTTTTAACACCAGAGTCCACGTACCAACTCAAAAAGTTGGTATAGAGATTAAGGCTTATACGCAACACAACACACACACCCAACTCCCGATGTGGGAGCAAGCCCCAAAGCGTCCATCGGACATCTCCTAGGCTAGGGTCGGACCATGCGACATAGCCCATGGGAGGTAGTGGGGGCCCAACACCGGGCAAATGTTAATTGTTTTTTTTTTTATTTTAATACCAGAGTCGACATACCAACTCAAAAAGTTGGTATAGAGACTAAGGCGATCATGCTTGACTTGGATGACAAGTTTTATAATATTCTGAGATCGTTGACTTCCCAAATTTAGTCAAATTTTTTCATTGAGGCAATCATTCTTTTCCATGTTGTCAAGTACAATTACGGCTATATTATTCTCCCTAAAGTGAACGAAATTCATTCTCGAATTTAGCTCGTCATTAGAATTGTCCCCCGTACGTATATAAAATGAGGTGCTTCACGTTGAAAACATAAAATGTTTTGAGTACGACTAAGCATATTGACTTTTCTAATGATCTAAACTGGCTCAATTTTTCTTGCTGCAAGTTTGTTGTAATCACCAATAGAAAATTGATCCTTTGTTGATTGTACTCTAAAAAGTGATTTTAAATGATATTTTGTGATCATATTTGTGATATTTTCAGTGTACATCATTTGTTTGAATAAATATCTTACATTGGATTATTTATTTATTTATTTTTACTCTTGTTCTCTATTTTAGAATAAAAATATTAAGCTAGTACAATTTTGAAGTCAACTGAGATAAGTCCTATAATTTATATTGTAGATGATCGTGATGATGATAAATAATACTACGAACAAGTTTATAATTACTAACATTTGTTTTCTTGTAATAGTTTAATAAAACAAAAAAAAAAATTAATGGAAGCTATTGGAAGCATTGGTTACTTTAATGTTTTGTTCGGAACATATAAGAATTTGTGAAGGGAAAGGAAAATTGAAAAAGAAATAAAATATATAATGTATGTAATTTTTTTTTACTTAACTAAGTAAAAATTAAATTGTATTTACAAATATTTATTCACTTTAATCTTATTTTTCTAACTCGATAAAATAATAAAATAAATTTGATTTTTTTTCACGTCATTTAATATTCTTATCATTTTTCTTTTAGTTTTTCTTTCTCTCAACAAATCCATGTTCCAAACATAACCTAAGGTGAAAAAAAAAATTATTACTATATATTATTATTAACATTGCTTCATATACTATTGTTTGATAATCCAAACTCAGCAAAATCAATTCCATGGAAGTATTTATGGTGATTCTCTAACCAGTCAAATACTGTCGTACCGATTAACGAGCACGCACCATGCTTGCCAGTCCTACTGCCATCCTTGGAAATGCTTATGGCGTTCGGATGATGTAGCTTAAAGCAAAAAACTGAGACTTTTTTTTTTTTTTTTTGGTCATTTTACATGGATTTATGTGTATATATCGACTTAGGATTTTTGGAAGTCATTCATGCACAATTTTTTTTTTTTTTGGGCTTTTATAATTATTTTTCATATAAACCTTAAATTTCTTATTGAATCTTGATTTCTTTTATGCTTGAATGTATAGTTTTTGTGTTAAGTTTAATAGATGATGATGAAGAGGGCGTGTGTTGAATTTCTCTACATATTAGGCATTTATTATTCTTAAATTTATTTAGAGATTTTGAATGCTTACAATCTCTTGATTTTATAACGTGGGACTTAAATTCATAAAATCAAACCATTTTATGTAAATATGAAAATTGAGATTTCTGCTAATAGCTTTTGAAATTGGTTAGATATGTTTTGACTATGGATCCATGTTGGTGAATCTAAGATTCGAAATCTTACTCGACCATAAAATCTCTTGCGCAAATTCTAGATAATTTCCATTTTCATGATTGTTGTCATAGTCCTTTTAAACTCAATTGGGTGATATTATGATTGAATAAAGTTCGTAGGCATTCATCGACAATTAGAAATTAAATTATCTATTTTGTTGTCATGGTCCTTTTAAACTCGATTGGGTGTTGTTATGATTGAATAAAGTTAGTAGGCATTCGTTTCTAATTAGAAATTAAATTATCTATTTTTCCCAAATCGATTCAATGAAGTTGGCATCCGACATCGGGATGTTACGGTGTGTTTGTGTGGTGTATAAGTCCCACCTGCAAATCAAGTTTCTGACTTAACTTGTTGGGTTGGGTTGGGTTGGGGTGGGTTAGTTTAAAAAAAATTAAAGCTGCATGTGTCTAGTGTTCTACTCTCTCTATGAGCTACACCGTTCAGTTTGAGTTTCGGCCCAATGAGTTACTGTTCCACTTGCTCTATGGGCTATGCCATTCAATCTGAGTCTCGGCTCAAGGAGTTGCAGTGGGTAGGCATTCCACATTGAGATATTAGGGGTGTGTGTGTGGTGCATAAGTGATGTCGGTTAGATTTGATATTTCCCAATTTCTTTTGGATTAGTTTTCTTAATTTATTTCGGATTTTGTTTTATTCTTATTTAATTAGGATTAGATTTTATTTTAGCAAAAGACTATTTGTAATTAATCCAAATAGAATTTAGATTGGATAGGAAGACTCTTGAAAACCTATCCTAATTAGGATTAGATTTATGATTAGTTTTCCTTATAAATAAAGAATTTTGTGGACACTTTTCATTCAATTCTTTCAATTCAATTATTCAATATTAATTAAAAGCTTTGGTCTTCTTATTTGGTTCTTGTGATTCAAGGCCACATTCTTGTGCGTTCAAAAACAACCCATCGTACTCGAGGACGATACCTTGGCAATGCCCTGCTGCTGTGTCAAATGGTATCAGTAAGTTTACTTTGCCTATTTTTCTTCTTTCCCATTGAGTATACACAAGGTTTCTCCTTGTGCTCATTGTTCAATGGAGGGCCCAAACAACGGCGATCGTAGTTTGGAGAATCTCTCGGTTACATACCAAAGATTGGAGCAACATGTGGATGCTCAAACTTAACATTTGGATGAAATTCCAGCAATGCTTAACCCTAGGAATCTTAACAATATGGATACCTCAGTTGAGCCTGTAGTAGTCCCTAGGGCTCCATGAGTTCAAGATGCTAGATGACTGTCCATGAGACAATTCAATGGTAACCGCATCATAACCCAGTTGATGATGATTTCAACTATGAAAATGAAAGTGCTATTCAAGTAGCCCCTACTCAAAGAAGGCGCAACACCAAATGAATCGATTCATTCTGAATGAAGATAGATCTCCTATCTTTTGATGGGCATTTTGAACTTAAAGAGTTTCTTGATTGGATAAACGAGGTTGAACTCTTCTTTGAATGTATAGAGATTGAAGATAATAGGATGGTTAGCCTAGTCGCCTACAAAATTAAAGGTGGTGCTTTCGTGTGGTGGGAACAGTTACAAGCAACAAGAGTCTACAAAGTAGAAGGAAAGTTCATACATGGACAAAGACGCAAAAACTTCTTCACGAAAGATTTCTTTCTCAAGATTGTGAGGAAGTTCTTTTTCAATAATATCAAAATTGCTAACAAGGTAACAAGACTATCAATGCTTATGTAACTAAATTTCATCGCCTCTTTGCAAGAAACAACCTTCCACAGACAAAGAATCAACTAATTGCAAGATTTATCAATGAGATACGCTGGAATATTCAGGTGCAAATAATACTGCAACTAGTTTATCCTTTAGAAAGAGCAATCTCCTTAGCTAGACGCATAGAGTCATAAGTAAGTCAAGTAAGGAAATCCTAACACCTATGGGAATTATAATCCTAATTCAACTAGGAATTATAATTCTAAGCCATCTCAAATTCCTAATCCTACTTCAACTCAAACTGCACAAGTTAAAGGAAAGGGACAATAGATTTTTCTCAAAATCTTAGTTAATCTTGGAATACAAGAAATGACCAAACAAGTACGAGATCAAATCCAACAGCCCCCAAGAAAAGTAATCTTTATGTTGTCCCTCGAGGAGATAAGTGTTTTAGATACGGCCAACAAGGACATCACTCCAATCGCTGTCTGCAAAGACAAGCAGTTAACTTAGTAGCCCATAACGGAGAAATTGAATAGCTTAACCATGAAGAAGAAGAGTTTTCTTGTGAGGAGGAAGAAGAGAACATTTCAGTTGAATATGTCCATGGAGATGAAGGAATTTCGTTAGTGGCACGAAGACTTATGTACACGCCAAATAAGGAGGAAATCCAAAGGCACAACATCTTCTATACAATATGTACCGTCAAGGAAAGGGTTATGCAATCTTATCATTGATGGAGAAAGTAGTGAAAATATAGTCTTCATGGACATGCTGGATAAACTACAACTCCCAACACAAAAGCATCTTTCACCGTATAACATTGGATGGATCAAAGAAGTTGGCAACGTAAGGTAACTGAGTAATGCCTTGTTCTCTTTTCAATTGGTAAGAATTAAAAGGATAAGGTACTATGTGACATCATGATCGACATGGATGCTTGTCATATGCTATTAGGATGCCCATGGCAATTTCATAGACAAACTATTCATCGAGGTAAAGATAACACCAATACTTTCTACAATGACAAGGTAAAGATTGTCCTTAACCTCTCAGAGAATAAGAAGCCTACTATCAAGTCTAAGTATAAAGGGAATGCATATCTAGTTGTTCAAGACCTTATGCCTGAAGTTCATAAAACAAATTAGGTTTTGGCACTGGTAGCAAAAAGAGAAGGAATTCAAGCATCTCCACAACAAGAGTTGCCTTCATCATTTCAAGAGTTGATAGAATAGTACAAAGATATCATGCCTGCTAATTCGCCATCTAGTTTGCCTCCCATGAGGAATGTTTAACATGAAATTGACCTCGTTCCTAGCGCAAGTCTTCCTAGCTTACCCCACTATCGCATGAGTCCAAAGGAGTTTGAGATCCTAGAAATGCAAGTTAATGATCTTTTACAAAAGGGCCTAACTCATGATAGTATGAGTCCTTGTGTAGTTCCAGCCTTATTGACAATGAGGAAGGATGGGAGTTAGCATATATGCATCTTTACTAGAGCTATCAATAGAATCATGGTAAAATATCGATTCCCTATTCTATGTTTGGATGATATGTTGGACATGCTTGAAGGTGCAAAGGTCTTCTCCAAGATTGATTTGAAGAGTAGCTACTACCAAATTCGTATTTACCCTGGTGATGAGTGGAAGACTACTTTCAAGACGAAAGATGGCTTGTACAAGTGGATGGTGATGCCATTCGATTTGTCCAGCGCACCAAGACTTTCATGATATTGACGAACCGGGTTTTCCAACCCTTTATTGACAAATTTCTTATTGTTTATTTTGATGACATTCTTATAATAGCTATGCTAAGGTGGAACACTTGGTATATTTACAAGAAATTTTTGAGATATTAAAGACAAATAGTCTTTATGTCAATGCTAAAAAGTGCTGTTTCATGACCAATAGCTTAATCCTTTTAGGCTATGTGGTTAGTTTGGAAGGAATAAAAGTGGATGAAAAAAAAAAAAGATTAGAGCCATCTAAGAGTAGCCTATTCCAAAGACAATTAGCGAGGTAAGGAGTTTCCACAGCCTTGCTACTTTCTACCAACAGTTTGTATGGAATTTTAGCCACATTGCTGCGCTACTCACTAATTGCATGAAGCAAAAACAACTTATTTGATCACAAGCCACTAAAGATAGTTTTAATTTGATCAAAGAAAAGTTGACAACCGCTCCTGTTCTGGCATTACCAAATTTTGATAAATTGTTCGAGGTTGATTGTGATGCATCAAGCCAAGGGATTGGAGTTGTTCTTTCACAAGAAAGTAGACCAATTGCTTTCTTTAGCGAGAAATTGTGTGAATTAAGACAAATATGGTCAACCTATGAATAGGAATTGTATGTAGTGGTACGTGCACTTCAACAATGGGAACCTTATTTCATTCAATGAGAGTTCATTCTCAATAGTGATCATCAAGCTCTCAAGTTTCTACAAAATAAGCAAAATCAAATAGGATGCATGCTCGATGGATTGCTTATACTCAAAAGTTCTCTTTTCTATCAAGCACAAATTGGGCCAATTAAACAAAGTTTTTACAAAATAAAGCAAAATCAAATAGGATGCATTGGATTGCTTATACTCAAAAGTTCTCTTTTTCTATCAAGCACAACTTGGGCCAATTAAACAAAGCTACTGGTGCCTTAAGTAGGCAAGCTGTCCTACTTACGGTTATTTATAATAAGATAATTGGGTTTGATTACTTAAAGGACTTGTATGAAGGTGATAAATATTTAAAAATGAATGGTATCAATATGCTTCCCAACCTCATACTTCAAGCAAGTTTCAAATTCAAGATGAGTTTCTATTTTGTGAAGACCATCTTTGTATTCCCAAAGCTTCTTTAAGAGAGTACATTATTCAAGAATTACATGATGGAATATGGGGTATGACAAGAGTATTTCCCTTGTGGAGGCACATTATTATTGGTGTCACTTGAAAAAAGATGTGGAACAGTATGTGAAAAGATGCTACACTTGTCAAACTGCTAAAGGTCAAGCTCAAAATACTAGTCTCTGCACACCTCTTCCTTCTAGGCACACCTTGGGAGGATCTGTCCATGAATTTTGTTCTTGGATTACCACATACTCAATGAGGTATGGATTCTATATTTGTGGTCGTCAATAGATTTTCTAAGACGGTACACTTCATTTCTTGCAAAAAGACTTTGGATGCTTCACATGTTGCAAGGTTATTCTTTAAAGAGGTGGCTTGTCTCCATGGTTTGCCAAAGACCATTATATCCGACCATGATAGCAAGTTTTTGGGTCATTTTTTATGAACCCTATGGAAGAGGTTAGATGCTACTTTGAAATATAGTAGTACTTGTCATCCACAAACGGATGGGCAAGCAGAAGTAGTGAATCGTACCTTAGGAAACATTCTACGAAGTATTTGTTAAGAAAGTCCACGACAATGGGACTTAGCCACATCTCAAGCGGAGTTTGCATACAATAATGTTCATAATCATTCAACAGGCAAAACTCCTTTTGAGATTGTCTACATCTTCTTCCTTTGCATACGTTAGATCTTGTTCCATTGCCTCGCTTACCAAAAATGAATATTATTGCAGATCATATGGTAGAGAAGATGACACAAATTCATGTGGTAGTTAAGAAAAAGTTAGAGGTTCAAATGCCAAGCATAAGGAAGCAGCAGATCAACATCCACGAAAGAAAGTTCTTGAAGAAAGAGAGATGGTTATGGTTGATCTTCACAGGAACGCTTTTTGGTTAGTACTTACAATAAACTCAAACAAAAGAAGATTGGTCCTATTCGTGTCTTTCGGAAAATCAATGACAATGCTTACATGGTTGATCTTCCTCCTAACTTAGCCATTTCAAAGGCTTTCGATGTCCAACATTTGTTTGAGTGTTATGCTTCGCCTAGTCTCTCTATTCTTTACTTGAGGACAAGCACTTCTCAAGAGGGAAGACTACTGTGTAGGATAAATTTGATATTTCCTAATTTATTTTGGATTTTGTTTATTCTTATTTTAATTAGGATTAGATTTTATTTGAGCCAAAGACTATTTATAATCCAAATAAAATTTGGATTGGATAGGAAGACTCTTGAAAACCTATCCTAATTTGAATTAGATTTATAATTAGTTTTCCCTATAAATAGGGACCTTTGTAGACACTTTTCATTCAATTCTTTCAATTTAACTATTCAATATTTAATTAAAAGCTTTGGTCTTCTTATTTGGTTTTGTGATTCAAGGCTGTACATTTAAGAACAACTTGTCGTATTCAAGGACGATACCTCGCAATGCCCCGCTGGTGTGTTAATTTGATGTTTTGTCTAATTGTAAAATATTTTCCTAAATATCCAAGCACAAATGTATTACCTGTGCATTTATTTAAGTATTTGTCCTTTTTAATTCAATTGATTTTATTAATTTCATCTCGAAAGGCTGGTAAATTAATCATTTTACTTGAACTTAGTTTTAAGCCCTAAAATTTTCTAAGTGTGTAAACCCCATCTGTACGAGCATACGTACACTGATCCATTCGTACGACCATACGTACGTCTATATGTTTTTAGCTAGGTTTGTTGACATGTTTCCACCAACTGAGTTATATATATATATATATATATATTCTATATATAATATTGCATGGGTGACGACCCACACACAATCTGCACGTCCACTTGCTCATTGAGCCTTCTATATGGTATTCATGCCTGCCACTTTAACCTCCGTACATATATATACACATCGCATACAAGTAGTTGGGGAGCACTAAGCATTATTGAGCCGAGAAAGAAATAGAGAGAACTGGTGAGCTGTTAGAGTTAAAAGTTTAAGAGAAAATAGAGTGTGCATGCTGTGAAAATTGTTAGGATGTCCTACATCGGTTGTGGAAGGGGCTGGTGGTCATTATTTAAGTGTAAGGGAAAGTCTCACTTTATAAGCTAGCTTTTGAGGATGATAGAGGCGTAAGATCAACCAACAAAAAGATGTGATGAAACCAATGTTGTAGTTAAAGAAAATGCATAAGGAGGGAATGTCAGCTCAATACCATCAGATCAGTTGTTGATTTACTCAGATGGATGGCTTAGATGGATGGTGTTAATCTCAGATCTTAGCTATACAAGTATCCTTAATTCCAATGATTGGGATGAAAGGATTTGGTAGTGGGGTTAGGTGAGCAATAAATGCAAAACTGAGTCACAATTGAGAAAGCTTCTTAATGAAGGTATAGGAAGTATATGTAAAGTCAAGTCTAATGAATATGTGACTGGGTTGAAGTAAACGGGTCAAGAGTAATATTGGGTTAGAGTGAATTCGGCTGCTAGGACTCCATTGGGGTATTATTGGGCCAAGAGAGTGGCCTTTATCAATCAGGCCATCTTTATAGCATTTGACTATTCATCATAGGGCCAGCTGTATTGACCCAATCCAACTAAAAGGGTAGTTAGTCTATTAGTTAGTTATTCACCATTGTTAGGTTTAACCATAGTAATGGTTAACCTTAGTTACAATTTAGTTATAATGTATTCCTCTAAATAATGATTGTAAATACAGAAATGGCATGAAAAGTATTCTTAAGAAAAATTCCCTCTCCTGGAGACTGAGAAGCCGTCGAATCCTTCCCAATTATGTTACAATTCTTCTTCGTCTTCCACCATAGGTAGAAGAAAGAATAAGCTTAAGGGGAGCTCACTCTAGAAGAATGAACGCTAATCATTTATTCAAAATTTACTTTCATTGGAACCAAAAAATTTCTTTCAGTACTATGGTTGCCGTCGGTATAGTTCTTCTGTTTCGTTTCCTCGTTACTAGTTTAAAGCTCAGACATTTTTTATGGTTCTATTTTTGAGAAAATTGATTTGTAGAGAGTGAGATAAGGAACACATTTCAAAGAAAAAAAAGAAATCGAAAATATTATAGTAAGAGAAAATAAAAATGATGGGAATATGGAGTGTCCAAGGGAGAATGTAAAAAAGTGATAAATAATGGTACGAGAGAGAGAAATTTCAAGGGTAGAAAGAAAGAGGAGGAAGGGACTGGGAGAGATTTGTAGGTTTGCATTGAAAAGAGGAAAATCATTTTTTTTCTGTTATTAATTTTTTTTCGTTTGTGAGAGGGGGTCATTATTAATTGAAAAACTTTTCATTGGTAAAAAGAAGACCATTATTAATGGAGAGACAGACTTTTCGTTAGGGGCCATTATTAATAGAGTAATTATTTTTAATAAAATATAGCATTTATGTAGAGTCATAATACCAACATTAGGGGGTCGTGCCCAGGGGCAGATTTATTGAGGGGCCAGGGGGCAGCTGCCCCCATTGAGTGCAAAATATCTGTATATTTTGTATGAATTTTTTATTATTTTAATATATAATGTATAAATTGCCTCCACTAAATTTAATTGTCAAACTATTTAAAAATTATTTTATATTTTTTTAATTGTTTTACTCTCTCTTTAAATTAAATTTACATCATTTAATATATCCCAACCCTTTCACCTTTTTTTCCCTCCTATCTCTCTCTCTCTCTCTCTCTCTCATCTCATTAATTTTAGGTTTACCTTTACCCTTTTCAACATTTTTACTCTTCAGCCGCCCCCTTCCCTTTTTTCTTCTCTCCCCCCCGTTTTTCTCTCTCTCGGAACCAGCAGCATGGCTCGCTGCCTTTAATGATTTAACCCCTCCCTAATTTAATTTTTTGTAACCCCTCCCGCCTTCCCTCTCTCTCTCTCACAGCTTGCCCGTTTTAATTTTTAACCCCCTCCTCCTCCCCCCTCTCTCTCTATCTCTCTCTCTCTCTAAACCAAGCAAACCCATAGCATTTTTTGCTTCTATTTTTTTACCACACAATCCAGTGGTCCACACCAAATTTTACCCTCTCTCCGTGAAAGGTTTCACTTTCATCTTCAATTTACAAAGAAAGTTTACTCCAACTCCAAGAATCAAGCTTCAAAGCCATTTCTTTACAATTAAGGTATTTTATTTATAAATTATAATTTAATATTTTAATACTTTAATGCTTTATTTTATTGCACATACTATTCATGTTTAACTTAATCTTATTTATTACTTGTGTTATTTGAAGAATTGTTGATTTATTTATTTAGGTTTAAATTTTTATTGATATGTATATTTGAAATAGGGTTTAACATGTTTTTTAACAAACAAAAAAAAAAAGATTAGGAATTTTTTATTTTTAATTATTAAATTTAGGAATTAAATTTCTAAAGATTTGTGTCTTTGATTATTATTTTTTTAATTTATATAGCTATGGAGAAATATTATAAAAGAAAGTCAGTTTTAGATTCATCATCTTCCATAAGTCATGACGAGCCTTTAAAGAGAAGCCACACAGAAGTCAACTTGTGTGATCTTCCAGTAGATCCAGGTCTTCGATGTTGAATTACTGATTATGATCCTAATATTCGAGACCAAGTTCGTAGGGCTTACTTATTAAAAGGACCTTGTCAGCAACGTAATCACAATTTTCCACAAAGAAAATTTGGGAAGTCATTAAGAAGGTTTAATCCCTCATGGTTCAATGAATTTGGCAATTGGTTAGAATATAGCATATCAAAAGATGCGGCATTTTGCTTATGTTGTTATCTTTTCAAACTTGATGTGGGAGACCAAGGAGGTGGTGATTCCTTTGTTGGCAATGGATATACAAATTGGAAGAAAAAAGAAAGGTTGCAAATGCATGAAGGGTGTGTTAACAGTGTTCATAATCAAGCATGGGGAAAATGTCAGAATTTGTTAAATCAAGAACAACATATCCAAACAATTTTTACTAAACTATCTAATGAAGCCAAGAATGATTATAAAGTTCGACTAAATGCATCAATTGATTGCATCCGATTTCTTTTGCGACAAGGGCTTCTATTTCGTGGTCATGATGAATCTGAACAAGCATCCCACCAAGGAAACTTTCTTGAACTTTTAAAGTTTCTTTCAAATCAAAACGAGGTTGTGAGAGATGTGGTATTGAAAAATGCTCCTGAAAATCTTAAATTGATAGCACCTACGATTTAAAAGGACATTGTAAGGGCTGCTGCATTTGAAACTACTCGTACTATTATTGAAGAACTTGGGTGATGGGTTATTTTCTATTCTCCTTGATGAATCTTGAGATGTATCAATGAAGGAGCAAATGGCTGTGGTTTTGAGATATGTGAATAAAAATGGATGTGTAGTTGAAAGATTTTTGGGCATTAAGCATGTCACGAGCACTAGTTCTTTATCGCTTAAGGAAGCACTCGAAAACTTATTTGCTGCCCATGGTTTAAGCATATCTATGTTACGTGGCTAAGGTTATGATGGAGCTAGTAATATGCGTGGTGAGTTTAATGGATTAAAGACACTCATTTTAAAGGAAAATAAATGTGCATACTATGTACATTGTTTTGCTCATCAACTTCAATTAGCTCTTGTTGCAGTAGCAAAGAACCATGTTCATATTGCCACTCTCTTCACCACAGTTACTAATATTGTTAATGTTGTTGAAGGCTCATGTAAGCGTCGAGATATTCTTCGAGACAAACAAGTTACTAAAATCATTGAGGCTCTAAAAGATGACAAGATTGCAAGTGGCCAAGGCCTCAATCAGGAGACAACTCTTATTCGTGCTAGTGATACACGTTGGGGATCACATTATGGTACCTTACTCAGCTTGATTGGTATGTTTTCACCTGTGATTGATGTGCTTGATATGCTAGTTGATGATGGATCTAATTCAGAACAAAGGGCAAAAACATCTTATTTATTAGACTCAATGCAATCCTTTGAATTTGTGTTTAGTTTACATTTGATGAAGTCTATTTTGGGAATTACAAATGATTTGTCACAGGCATTACAAAGAAAAGATCAAGACATTGAGAATGCTATGAAATTAGTTGAAGTATCCAAAAAATGACTCCAAATGATGAGGGATAATGGGTGGGATTTTTTAATGGAAAAAGTTTTCAACTTTTCTGGCAAGTATCGTATTGATGTTCCCAATATGGATGACAAGTATGTAGCTCGAGGAAGATCAAAGCGTAGAGCTCATGAAATGACAAACTCTCATCACTATCAAGTTGAGTTATTTTACACTGTCATAGATATATAACTCCAAGAGTTAAATGATCGTTTTAATGAGGGGAATACTGAGTTGCTTCTTTGTGTCGCATGCCTAAATCCATTCAATTCCTTTGCTGCTTTTGACAAAAAAAGGTTGATTCGTCTTGCCCAACTTTATGCGAAAGACTTTTCAAATGTTGCACTTTTGGCACTTTCTGATCAACTTGAAACTTTCATTATTGATGTGCGCTCTGATGTTGAGTTTTTAAATCTAAGAGGAATTAGTGACCTTTCTCAGAAGATGGTGGAGACTAGAAGACATGTAGTGTATCCATTGGTGTACAAACTTTTAACCTTGGCACTAGTTTTACCTGTTGCAACTACTACAGTAGAGAGGGCATTTTCTGCTTGAGGATTGTAAAGAATCGACTCCGCAACCGAATGTGTGATTAGTGGATGAATGATAGTTTACTGGTATGTATTGAGAAAGAGATTTTTAGTAGCATTACAAATGATGATATTATTAATCATTTCCAAGCAATGAAAAATCATAGGGGCCACTTGTAAAGATACTATATTTTGAAAGTACGTAACTTCTATTTTTGTCTTATTTTGATTGTCATTTAAAATTTGTAATGTTTATTTTTTTTAATTTTGCCCTCACTCAACACAAGTCTTGGATCCGCCCCTGGTCGTGCCACCCCTAATCTTACTATAGCTTCGTCCCTGGCTTTGAGTTTTTGAACAGTTACAAGTTTAACATTTGGATGACTCGAAGGTGTCTCGACGCTGCCGTTTGGACGGGAAAGGAGCCTTTGGACAACCTTCTTTCATCTGGATGCCTAGGTTAAATACTGTGCTATGCTTCCAGCTTCAGGCTACTCTGATTGATCTTTCTACATGGAATGTTAATACTACTATACATATAATAATATTAAATAAACAAAATAATAATAATAATAATAATGGTAAAGTACAAAAACCCCCCTACAGTTTACCCTCGGTGTCTTCTCGGTCTCACTAGTTTCAATTGTGACAGTCAAAACCCTACACTTCCAGTCAAGCAATAATGTAATCCTTCCGTCTGCTGCCCGTTAATTGCAACCGTTAGGGCGAGAGTAAAACCACCATTTCTCCATAGAATTAGGGTTTGAAGGAAAATGGTGGCGGTTGAGGAATTATGAGGCTACTGGTCACCTGCCACAGTAGGCCGACGCTAGAAAAATGAAAAGGACAAGGTTGGAGCTTTGAAGGCTAATTGGAGGGTTTTTTGGGACCAAATCCACTCGAGAATTCGCTGAAATAACATTAGCAGCTTGAAGATTATTTTCTAATACTGATTGAACAAAAACAGAAAACATCTCTTCGACCTTAGCATGAATCATTAAAGAAATTCGATTGAAATTAGTAAAATGAGAAGGAATTTATCTTGATTTGAACGGGTATAAACCAATCCACGAAGAACCCTACTTTTTTTTTACCAGCGGTATGAATAGAGTTAAGGTTCACTTAAGTTGCAACTGGTGAAGAAGAAGAGACGGCTAAACCAATATTCACATAAAAAGGTGCCTGACCTACCATGAATGATTGAAAATGGCCAAAGTATGACTTAAAGTTGCATCCAAATCATTCAGAATATTGGGCGGCGAATTTGGGATTTTTCAGCAGCCATGGTAGCTACTAGGTCGCCGAAAAATCAAGTTTAACCACCTAAAATTGAAGGAAAGAGGTCGGCAAACATGGAGTCCGGTAGTGTCGCCAAAAAGGGTTGGACGACCAACGAAAAAGTTAGAGAGTGAAAGTTTTTAGAGAAATGACAGTTTTACCCTCGTTTTAATGGTTGCAATTAACAAACAATAGATGAAAGGACTATATTACTATTCGACTAAAAGTATAAAAATTTAACTGTCACAATTGAAACTAATGGAATTAAAGTGAAACCGAAAGTAAAGTGCATTGGTGGTTTTTGTACTTTATCATAATAATAAAATGATGATGATGATGATGATAATAATAACAACAATACTAATAAAATTATAAATTAGCTTAAAATTAACGAAACAAAGTTAAGAACTAATAATACAAAATGTTTGTAAAATGCTAATTATAATTGAATTAGACTACTAACTAATGTTATTTAAGTATTAAATGATTACCCTTTTAAGAGGGTAATCAACAAGATTGCGAAACAACTTCATCCAAATAACAACCTAACATAAATGGGAAAGCACAAACTCTGTAGAGCTTTTACTCATTCACATGTGAAGCAAGTCAAGAAGGCCCAACCTCTGGGACCATCCATCTCAAGCAATTAACATAATTCCCTTTGCTGCAGGAAATTCAATTTTCAAACAGAACACTCATGCTTCATTTCATAACTTACAACCTGATTTTCTTTTCCCCTTTTCCCTTTCTCCTTTTGGCCATCATCAAACAAGCTCATCGCAAATCCACGTGACAGACAAAAGTCATAACCTTAAATTGTATATTTTGACACATTTGCCTATTTGAAGGGAAGATTATTTTCAAAATCATGAATGTACAACAAAGGCTAGGATATGCAATGTGATGGCAGTTCCAGACAAGACCGAAGGAACAAAGAAAAATAGATAGGCCAAACTGACACTCAGTGTCACCTCAATGAAAATTTTCCATTTCATCTCCTTATATTGAACCATTCAGTAAAACTAAATCCAAACATGTGTCAGACAAAAGCAAGAAACAATCGCTGGTTCATTCAAACATAAAGCTATTACTTGCAATAAAAACCATTCATCATTGTCTTTGTTCAACCAGAAATAAGAGATTGAACCAAAGACAGTCCACAACAATACTTCAACATTATATCCTAAACCTATTGTTTGAATAGCATTTTGAAAGTGCTTTCATGGGTAAATGCTATTCAAGCAACGGGACTGTAAGAATGATACTTACAGTTGATGATTGTTAAACATAGCCAACACTAGTAGCATTTAAAAACAAAAAACAAACAACTTTATATCTATACAGATCCCAGGGAGAAAAAGCTCTCAGTATAAAGCCGAATCCACGTCCATCCTCTAGCGATCTTTTCCATCCTTCTGAAGCTTTTGTTCTCCAAATTGTAACACTCAAGACTCTCGTGCTGCACACCCATCAGAATTTCTCCATCCCGTTGATCCAGAGGACCGATTATTTTCGGCAACCCATTGTCAAAGCCACTCAGATCAATGCTATACTCTTTCACCCATTGATGGTTCTCATACTCCTTCCACACCCAGATGTCCATACTCAAAGGACTCGACGACTCGGTGTCAATAAGGCATAAGAATCCTCCCAACTCCACCAATGACCAAGCCCCATTAGGATCGAGACAGCCTTCGGGCGGTTCAACGGTATCAAACTCTTCCTTCTCCAAATCAAAGGACAAAATGGCTTCTTCCCCAGGCTGATCATACGCTTCCCAAATCATCCAATAAAAGGAGTTCCCAACCAACACCCCCCACCCTCTGACCACGTGAGGACAATTTGCATCAACCCCCTTCCAAGAACTATTAGCAACACAACCATCAGTTAGCCTGATAATCTCACACCCAATATCATAATCAACAGTGAAATCCAAACACCTATCAAACAAATGAATCAGCACATACTCATTTCTCGACGGAATGTACCCCAAACCAGCATTAACCTCCCCGGAAGTACAACAACTCGATTCAGGCAATTTCACAATCACTTGGGTGCTTGGATTGCAAACATAAAAACCATTCTCACTAGCGAAGCATATCAAATCCCACTTCGAAGGAAGCATATCAATTGAATCATTCACATCAATTAGGAACTCACGCTTTTGCTTTCCGTCGAGACTCTGAGCGCGTACCTCAACTTGGGTTTTTTTCCCAGTTTCGTACGTACACAGTGAGAGTAAATTGGGGTTTTCCAGTGATCGGCCTCGGTGTTTGCGAATGAAATATGGGTCGGTGATCATGGTGAGCCATTGCTTTGATACAGACTTGAACTTACCCAGATCCTTGACGGGAAGCCTCGAGAGGATGTTGAAGATGAGATCCGAAGAAAGGCTGGGACCCACAATCTCCGATGCGCTGCTTTGAGGCAGAGAAGAACAAGCTTTTCTGGACGGCGAAGCATCCATATCGTCGTTTGGCTTCAAAGTTCTTGAAAATTTGATCGTTTCTCGATCTTCTCCTTGTGGCTGTCTGAACAGACTGCCTTTGTGTACATTCACGTATGTATGTATATATACATATATGCCAGACAAACGCGTTTCTTGTTTTTAAATTTTCTTTTTCGGTTTTTTTTTTTTTTTTTTTCCTTTTCCTTATTTTCGGAATCATTTCCCTTCAATCTTTGTTGGCTTTTAGAATTTCTCTATTCGGGCATGTTTGGAGCTTTGCATTGTTTACAAAATTTCAAAAATTTCTACAAATTTATATAAAATTTAAATTTTTTACTTATTACATAAATTATAACACTGCAAATTTTATAAATTTAGGTTATTTTTATTATTTCAAACACCATATTATTAAAAAAACTTAAAAACTAAATAATTTGTTTCTAAAAGTTAACTTATTATGATTTCGAGATATCAATTGAAACAACTTGTAAAGATGCAAAGATAAAATAAAAAATGGGTAAAGATATTGATACTCCTTAAAAAATTTCTCCAACTTCTTATCATTTTTTTCTCTACAAAATTACAAAATTGGCTTGTAATTAATAGAGTATAGTCAATACAAAATAATTCAAATACCATAATTACCCTCTTTTTTCATTTATTATTATAAAACTAACATTTTCCACTTTTCACTTTTCTGTAACTACTTCTCTCATAATCTCGGGTTCCAAGGGGTTACAGTGAGAAAATCCACTGTAGGGGCTACAGTGAGTCAATCAATGGTCCAGATGTAATTACATTTTAATATGATGTGTCTTTTTATATTCTTCATTAATGATCTTCCAATCAGATTTTGTTTAACTTTTATTTTTATTTTGAGTTTAATTTTATTACATTTAATTAAGACTATTAGATTTGATGCAATTACATCTGGACCGTTGATTGATCCACTGCAGTCCCTGCAATAGATTCTCCCACTGCAGCCCCTTGGAACCCCATAATCTCGTGTGTGCTCTTACCCGTACATATCTCTTTTTGGTCTATTAAACCTTAAATGAAACACCATAAAAAAAGATTCTGTTAAAACGGAACTTTCTAATGTAATTAATTTTTTTTCTTTTTGTACAAGTAATATGGAGTAAATTTTATATTATTATGAATTTTCAAATCTCTTAAATAGCAGAGTAATTATTAATTTTTTCTAATTTTTCTCTTTTATGCAATTGATATCTTAGCAAAATAATGTGGAACAAATTGTATGTAATATTTTTTTATTTTTTATTTTTGCTAGTGTATATGCTATTATATTATTGAGGGTTTTTTTTTTTTTTTAGGGTTTTTTTGTTTTCCCTATTAAGCATTTTTTTGTTGCAGCTTCTATTTGCAATATTTTTTTTGCTTGGTAATTTATAGAGGATTTCTGTTAAAATTTTTGTAGTGTTTCGAATAGTACTATTTTTTTTTTAATTTTGTTGTTGCTAGGGTTTGGAGATGAATGTTAGAATTTAAATTTAATTTGATTTACCTTTATTTCAGTTGTTTTCATTAGTGTATGAATTGATCAATGATTATAATATCTTATTTTGTATCAATTAAAAAATAATAATTGTTTATTTTCTTATTTAATTTTTGATAAAATAAACTTAATTGATGTATTTACAAAACTAATTTAAAAAATTACTAAAAAAATGTTCTCACACAATTTCATGAAATTATAATTGACAGGACAATTTTAATTTAACATGCAAATTAATAAAAGTAGAGGATGTTATAGAAAAATAAAATGTGCGGATATTATTTTTGTAACAATAAATATAAAGGGAGGGTATGGTATTTAATATGTTTTGTAAATTGATCCCTACTACAAGATTAAGTTTGTAATTTTGTAGGAGTAAAAAAAAAAAAATAAGGAGTGGGGGAAACTTTAAGAAAAGTGTTAATATTCCTACCATTAAAAAAATATACAAATAAAATTAGTTTATTTTCTAATTCCAAAGCAATACCAAGAAAAGTATCATATTAATTTGAAATTAACTTATTTTTTATTTTTATTTTTATAAAACATATTTAGAATTAAGTTATTGGTGTACTAACCTAAAGACCTTCCCAACATGAAATACATTGTTTTATTAAAAGATGAGATGGGGTAGTGTTTGAACCCAAAAATTGGTCAAAGGAAAATAAAAAAATTTCGTTTCCATTTGCTTGCGTTGGGAAGCAGCCTATCTCCCCCCCCCCCCCAAAAAAAAAAACCAAAAAAAAAAGTCCAAAAGCGACAGTAAATCAAAATATTAGTCAATATTTAACCACGATTAAAGATCCATGACAAATCCCACATAATGGGTAGAGGTCTAAAAAAGTTGGGTCAACCCGAGACCCAGCCTGACCCGCCCCTACCCCAAATGCCGAATTGCCTCGGCTTGCAATGCCCCTAAACCCTTAGGTCATGGCTTGGGTCAAAGTGACCGACCCAAGACCTGACCCGACCTCGACCCAACCCCCGACCTGGCAACCCACGCACCTCACACCCCCCGGCGCAGGAAACCCCCCAACCCAATGGCTCTTTTTGTATTTGAATTTTTTTTTTTTCGCAACTGCTTTTTGACCCCCCCTTTTTTTTAGCAGTAGTCGTTGATCCCCCAGGCAGCTCTCTCCAGTTATGCTAATAGAATTTCATTGGCATTTAAGCGCACTAAATTATTTTTCGTTTTAGTACAGCTGTGAATAATTTTGTAATGCCAATTTTCTTGTCAATTAAATTAATCTTAGTAGTGAGTAGTAAATAGGGACGAATTTAAATGAAACCCATAAAAATAATTGCACCTACTGATTTAATCGTTTATTTTTTTATATACAATGTCTACATTTGTAAATTTGTAATGCAAATTTAATTGTTTATTTTTAATAAATTTTAATTTTTATCAATAAATGTTTTAATATGTTTGTATAAATTTTTTTGTATTTTATTTAATTTATAAAAAATATTAAAAAATTCTTTCAGATTAACTGTAATGGGTCAGATGCGAGTATCGGTGACCTTGGGGCGACCTGACCCGACCCGAAGAAGGGAAGGGTTAGCAAGGGTGGGCTGACTGCAGCCGAGTTAACTGCAGATTTAAGGGCGGATTAAACCCAACCCATCCCCTTTTCACCCCTAATCATGGTTTATGAAAAACAAAATAAAAAAAAAATAATCTTATATAACATTGTTGGCAATAAGGAAAAAATCGTCCTAAACAAATATAGCATGCTGATTTCATTTACACTACTTACTATATTGAAAAGTTGGTCGATATTTTATTATTTAATTGAAAATTACTTTGGGCCTTTTACGAATATTTGGTGCCAAAATATGATGAAGTTAGAAAGTAAGTGGGTGCGTTACCGCAAGTTCCAATCGCTCATGGAAGTTACGTGTTAGTGGGGGGTACGAAAATATTAAAAGTTGATGAAAGTTACGAGTGCTTATCTCCTACTCTTTGAATACACATGGAGGCAACTACAAAAGAGGCCTAGCACCATCATAACAAAAGCAAACATTTCAGTCTTTTGTTTCAATTCTGGCCACCATAGCCAATTTAATTATTTTATTTATTTTCTTGTACGTTTCAATTTAATATAATGAATTTCATTTCAACCTTTTCAACATCTCTACTTCAACTCAAATTTTTCTTTTAAGAGTAGTGAATTGTAATGAATTAATTCTCCTCTATACCTTCACCATATTCACTGCATTAGAATTTTTATAAAAAAATCGGTGAATTTGAAATTCTTGTGACGAAAAGGTAATGAAAACCTACAGTGCTTACTCTTTCCCATCTTTTGGACCCTTTTAACTCTAATATGCCCGTGCAAATTTATTTTAGATAGTAAAAAAATGTGCACTATTTGATGATTCATTTTTTAAATGCAAATAATTTTGGCACACTTGGTGGCACATTTCTTTGTAAATTTGCAAGCTCACTCATATGAAAATATCCTTAATTGACAACAGGAAATTATGAAAAATAAAATTATGGAGTCATGGACGTGTACCAACGCTTAAGAATGAACATGCAATTCTTTGGCGTGAGTTAGACCGAAGAGATGAAAAAGCTCATCAAGAAACTAAAATTGTGTTTGGAAAGAGTAGTTAATTACTCAGTTTTTTTATCTTTTTCTAAAATGATTAAATTTACTCTCTTATATTTTAAATTTCTTTTAAATTATAAACAGTAAAAATAAAGAATTAACAAAAAATTAAAATCTTTCTTTGAAAAAAAAAACTAATTATAAAAAGGGGGTAACTTTTTTGCTTTCCCAACTCTACCAAAGAATGTCATGGAGCTAGTTCGTGCAGAGCATAATAAGGGCATCCCATTCAGTAGGCATAATTTGGTTGACCATCCTAATGATAGCGAGACTGACATACTTGGGGACCAGGTTGTGATTTCAACCGCTGAGGTATGTGATGAACATTTTTATTTTTTTAAATACGACTTTGTCCAATGGGGTGTTTGGTAGACAAAAAATGAAAGAAAAAATATAATAAAAGTGGAAAGATGTGACATAAAGGTGATAAGTGAAAAATTTTGATTAGAGAAAAGTACAAAAATTAATTAAAGTTGGTGAGTTTTGGTGTGACCAAACAAATCCTAAATTTTTAAAATTTTGTGACAGTATAAAAATTACAAAAAAATGAGGTGGATTTAAAGCCAAAAAAAATAATTTAGATTTCACGATTTCGCGTTCCCATTAAATTTGGGGTTTTTTACGTAAATAATAATATTAATTTAATTATATACAGAAATAGGCTCGCGGATGATTAATTACAAAAATCTGCTGAGTGTCGTCAGTGCTATTGACGACACCCTTCATTTACTAAAATACCCTTGGTGTCGTCAGTGCTATCGACGACACTGGGTGTCGCCAGTGCCAGCGACGACACCAGGTGTCGTCAGTGCCATCGACGACACCTGCTTATATATTTTCGGACCCCAGCACCTCTGCTCAGTTCTTGCGTTCTCCCTCCCTCCCTCCCTCCGATTTCTCTCTCAACGGTCGACTGCTGCGAGGTCACCTCCATTGCCAGGCATTGTTTGATTCCTCTCCTCCATCACCTCCATCTCCAACGGTCCAAAAAATGTGAGTTTTATTGTACCCAACCATTTATATATATATACGTATATGTACATGCGAGTTGTGCATTAATTTTCAGATTACTTTCAATATCTGTTGAGTGAGTGAAGTTTGTTTGTTTCATGCTTGATTGGAGTTATTTGGGTACCTGATTTGAAGAAGTTGAAATCTACATTTGTGTTGTCAATTTTGATTTTGAATTTGGGTATTATTGGGTTGGATTGATCTCATTTCTTCACTTCACATTTGTATACTGGTGAGTTATTTGTTTGTTTGAGAATGTATAAAATTTGTTGCATGTAAATTGAATTTGTTCAAATTGACTAAATTCTATTCAACTTTAGAGGATCCTGGGTTGGGAATTTTTTGAACATGTTAATTTTTTTTTTTTGTATTGTATTGAAGCATAAGTTGGCTGTTTTTGTTTGATAACTTTATTTCTATAGTCTGTTTAGTTAAATTTAATTTGGTTAAATTTAGTTTTATTTAATTTTGTTTTTTTCAATTTATGTATATAATTTATTGGGTGTTTGTAATTAAAACTACATATTAATTTAATTTTATTCCTAATAATTTATATTAATTTAATTACTGAGATTAGGACAATACATAGGTTAAATTATACCAACTATACTAATCACATATTTGAATTTAATTATATCAATTGATAAAAAAATCATAGTAATGGTACGATTAAAAAAAGTAAATTAGTTAAATTTAAAAACTCAAGTAAATAATTTTATAATATAAGTTATGAGTGGTTAAGATAAGATAAGTTAGATAAATTAGTTTAGGTTAGATTATAATATAATCTATCTTTTATTTAGAAAAAAAATAACCTTAAATTTATACGTAAATATAATTTGTCGTTATTTGTTTATTTTCACTATTATTTATCGATTGTATTAATTATTTTTTTGAAAAAAAATTTAGGCATTGATAAATATGTATTAGTTTAAACGTAAAGTTAGAGTAATGCTGACGTCACATTTGATTTTAATTCGATAAACTGATAAAAAGATTAAAGTATAAATTAAAGTGAAAAAATTTATAATACAAGTTACGTGAGGTTAACTCAAGATAAATTACATAAATTAGTTTAGGTTACGTTAACATAGGATAAGTAGCCAAAGTTAGGTTAACTTAAGATAAGTTATAGAAAAAAAAAAAAAAAAGTAAATGTACTAACAACATCCGTGAATTTAATTATGTCAATTGATAACAAAAAACCATAGTAATTAACATATAGATTTATATGATTAAAAGAAGTTAATTAGTTAAATTTAAAAACTAAAGTAAATAATTTTATAATATAAGTTTGGTTACGTTAAGATAAGATAAGTTAGTTAAGTTAGTTTAGGTTAGTTAAAATATAATCTATCTTTATTTAGAAAAAGAAATTAAAGTGAAAAATTTTAATCAATTGATAAAAAGATTAAAGTATAAATTAAAGTGAAAAAATTTATAATACAAGTTACGTGAGGTTAACTCAAGATAAATTATATAAATTAGTTCAGGTTAGGTTAACATAGGATAAGTAATAAAAGTTAGGTTAACTTAAGATAAGTTACACAAGTCATTGTCCCAGATAAGAAAACTTGAAGGAAACCTTTTTCACTCTTGCAAATATATAAAGTTAAGAAGGTACGATCCCTAACATTTATTTCGTTCAGGGCTGTAATTGGTCGGTCGTTCGTTCATTGCTCGTGATGTCTCAAGAACGAATTTCACTGTTTTGTTTTTGGGGAGGGAATCTTATAGATGTGGATGATGATGTGGGTTACGACAGACCATTCAAGCGTTGTGTCAGGGTTAGCAGTCAGTCTACCTACATGATGCTGTTGACAAAACTGTATGAAACTGTTGGCATGGACCCGGGGCAGGTCGTTTTACGAGTACTGTGTAGATACCCAATTGTGGGTAGTGCGGGTCAAATACTTCACAGACCTCTACAACTAGTGGACGATGATACAGTCGAGGCAATGTTTGCTATCGTTCATAATTTGAACCGCAATCACTGTGACCTGTACTTGGAGTTCGAGCCGACTAATCCTGATCCGGTGGCCAGCGAAGGCAGCCTCCGAATGAATGCTCCGACTGATCATTTGGTGGGAATCTACAACGAATTCACGCCCTCTTCCCCCCACAATGAACCAGAAAATCAGTTCGACGCTACTCATGAACCCACTAGTGATCCTGTCCGTGACTACGTGCAGCAACAGGATATGTCTTGGGACTACGTGAATGATCAGGCTGATGATTCGAACATTGCTGAAGGCCCAGTTGACGAAGAAGACATAGAACTGCAAAACATGGACATGATGGGTGAGAGAGTTACTGGAGACTTGGTTATGAACGAACATGATGAACGTACAGATCATCGACTACATGAACCAATGTCCGAAATGTTCACTGCTGTTGAGTTAGATGACAGTGCACTTCACTGGGCCCCTTTACTTCGACATCGAACGTGGAACCCAGAGAATGAAGATCCTTGCGTCGGACAACTTTTCAAGGACAAAGAGCACTTACTCCAATCTATGAAGTTGTATGCTGTTAGATCAAATCAGCCCTACATAACTATGGAATCAAGTCAGAAATCTTGGGTAGCTGAGTGTCCAAAGAGGAATGAAGGACAGTGCAAGTGGCGAGTCCGAGCAACCAAGCTAAGTACGCATGGTTTATTCGAAATAACTAAGTATGAAGGCCCCCATACATGTATATTTGCACGGCTGACTGAAGACCATGCACAACTTGACTCGAACTTTCTTTGCAGCAACATCATCCATTTGGTTAAGTCTAACCCTGCTTGTTCTGTTGTCTCGCTGCAAGCCGAACTGAAAGATCGATTCAAGTACCATGTGTCTTACCGAAAGGCATGGCTTGCAAAGCAGAAGGCGGTTGCCCAAATATTTGGTGATTGGGAGCAGTCGTACTTGTTCCTACCAAAGTTCATGAATGCCATACAGACTTACAATCCGGGCACGATAGTTCACTATCGACATCATCTTTACATGGGTGGGGCCCAACGGGTTCTGCAATACGTGTTCTAGAGCTTCAAGCCTTCAATTGATGGGTTTGCTCACTGTATGCCCGTTGTTTCGATCGACGGAACACACTTGTACGGTAAGTACCGTGGTAAACTATTGATAGCAATGGCCCAGGATGCAAACCTCCAAGTGTTCCCATTAGCATTTGCATGGGTTGATGAAGAGGACAATGACAGCTGGTTATACTTCTTAAGGATGCTTCGTAGGTATGTTTGCCCTGACCGACAGTTGTGTTTAATCTCCGACAGGCACAGTGCGATCAAGTCTGCAGTTGAATCCCCCCAGTCTGGTTGGGCAAATGCACACCATTGTTTCTGCTTAAGACATATAGAGGCCAATTTCAAGAAAAATTGGCCTGCCAAGCAATTAATTGACTTGTTCAATCAAGTAGGAAGGGCTACTCAAGTTCGCAAATTCAACGAGGTCATGGAGTTACTTAAGTCCCTCAACCTAGAAGCATGGAAATATCTTACTAAATTGCCAAAGGAGAAGTGGACATTTTGCTACGGTGGTGCTTTTAGATACGGAATCATGACAACCAATCTTTCGGAGTGCTTCAACAACGTACTGCGTGGTGCTCGAAGCCTCCCAATTACTGCAGCAGTTCAGCTAACATTTTACAAGCTTGTTTCATACTTCCACCAGCGGCACCTAATTGCTATGAATGTAACCAACAACGGCTCAAGGGTCAGTCCACGCGTGCAAAAGCTTTTGACTGATTTCCAGAAGGATGCATTGGGTCATCAAGTAATGGAGTTCAATCACATTACCGGAGAGTGCCAAGTCGTGACTGGTTCCCATCTGAGTAGGGGTAACAACAGACAGATTGTTCGATTACGGAATGGCACGTGCAGTTGTGGAAAGTGGGAGGTTTTGAAGCTACCGTGCTCACATGTTATAGCCGCTTGCGATCGAATACGCATCGATTGGATGGAATTTGTATCTAGTGTATACTCGCTCCAATCGTACGTCGCCACTTACATGCCAGAGTTTCATCCCTTGGAGCACGAGGACTACTGGCCCAGTGTTCAAACACCCTTCTTTATACCGAACCCATCTCTCCTCCGTGCACAGGGTCGACCTCGTTCAAGCAGGTTGACAGATGAGATGGATAGATCGGAACGCAGCTCGGCTTCCACCACCCGCACGGCCGAGATGGCATGACCGATTTGCATACTTCAGGTAAAAATAAACTTTATTTACATTTGATACTAATTTATATTAAGCTTATTTCGGAATCAATTGACAGTTTACAATGATAGGTTTGGGCATGGGAGCGGCTAGCACCGTTTAGGCCCGTCATTACACGACCACCTCCCCCACCTGATTATGCACTGGATGTTTTTGGGCTTCCCGGAGATCCTTGGGGTTGCAGATGGAAGGGAAGCTTAGCAGTGAGCTTTGCCAGGCCATTGAGAGATTGCCGAGAGCAGTTGACACTCCTGAGAGTGGATCAGATGACCTGGTGTCCATATCCAGCATCCGTTTTGAGCAGACTTCCTACATATTACCGTGCTGGTGAGGTAGTGTGGCGCTCAACCTGTCCGTTGATTTGTTACGAGATCGTCGAGTACCACCTACCGGGACGTCTGATGAGACAGTTTGGCCTCCGTCAGGTGATCCCGGCTGAGTTTGACACGGATGCCGCATTGCATGAGTTGACTAGGCGGGGCCGGGGAGAGGTGAACTAGCTACAGTACCATCATCGATATGTAGAGGAGTGGGCTAGACGACTACAGACGATTGTGCATGGCGAGGTTTCCACTGCACCTATCGCATTCGATGACCCGTATATGGAGTGGTTTCGTCACATCACACGGACTCACATCGCACCACCCTTACATGTGCCGCCTGTTGGTTCACAGCCAGTGTCAGCAGATATGTCCATTCTGGTATGATATTATATCTATGGGTTTTTGAATAATAAATTTACTTTTTATTTATGTTTTTTTGTTTGATATTGACTAATATAGTTTCTTCAAACATTCTAGGTTAATACTATTGTTAGCATGTATCACATTGCGGTTGCAGCGGTCACTGGTGCGGATCATGCTGGTTACCTTCGGGCACTACAGGAGATTATTCATCAGGCAAGACCGGTGATCACTGCTATCGATCATGAGGAGAGGCTACGAGCCCCTGTTGACAGTAGGCAGACAGGTTCATCATCTCAGTCCAGACCATCACGTCCCAGCAGACTTCAGCCTGTCGGTAGACGAGCGCGGGGGCATCATGATACATATGGCCCCGATCCCGCAGACGATTTGCCCCCACCAGTTGAGTCAGACATCCCTAGCAGTTCTACAGCATGGGAGTGTTTGCCTGCAGATGAGACGCAGATACCATTTTCAGATCATGTCGTCGACTATCGGACCACACCCCCGGCTACACAGGCATATGCTTCACCCTCAGCAGATGTGGATGACTTCTGGTCTGGCGTTTTCCACATAGAGCCATTCCCTGCCTCTCCAGCATACATCTCACCTGTCCGCCTGCCCGTATCTCATACACAGGCATCAGTGGCGGCCCCCCAGGCTCCAACTAAGTATTACACTCGACGACGCAGAGCATGAGGGATAGACATTTCATCATCGTCGCACATTCCTATGGCTTTACAGACAGAGGAGGAGCATGAGCCATTAGCAGGAGAGACACATGTGGAGGACACATCGACAGCAACACCTGGCCAGGAGCCATGTGTGGAGGAGCCACCGGTGGTTGACGATGCGCCTCTACACCTAGACCGACCACGTCGTGCACGAAGGAGGCCTCCGTGTGGGACGGAGTGATCCATTACATTTTTGTCTTCTTAACATGTAAACACAAAACATGTTTTGTAAAAGTTTAGAATTAAAGGTTTAGATTGGAGGTGTAATGCTATCGAAAACTATTTTGCTTATGTTTTGATTTAGTTTAATCATCCTTTATTTTATTCTCTAATTTAGCAATTAAGGAAGGAAGCGTTTACTTTTTTGTTAATTGTTTGTAATGATTTATACTTAAAATCTGAAAATGTTTTTGACTTTAACAGGGTTGTTGTTGTTGTGTTGAGGTTTTACTGTTTGGGGGCTGGATTATATAAACTGTTGTGGGGTGGGTGTATGTAGGGTGTCGTCAGTGCTACTGACGACATGGTGTCGTCAGTGCTATCGATGACATCGTGTCGTCAGTGCCATTGACGACACCTTTGGCGGTTTATGTAGTTAGTCTGATGTCAGCAGGGTGTCGTCAATAGCACTGACGACACCCAGCACATTTTTGTCAATAATCCCCAGCGAGCCTATTTCTGTATATAATTAAATTAATACTATTATTTACGTAAAAAACCTTTAAATTTGTGGCAATCACTAATATTCAAAATTTTTTATGACAATAGAACTATGGTAGGAAAAGGCCTATAAAGGACCTAGAAATGAGTCATGCCCATTGATGAGTGATAAGCCGTGTCATACCACAGCTCCACCTAGGGAAGAAAAGAGCTCCATTGGCGCCGTGTTGATGGAAAAAGCATCATAGGTAGTAGTGCTTCAAACAGCGAATGACCACTTCGGATTAGCCATCCATTTAAGGATGGTAAGCGGAGCTCATTTTCAGTTGAATGCCGGACAGCTTGAAGAATTCCTGCCATAATTTGCTGATAAAAAAGGTGTCTCAGTCACTAACAATTGAGCGGGGCATGCCGTGCAACTTTGCTACGCCTTGCACGAATTTTTCTACCACTACTTTTGCTGGGAAATGATGAGACAAAGTCAAGAAATGGGCATATTTGCTCAGTCGGTCTACTTGTTAAAATATTCCCTAGTATGCATTCTCTTTACTTGTACAGTTATAGCATATTCTGTATATTTTATTACCTTATAGATTATTCGTAGGGTTATAAATATGTGTACATTTTACATATTTTAATACAAACAAATCATTATTTTTTTCAGAATTTCTACTTCTCTTGTTATTCCAACATAGTATCAGAATTAGGTTATTCTAAACCGTTTTAATAAACCTTCTTCATCCATTGTGCCACTGCTATGGCACCAGAGCTAGGCATGGCTACCACTGTTGTGCATCTGCCCCCGATCACGAGTGCGACAGCCCAACCGATAGCATCCAGCCTAGCAACGCACATATAGCACCAAGTCCGACGATCCAAATCATTCCAATGCTGACCAATACCATCTTTGGCTGTGTGGAAGCTTATATGCCATTTGCTAGAGGAGTATAGGCTCCCAAGTCTCATCTCCTTGTGAGCAAACCATTCAAATCCAAATCACCATTTAAATCATTCAAATCCATCCACCAAATCACCCGAATCCCTAAGCACCAATTAATTAACAACCCACCAATTTATCAATTACCAAAGCCATCCATTGCCATCAATTCTTAGTTTCAACTTTATAGATTATTTTTTCCCTATCATAACTCCCACAATTCTGAAGGTGCCAACCATAATTCCCAAATTACCCTAATTTCCAAGTTAAATGAAGTGCTTAGACATTGCTCAGCCTATCACTCTGGTTCTTGATGGCTCTAATTATATGCTTTGTGCCTCTGCTATGTCTAGTTTTTTGAAAGGTCGCAAGCTCCAGCGCTATGTCACTAGTGATATCCGGCTTCCAGAGAATAAAGACAAATCTAATGAGAAATTTGTTGAGCATCTTGATGAATAGGATAACAAGACTCATCAAATTATCACTTAGCTTCACAACACCTCTATTCCTTTTATTCGGTCTCAATTTCATCATTTTAAGACTGCTTTGTCCCAACCGCACATGCATTCATTGTCGCAAGCGAGGTCCTGGACACTTACACCATCAATGTCTCAAGAAGCGCCCTGAGTTTTGCACCAATGGGTCTCGTGGACACAACCAGCAACATTCTAAGCCTATAGAGCCTCCTCAGACTACTGTTGCCTCTACTCTACCTAAGTCTGCTGAACCATCATCTTTATCCAGCCTAATTACTATTGATATTGCTGATATCATTCAGCAACTCAACTCTATTTCTGGTAACCCTTTTACTGCCATATCTACAACTATAGGTATTTTTCCTGACTTTTTTACTCTACTTGCTCCAATCATATGACACCAAACCCTAAATTTTTCACTACTACATCATTTGTCTCACATATACCTACTATTCAAACTGCTAATGGTTCTCATATGCATGCTTAGCATATTGGCCATGTTTCTATTTCACAACTTTCACTCCCTCAGACCTATTACTTATCTGATTTGTCTCTTAACCTTATTTTTGTTGGCCAATTATGTGATCTTCAACTTATTATTAGCTTTTTTTCTTCCAGTTGTCTTGTGCAGGATCTACAGTCAGAACGGACCCTTAGGATAGGCCACAAGATTGGTCACTTGTTTGAATTGGTTTATCTCCACCTTTCGTCTACTACTCAACACTCTGCTACAACTACCTCTGTTCTTTCCCCCATCATTTATGGCATTCTCGTTTTGGACATCCTTCAACTAATCTTCTACAATGTTAAATTTCTTATGGTTAGTTAGGTTAGGTTCGTAGTGAACCTCTTGATTGTGTGTCCTGTCAAATTGCAAAACAACCTGATTTATCATTTAATAAAGGTGGCAGTTTTTCTTCATCCGCATTTGATCTTATTCATTCAGATGTTTAGGGACCTTCTCCCACCACTACTATGAGAGGGGCACGCTGTTTTGTTATATTTTTAGATGATTACACTCGTTTCACTTGACTTTTTCTAAGACATAGTTGGTCCCAACTTCTCTAAATTTATATTAAGTTTGCTACAATGGTTAAAACACAATTCTCTCATAATATTAAAATCTTTCATTCTGACAATGCTATAGAATATTAGAAATCTAATTTTCTTGCCTTTTTTCGACAACAAGGCACTTTTCCCCATCGCTCATGTCCTCACAATTCCCAACAAAATGGTTAAGCCAAACACAAACATCGTCACATTCTTGACACTATTCATGCTCTTCTCATCTCCTTCTCTTCCTTGAGAAATTTTAGGGTGAAGTTGCTTTTACCACTGTTTATTCCATCAATCGAGTTTCCACTCCCCTCTTTCACAACCAAACTCCCCATGAACAATTGTATGGGTCTATCCCTCCATATAAACTCCTTTGTGTTTTTTGCTGTGTTTATTTTGTTTTATTTCCCTTTTATGAACACACCAAATTGGAACCCTAAGCTCGTCTGTGTTGCTTCTTGGGCTGTAGAATTGAACACAAAGGTATCATTGTTGGGATCCCATATCTAATCGTCTTAGTGTCCCGCGTCATGTCATTTTCTTAGAGCACAAAATGTTCTCATCCGTATCTTCCTTTCCACCTCTATTTACCGATACTCCTTCATTTTTTACTAACCCCTTTATAGTTCTCTTTCCTGAAGACATAACCTTTTTTTTTTTTTTTTCTGAGGCACCACCAGTTCTCGCAATGTCTGCTCTGGATGTATCCTCCTCTCCTTCTAAGGCACCACTAGTTCCTGCAATACCTACTCCAACTTCTTTTGACCCTCCAGCTCCACCTGTTGATCCTACAACTTCAGATACTGCACCTGAGCCTTTCGATACTAATCCTATAAATCTTCACCACCCTAACTAGGTAAATAAACTTCCAACTCACCTTGTGATTTTTATTATTTTTCGATCATTCTCTCTCAACATCAAACTTGTTCTTTTTGAGATGCTAGTTCTAACACTTTTTGGCAGTAAACGATGTCTAAATAATTACAACCCCTTGAGAAAATTCACACCTAGGATTTGGTTGATCTTCCTCCTGGTAAGATAACTATTGGATACAAATTGGTTTACAAGATTAAGACTCACTTTGATAGGTCCATTGAGGGTTACAAAGCTTCTCTAGTGGACAAAAGCTATACTTAGGAGTATGGGATTGACTATGAGGAGACCTACGCCCCTGTTGCTCGCCTCACCTCAGTTCGTAGTTTGCTTATTGTTGCCACTGCTCATCAGTGGCCCTTATCTTAAATGGATGTTAAAAATGCCTTTCTTAATGGTAACTTAACCGAAGAAGTTTATATGTAACCTCCTCTTGACTCTTCTTATCCTTTACATCAGGTCTGCAAACTTCATCATGCTCTCTATGGTGTCAAGCAGGTACCTTAGGCTTGGTTTACCAAATTCAATGTTACTATTGGTAAATTTGGGTTTTCTTCTAGTTCTTATGATTTTGCTTTATTGATTTAGACATTAGCATATGGCACTATTCTTCTTCTCTTATATGTGGATGATATGATCATCACTGGTGATAATTATAGGGGCATCTCTAGACTCAAATCTCTACTTAGTTCCCATTTTGAAATAAAAGACTCAGGTAATCTCAGTTACTTTCTTAGTCTTGAGGTCACTACTAGCACTACAGGTTTCTTTCTATCTCAGGTCAAGTATGCTTCTGATCTCCTCTCTCGAGCTGGACTCATTGATAGTAAGACTGCACCAACTCCACTTGAGCCTGTTGTTCGTCTTACACCCTTTGTTGGCACTCTTTTATTTGATGCCACTCTTTATCATCAGCTAGTTGGAAATCTCATCTATCTCACTGTTACCCAACCTGACTTATATATGTTGTTCACATTGTCAATTAGTTCATGTCAACTTCTCACTCAGTTCATTATGCTACAGTTCTTTATATTCAACGGTATGTTAAGGGCACCTTGTTCTATTGGCTCCATTATTCTTCTCAAACATCTCTTGTTCTTTGGGCTTACACTGAAGCTGATTGGGCTAGTGATCCTACTGGTTGGCGCTCCACCACTGGGTATTGCTTCTTCCTAGGTGACTCTCTCATCTCCTAGTGTAGTAAGAAATAGATTGTCACCACTCGCTCAAGTACTGAAGTAAAATACCGCGCTCTTGTTGACATTACACAGGAGCTACTTTGGCTTTGCTTGTTATTTTTTGACGTAGGATGTCTCATTTTGCTGCTACTATTGTCTACTGTAACAATTGGAATGCCATTCAGATTACTCATAATGATGTTTTCTATGATCACACCAAACACACTGAGATCGATTATCGTTTTATATGCTAACAGATGGCCCAGGGAACCATACAACTTATTCATGTGACCTCCGCTGATTAGACTGCTAATTTACTTACCAAAACACTTCCTCTTAGACGTTTCATGAGTTAGTTTCCAAATTCAAGTTGGTCTCTTCTATACCTCTTTGAATTTACGGGGAAATGTTAGAATATTCCCTAATATATATTCTCTTTACTTATTTATAGGTTATATCATGTTTCATATATTATGCTACCTTGTATAAATGATCCGTAGTGTTATAAATATGGATACATTCTACATATTTAAATATATACAAATCATTATTTTTCTCAATATTTCCATTTCTCTTATTATTCCAATACTACTATTACAAAAATGTATCCCGACCTTCCGATGAAGGAAAGCCTTTAATAAAATCCATTGTAATGTCGTCCCAAACTTGGCATGGAACTAGAAGCAGCTATAAATGTCCTACTAAAGAGAGATTGTTGGCTTTATTCTTCTCATAGTTCTCGTAAGTTTGGATATATTCCATGATAGTTTAACGTATGGAAGATCAATAAAATTGCTGTGATAACTGCTTGAACGTTCCCAAGATGCCAGAATGACAGCCTATCCTTATGTTATGAAATCTTTTTAGCAACTGATCAATCAATGTGGTGTTGGGTGGCACCACTACTTGTGATTTGAAGAAGATTAATCTATATCTACATATGTAGCACCCTTCTAGATTTGATAGTGCTGGTTGGGAAAGGTGTTTCATATATGATTTTCCCTTTGAAGCTATTTTGATGTCCTCCCAGAAGCTAACCTACAATATAGTAAAGCATTAAGAATAGGACTTCCCGGCACCAAAGATAATACATTCGCTACTGAATTTTCTCAACTCGGGTGATAAATAATCTCAACTTAGCCACCTAGTTTTATTGTTTTGGAGTCACAATCCTTTGTTCTAACAGATACTTGAGACTACGTTCATCCATTTGAATAAAGAATTTATTACCCAATAAATATGGCCTCCAAGTGCATACCGTCTGTAGGATGGCCAACATTTTTTTTGGGCATAAGTAGACGAAAAGAGCTTAGTGACTCCTACAGCCTAGCTCATGAAGGCAATGGGTCTTCATTGCTATGATAATACTGCGCCTATTTCATTACTAGAAGCATCAATTTCAATTACAAAAGGCTCATTAAAATTTAGCATATCTAAAATAGGGGTGGTGGACATGGCATGCTTGAGATGAAGAAAAGCTTCTTCTGTCTACCTTCCCCATTCGAATTTCCCCTTCTTTAATAACTTAATAAGTGACTTTGCCAATATGTCATAATTGCAAACAAACTTCTGGTAATAGCTTGTAAAACCTAAAAAATCACGTAATTCTAAATATAATTTCGTCTTGGTCAATTCAACATTACTACGATTTTTTCTTTTTTAATCAAACATGACTCCTTGGCTAGTCATAATGTGACCTAGATACTCAAGCTCTTGTAACTCAAAAGCACATTTACTAGTCTTGAGGAAAAATGATGTTGCCTCAAAATTTCAAAAGCCTTTGTAACATGCTCAAGATGCATGTGCTGATTGTGGTTATAAACAAATATATCTTCAAAAAATTAACATAAATTTATTAAGGTGTGGGTGAAAAATAGAATTCATAATAGTTTGAAAAGTATAAGGGGCATTACAAAGCCTAAAGAACATTACCATACATTCACAATGGCCACTATGTGTATAGAATGTGGTTTGTGGTTGTCTTGTGGAATTATTCGTACCTAATGATACCCAACCTATAATTCTAGCTTGGTAAAATAGGTAGTTCCATGAAGTTCATCAAGCATATCATCAACTGTGGGAACTAGAAATTGATATTTAATAATCACATTATTTAACACTCTATAATCAGTAGAAAATCACTAAGTCACGTCTTTTTTTTTAAGTAGTAAAATGGGTGAAGAAATTGAACTAGTGCTAGGTACTATAAACCCCAATTTAAGCATATCATGAACTTATTCTACAATTTTGGCTTTTTGAAAATAGGCATACTCGTAAGGCTGCACATTAATGGGTTTAGACTCTTCCTTAAGGGGAATACAATGATCTACATCCCTAGTTGGAGGTAATTGCGTGGGTTCATGAAATATGTCAGCAAATGCATCAATGATTCCTTACATATCTACTTGTATATTGGACTAGCTCATATCCTCTATGGATTGTAGATAGATTACAAAGATAAAGCCCCCATTCCTGATTTCTTTGGACACAACCTTTAGTGTAGCCGACTGGATGACCTGATCTTCTGATCTTGCAATTTTCGAGCTTGATTCTCCCACTAAAACTCCATTGTCATGTTCTGTTAGTTGCACACCACTGATCTGAGTTGTTCAAGCCATTGCACACCAAGTATAAGATCAAGTCCAATAAAAAAAAATGACAAATGATCAATGAGAAGGAAATTTCTTAGAGGTTAACTTGGACGTGCTCGAATCTCCATTGACATTGTAGCCAATTGCCATCAATTATGCACACGATAAAGGGCTTTGTGGGAATCACTAGCAAGTGGAGCTCGTCTGCTATATTAATATTGATAAAATAGTGGGTAGACCTACTATCAATGAGGACAATAAGCTCGTGGTGACCTATTCGAGCCTTGGCTTGCATTATTTTTTTGAAGTGGACCACACTGTGAGCGCATGAAATGAAATTTTTGGCTCCATTTGTTCTTCGTTCTTGTCTTACACTCCGTTTTCTTCAACAATCTCTTCATAGCCTCATAGGTGACTCTATTAGATCCACCGTAGCTTTCCAACAACAATAGTTGTGGCCCTTGACATTTATGTATGACAGTGAACTTTTTGTTGCAGTTGAAGCACAAAAATTGTACTCATTGTTTCTTAATTCATCTTATGTTAGTCTGTTTGCAGTAGACGAAGAAGCAGATTTAGGTGAAGTAAGTGCCAATGAGGTGTGATTTGGTAATAATGGTTGTGTGAACTGTCATTAGCGCAGGAGCTATTCTTCCCTTGTGTAAGCCAAACTAATGGCTTCTTTCAATGTTTTTGGCTTGAACATATGGATAGCTTTAGAAATTTCTAGTTTTAGCCCACCCATGAATGTGCACTACCAATGCTTTCGATGTTCATCCGTGAACTCAATTACCCAATCGCTCAAACTCCTTTTGATAATCCCTTAAGGAACCCACTTGCCTAACTCTTGACAATGCTTTATCAAAGTCTTTGCATTCCGTGAGTTCAAACCGAGCCCAAAGCTCTTCTTCAAAGGTTTTAAAAGTCACCAATTTCCTTTCCTTATCGTAAGCCTAGTGTAGCCATTGCCACCAATGGTTGGGCTCTCCCTCTAGGTGAAATGAAGCCAATGGCACCTTCTTGTTGTCTATCGTGCCTTGAAAATCGAAGAACTTTGTCACCCTAGTGAATCATTCTAGTGGTCATCTCCATAGTACTTGGGAAACTCCAATTTGATCATCTTAGATGAGAAGACCTACCTTTCTCCACTTTTAGCATCTGTTGACATATATAAAAATTAGGAAATTATAATATTGTATATATAGAAATTAGGAAATTCTTTTCATTATAGGTAATTATTTTAGTTTCCAATTATATTTGATAGCTTTGCTTATACAAAGGCTTTTTTGTATTCTTGTACAAATATACATCAATACAATTCTTCTATTTTTCATTAGTTCAGTTTTCAATTCCCTCTTTATTTTATCATGATATTAGAGCCATTGAACTTTGATTCCCAAAATTTTCTACATTGGTAATCGGTTTTCTCACCAGTTCTGATTTTTTTCTTTTCTTACCAATTTTATTATTATTATTTTCTATTCTACTATTGCTATTTGGTGTTATCCTTCTACCGATAGGAGTAGAAGGTGTTCACTGCTCTGTGAAACCAACTAGCCTCAAGCTAACGTTTTATGGTCCTTAAATACATACATACAAGGGTCAAACTAGCTTGTTTTCCTCCACTGGCGTGTGAATCAATTTCTTACTTGAACGGGCGAGCCAATTGTTTTAGCGGTTTCCTCCACTGGTGTGCCGATTGCCTACAAGTTTGTTCAACATACTCATTGTTTTGCCCGGGATGCTATTTCGTCAGTTCAATATATTTTGTTTATTATGGCTTCTCAAAGTAATATTATACGCCCAATCGACACTATTCTTGACGGTTTCAACTAAAATATTCGGGCTCAGCAAATGTCTATGTTTCTAATTGGATGTAAGCTTTAGAGTCATGTTACTGGTGAACGTCTCAAGCCGCAGAAATCAGATAAAGAGACACAAGAAGAGTTTGACAACCGAATTGAGGATTGGGACAGCGCTTACTGTAAGATTATCTCTTGGTTTATTAATACTTCCAGTCTTACTATTCAGAGTCTTCTACCTAAATTTTGAAATTCTCACGTTGCCTGGGAGTTTCTAACTAATTGGTATAATTACACTAATGATGTTGCTCTACAATTCCAATTGGAATCTAAGCTCTATCAAATGCAGTAAGACCCTGGTCAGTCCATTGCCGACTATCATGCCTAAGTCCATAGCCTCTGGGATCAATTCTCTAAAGCTGATCCTTTCTTTAAAGATGCTGAGTCTATCAAATTGTTTGCGGCATATAGAGATCGATGCCAATTTATTCACTTTATAATGAGGATTCGAGACAATTTTGAGAATACTCGAGCTTCTCTTTTACATCACTCTCACCTTCCATCTCTAAAGCTGCTCTCACCGAGTTTCTTTTTGAAGAGACTCACCAGAAGACTCGTCAACTACTCAAGTCGTCTCAACTGTGCCTTCCGCTCCTGATGTATCTTCAAAATGCAACCCAGCCTGATGTAATTATTATAAGAAGAAGGTCATCTCATCAGTAACTGCCCTAAACTCAAGGCTAAGCGCTTCAAATCTCAGCCTCGTCATCAAACTACTGTTGCATCATCTTCTAAACACCCAGGTTCTATCACTCAGTCATTTGTTACTGCTGCTGATGTTGAGGCTATAGTCCACCAGGTTATCACCTATTCTTCTCCTGTTTCGTCTACCGCCACAGGTATGTCTATATCACCCTGGTATATTGACTCTATTTGCTGCAATCACATGACTTCTGACTTTTTCGTACTTTCTCATAAGCAATCTTTTTCATAAACCTCATTAATCTATATTGCTAATGGTTCTCATATGTCAGTTAGTCATATTGGCTCCATTATTAATCATAATTTTTGCATACCCAATACTTACCTTGTTCCCAAGTTATCCTTAAATCTTCTCTCTATGGGTCAATTTGTTGAACTTGGTTACATTGTAAAATTTTCTAATGATGGGTGTGTTGTGCAGGATCCTCGGATGAACCAGTTGATTAGGACAGGGCATAAAGTTGGTTGCCTCTTTAAGCTTACTCCTTTGCATCTTCTAAGCCCTTCTTTATCAGTTTCTTTACCAGTTTCGGTTGTCACCACCACTTCCAGATTGTGGCATTCTCGTCTTGGTCATATTTCGTTGTCTAGTGTTCGTTTGTTAGCGTCAAAAGGACATTTAGGTCCTGTTCATTTTTTTCTTTAAACAGTTTACCATGTCAATTAAGGAAATAAACTGCTTTACCATTTAATAAAAGTGATTCTATTTCTACTACACCTTTTGATCTTGTTCATTCTGATATTTGGGTGCCTGCTCCTATTGCCACTAAAGGGAGGAGTCATTATTTTGTGATTTTTGTCGATGATTTTTTATGATATACTTGGATTGATTTACTTCATAATAGATCAGAGTTACCTAAAATTTTTGATAATTTTCACAAAATGATCCAGACTCAATTTTCTCGCAAGATTAAAATTTTTCATTCCGATAATGTTATGGAATATAAAGATAATTCTGTTCTTGCAAACCTTTTTCTTCTTCACTTATCTTGTCCTTATACATCTCAACAAAATGATCATGCTGAACGGAAACATCGTCATGTTTTAAATACCATTCGATTACTTCTCATCTCTGTTTCTCTACCTAAAACTTCTTGGGGAGAAACTGCTCTCATAGCTGTTTACACAATTAATAGGGTTCATTTTTCCACAATTTCTAATTGCTCTCCTTATGAGCATTTGTATGGGAAGGTGCCAAATTATTCGTGTCTCAAAATTTTTGGCTGTGCTTATTCTATCCTTTTTCCCCAACATGATTGTACCAAGTTAGAGCCTAGCTCTCACTTAGGTTATTTCTTAGTTGTGGTATTGAACAAAAGGACTATCGATGTTATGATCCCATTTCCAAATGCCTCTATCTTTCCCGTCATGTTCAGTTCTAGGAATATCGTTTATTTATTGAAATGGTCAAACTTTCTTCTAGCTCGTCTCATCATTCACCCATTTTTACTAATTCTTCGATTAATCTTTTTCCTGATACTAACTTTTGTGATGCAGGTTCTTCAAACTCTCAAGGTGACCACTCGACGTCCTCACCTAATCCATCTGGGATGTCTGTGGACTATTCACCTCCACCTTCTACTCTTGAGCCGTCATCTGCTGTCCTTACTCCATCATCACCTGAGTTTCATCATCCCACTCACGTAAGAGCTCCTCCTCCTTATCTTAAAGATTACTATTTCTATTCCACTATTGCTTCTCTTTACGAGCCTCGCTCTTATCACGAGGCCAGTTTTGACCCACTTTGGCAGCAAGTAATGAATGAAGAACTTAATGCTCTTATTTCTACCCATGCTTGGGACCTAGTCAACTTGCCATCTTATAAAACTATAGTAGAGTGTAAATGGGTTTATAAAATAAAGACTCGAGCAGATGGATTAGTGGAGCGTTATAAAGATTGTCTTGTTGTGAAGGGATTTAATCAGGAGTATGGCATTGATTATAAGGAGACTTTTGCTCCTATGGCTCGCCTGACTTCCTTTCGATCTTTATTTGTCATTACAGCTATTTGGCAATGGACGTTATTCCAGATAAATGTCAAAAATGCCTTCCTTAATGGTAATCTTACTGATGAAGTTTACATGACACCTCCTCCTGGATATTCTCATCTTCCCCAAAAGGTTTGTCGACTTCGCAAGGCACTTTATGGGCTTAAACAGTCTCCTCATGCTTGGTTTTCTAAGTATAGCTCTATTTTAGCCCAGCAATGTTTTGCATCTAGTGTCTATGATTGTGCATTGTTTATTCGGGGCTGTTCTACTGGTATCATTCTTTTACTGCTTTATGTTGATGATATGATTATAACTAGTGATAATTTATCTGGGATTAATGCACTTCAACAGTTTCTTAGTCAACACCTTTGAATGAAGGATTTGGGCAAAATTTGCTATTTCTTGGGTCTTAAGGTCACTTCTAGTTCCCAAAGATATTATGTCTTCCAAGCTAAATGTGCTTTTGACTTTCTATCCTAAGCTGGTCTCACTGAAAATAAAACAGTTGATAGCCCTTTGGAACCTAATGTGAAGTTACTTGCAACTAAGGGAGAACTCTTATCTAATCCTACTCTTTATCAATAACTTGTTAGGAGTCTCATTTGTTTTACTGTGACTCGCCCAGACATCTCTTATGTTGTTGCTTTAGTTAACTAGTTTATGCATGCACCTAATCTACTCACTATGTAGCTATTCTTCAGATCCTGATGTATATCAGAAGTACTTTATTTCATGGGCTTCTCTTTTCCTCATCCTCTCCATTACAGTTGCACACCTTTTTGGATGCTAATTGGGCTGGTGACCCTACTGGTCGTTACTCTACTACTAGGTATTGCTTCTTTCTTAGCACTTCACTCATCTCTTAGCGAAGTAAGAAATAGTCTGTCATTACTCGATCCAGCACTGAGACTGAATATCGTGCGTTTCTTGACTCTACTTTTGAGCTCCTTTGACTTCGCTAACTTCTTGCAAATATGGGTCTTTCTTTCACAAATAGCACTCCTCTGTATTGTAATAATACTAGTGTCATTTAGATTGCCTGTAATAATGTTTTTCATGAGCACACGAAAGCACATAGAGATTGACTGTTATTTCATTCACCACCATGTCAAGCAACGCACTCTTCAGTTGTCCCATATTTCTTCTATCAATCAACGTGCAGATATCTTCACTAAATCTCATCCTCCTGGTCGTCATCATGAGCTTGTGTCCAAACTCAAGTTAGCCTCTTTATTACCATCTTTAGGAAATTATAATCTTGTATATATAGAAATTAGGAAATCCTTTTCATTATAGGTCATTATTTTAGTTTCCAATCTTGTATACACGTTTCTCACAATTTTATAGTATTACTCTAACTAGAAACTATAATCGGAATTAGATGGAATGCGAGAGTGCCCTTGTAGCCCAATTAGTTCAAGCTGAGTATCATGCTTTATTACAACCATGCCGTAGCATATCTTACTTTATTACAGAAATACCATTGTTAATTCATTATGACTGACAAATTAAATATTCTGGCAGCCAACATAGCATTATGACATTGTCCAACACCACGGATAACACTACAACAGCAAAGGAGAACACTCTGAAAGAAAAAGGGCCACGTAACCTCCGTAATATTGGGGTTAGGATTGTTAAATTAAAATTAGTAGTTCAGTCGGATTTATTTAATTTTAATTTTAAAAAGATGCTGAACTATTAAACTTTAATTTAATAATTTCGATATCGAGATTTCTGAACTAATATCCAAACTGATGTTAATTCCCAGATACCTTTGAAAGCTTATAAATGAGTAAATTTTTTATGACCCCCTCGTTATCGTGATCATCTTGTGAAGTATGATCTAGGTGAGAAGAGACGACGAGGAGAAAACATCCCCGCGTACCTTGGCGAAGCAATCCCATCAATGGGGCGATAACTGGGCATGAGGAACCCTTCCCTCTCTTCCTGGATCCCGCGTCGACCATTGAAGGAGCTATACTTGACCAGCTTCCCAATCCACGACCTCCTCCTCGGGGACTCGACGGGGGCGGCTGCTCCACCGTTCATCTTGTCGCTCAAGTACTCCTTCACGGCGTGCAATCCCTGCTCGAACACCTCCATGGGCGGGGAAATCAGGGGGTTTCCTTCGACGGAGAGCTTCTGGAGCTTCCTGAGGCATCCCATGGAATCCGGCAAGGCGGTGATCTTGTTGTAGCTGATGTCTAGTTCGACGAGGGAGATGAGGAGGCCGAGGGAGTAGGGTAGGGTTGCGAGGTACTGGAAGTTCTGGCTGATGTTGAGGACTTGCAGGTTGATTAGGTTTTCCATGTCCTCCGGGAGAGCCCTCAGGCAGTTCAGACGGGCGTCCAGCACGCGGAGATTGGTGAGGTGGCCGATCGAACGGGGGAGGAACATCAGCTTGTTTGAATTCACAGACAGTTTCCTCAAATTCACGAGCTCGAAACCCATGCTGTCTGGTAGCTTGATTAGCTTGTTGAAGTTTGCATTCAGATCTTCCAGTGATCTGGTTTTTAACAATGGGAGTGGTTAATTAGCAGTAATCAAAACCAGACAGTTAATTATAAAAACATTAGCTTTCTTTTCTTCCCAAACTCAATCTTAATTAACCAAATGAAAGAGTTAAAACGAATTAATTAACCTGCAATTCTGGATAGTCTTTGGGAGTGATTCAATAAGGTTGCCGGAGACATTCAAAACCTTGAGCTTTGACAAACACCCGATGGAGTTTGGGAGCGATTTAAGCTGGTTTGAGTGCACATCCAACACTACCAGATTTAGCAATCTTGCAGTTATAGATTCAGGTATGTTCTGCAGAATTTACACCAAAAAAATATATACAATTAATATTGCATACTACACTGTCACTTAAACGCTTCGTTTGAAGCAATAATTTATCGAGAGAAAATAAAATAATAGTAATTTAAAATTTCTTCTTTTATTTAATTAATATATTAATAAATATCTTTTATTTATTATATTTTTTCAATCCTTTCAAATAAATATGTATTTGAAATTTCATGTTTATTTGTTTTTTTTTTTTTTTTTCTCTCTCACTAAATCGTCACTGTAATCACAGCATAATATATCAAAGGGAAGGCAATTACACTATATTCCTTCAGTTTTGGTCTAAAATCATATAATTCTCTTAAGTCTAAAAATCAACATTAAGCTCCTTATATTTTGAATTAAAGTGTAAAGCTAATTGAATCTGTTAAATTTAATTTAATTTGTATCTCATAAACTAAAATTAGTCAAAGGAAAAAGATTTACACGAAAATAGATACATAAAATATATTTTTACTCATTTTTATATTAAAATTAAACATTATTTTATTTTTTAAAAAAACTTCATTTATTATTATTTTTCTAAATATTGTTTTTTAAATGATTACATATGAGTGTGTATGATACATATGATATAAATCTAATTAAATTTAATATTCTTTTTATCAATTTAATATGTTTTAATACAAATCATGAAGGGGTTTGTTATGTTGACTTTTATATTAGCGGAAGGCTAAGGGCTAACCAAATACCCTAAAATACTACCAGAGTCAGGGTGCATTTGAGAGAGAGAGAGAGAGAGTTCTTAGAAGCTTTTTTTTTTTTTTTTTTAGTATTTGACAATACCTCAAAAGTTACTAAAAATTTTTACAACTTTTGTAGTAAACAACCAAAAATTCTTAAAAAGTACCTAAAATTTACTAAAAGTTTTTAAAAGTTATCAAAATTTTTATCAAACATCTAAAAGTTGTTATAAGTTTCAAAAAAATTTCTTTCTATCCTTAAATCTTTTGTCAAAAAATCATCAAAAATTTTTAAAAATTCACTTCCAAACTCACCCCAAGAGTCAAACCACATTACCAGCTATAAATAAATATATATATATTTGAAGGAAAAAAAAAAAAACATATATTAAAAAGACAACTTCTAGGACCATAAGTATTTATCATCAACATGACATATTCTATAATTAAGGGATGACTAGGTCAATGTTTTACTTTATCTGATTTCCTTGGTTGATGTAACTTCATATGTTTTAGTTAAATGTCATTATAAATGAGATCATCAAATTAATCATCAATAACGTTTTGGGCATCAAAATATTAGTAATAGATAGCAAAGCTAGCTAAGAAGATTCATAGTTGTATTTTCACTAGCTAATTAATTATGACTTTTTAGCTTTAATATAAAATTGTAATAATTTCCTTATTTTATATAATTTTTTATCAAAATTTAGTTTCAATATAGTTCTTAGACATAATATTCGTATTAAAAAATATAATAAATAAAACTTTAAAATAGAAAAACCCAAAATGAAAAAAATTGATTTATTTCAAATAAATTGTCTTTTTCCGCTCTATTTGAATTTTCTAAATTTGAAATATCTTTAGTTTGTAATTTTTTGTTAAATGTAAATAGTAGGCCAAAGAGATACTAAAAATTAAAATTAAAATTTAATGCAAAATCATATTAAAAAAAAAAAAAGTTGAATTACCAAAAGTGCTTCAAAATAACACCATAGAGAAATTTGACACATTCTACTGCATATGCGGAAGCAAAACCAAACTGATTTTAATGGAGAAAGGAAAAAGAAAAGATCCAAAGAAATAAAGTGGAAAGCATAAAAAGGAACTTTCGCCATATATTCTGTATATATGTATAACTTAATTAGGAAAACGGGATGATAATTTTGTTTGTTTAAATATCTAGATAGAAAAGTTTAATACCTAGTTTATCTTATCTATTTTAATTTCTATGCGATATTGATTGGCCGGGCAACGATCAACCCCACTTTGACTTTTGAATGGCCAGCACCAGAAAATAGACACCCCACCGTTTCCCTTTTCTTTTTTTTTTTTTAATTTTTTGATAATTTGGAGAGATATACGCTGAGTTTACTCTCTACAAAAATCACACGAGTTTGATTCTTAACTCAAGCGAGAGTACTCGATTTTTGACTCAAGCAAAATGTACTCTCACTTAAGTTAAGAATCGAATTCGTGTAGTTTCTGTAGAAAATAAACCAACAAGCTAATCAGACTAATCTCATAGTGCATTTCCCTTCTTTTTCATTTGGAGTTACTTGCATGTATTTACAAATTCCATGAGATATATACATATATATATTTTTTTCATCCATACCTTTATCTTTCTATTAATCTATGCATATCTTGTATACTATTATAAAGCAAACACACAAAAATATTGGTAAAATTTAAAAATTCATTATACTTTTTTGTGAAGCTTTTCTTTCTTTTTCCTATAATACCCCTAAATTTTCTATAACCAATTACAACTTCAATATATTAAAAAGAAAATTTTTATAACTACCAAATTTTTGTTTTTCGTAATTAAATATCCTTTAACTACTCATTACTTTCATAGTTTTTTTTATTTTTTTAAATACCTTTTAATTAGTTAATACCTAGTTAGATACCCTTAACGGATTCATTATTTATGGGGGCCATTTGGAGGTTCAAATAAGTTCAAAAAATTTTTAAAATTTCAAAAATTTCAACTTTTTTAAATTTTAAAAAATTTCAATTTTTTCAAAAAATTTGCTAAAATTCATTAGAACAAATCATTATAGTGTATTCCAATGAATTTTAACATATTTTTTAAAAAGATAGACTGACATCTATACTAAAAAGTTCCACAGAACTCTAAACGTTTTTAGGATTCTCTACTAAAATTTTGTCACGTATTATTTTATATAATTTTTAACAACTTTATACCAAATAAAATACAAACATCCAATTATTATTTTAAAATACCTTTTCACACTCCAAATTCTAAGAAAATATTACTTTTGTTAATTTTTAGAGTTTTTTAACACTCCAATTACCTCATGATTTTATTACTTTTATTAATTTATTTACAATTTTTAATTAAAACAAAAAATTAACAATATTTTAAAATGAAGAATTTTAACAAAAATTACACGCAGTATATATGCTCAATTCTAGTATATATATAATTATTCCAACAAAAGGCAAAAGAAAAAAATAAAGGAGGAAAAAATATATGGAATAAAACACACAGTAATGAAAGCCCGAAGAGGCACCCACCGAAGGGGCAAGAGAAATAAAGTTGACATAATAACAATTAAATTCAAAAAAGAAAAATAATGTCCACTTTAGCATTTCTTTATGAGAATTTTTGTTTTGTTTGCCATGCCTAATCTTTTCCCTCTAGTTGTTTTTTTCCCTATAGAATTAAAAAAAAAAAAAAAAAAAAAAAAACCAAATATTCTTATGATCGGTGATACCCAAATCTATAAATACATAATTACTATTAGAACAAATGAAATTCTTACCATTGGAAAAAAAAAAAAAAAGTGTTAAATGCAATTCACAAACCCTCTCTTGCCACAAATAAAGAATCAGAAAAGTAGCATGAGTTAGAATATTTACATATATATATATATGTATATATATACCTGAAGATTATTAGTGGAGAGGTCAAGTTTGCAGATAATTCCAATATTCAGAGAAGGATTTGGGAGAGAACTCAAAGCCATCCCACTCAAATCCACAATTTCTAGCCTTTCCTCCTCTTGTATTGGCATTCCTTTGTTCTCGGGCAGCCTCCTCATTTGCTGCTGTTGTTGCAACATCTTAATTAATTTACAAACACGCACCCAAAAGATCAAAACAAACTTTAAGAGAAACAGATATTGAAACAAGTATAGATTTAGAGAGAGAGAGAGAGAGAGAGAGTGAGTGTGTGTATGTGGGGAGGGGGAGGAGGGGAAATAGAGACCACAATATAAGGTAGGGAGAGGCAGAAGAGTGAGGTTTGTTTTTGGGAGGGGTTCAAGTATGAAGTCCCTTAAATAAAGGGGTGCTTCTCCACGTTCTCCATCTCTTTTCACAAAGTCAACTCTCATCCCCAGCCTTGTGAGAGAAATGTGCTCTATTTTAGGCTGCCCGCGAATCACGCCACCTCGGCATATCAGTTTGAGTTAGAATAAACCCATTTTTAATTAATTAGGCACTCAAAGAGTAAAAGGTACGAATAAATGTACTACTTCGTTAACTTTTCAATCATGAAGTATATTTATAATTTTTGGAGATAAATATATGTGTTTATACGTAAGAATATATATATGTATATATATAATATGTATAAGCCTTCTATGAGTTGTAAACTTATTATAATACATATGTATGTCTTTTATGAAATATAAATTTAAGGTTTCATTTGGAGTAATACACCTTCTCAAAAATTTTTAAAAATTTTTAATTTTTTTCTTTTTTGCTATGCGAATTGTGAGTTATAATTTTTTATCAATTTTTATTAATTTTAACACATGCAAAGAAGCAAGGCAATTAAAAAGCAAAATTGAAAACATATTTATGCCTTGAAAATGTCTGCATTAAGTAATTTCTATATATATATATATATATAGTTTATGAAAGTAACGAATAACTTGATAAAATTGCATATATCGCGCGATCATACGTTAATTAATATTTTATTTGTCCTTATACACACACTGAAATTTTAATTCCTTAATGGAAAAAATTTTAAGTAGTCTGCTTAAATTTTTTATGAAGGAAAATTTTGAAAAATTAATGTTAGAAAGAATGGCGCTCCTAGTGAAATAAATATTTAGGTAGGGCTAAATTTAAAAACCAAATCTGAGAAAATTTTGAATTTCGTAAATAATATATTATATCATTATGCTTATTAATTAATTCATAAAATTTTGTTAATCATTTGGCTTGATGCATTAAACACTGAATAATATGAATATCTTAGGTTATATAGGTAACATTTATGAATTACGAGAGCGTGGTTTATACCTCAGTGGTTAAGAGTCTCTCCTACTCACTCATGGCTCGAGTTTGAGTTTTCCCCCTCCCTCTTAAAAAAAAAAAAGTTTACCTTTCAAAAAAATAATATTTATGAATTAGAAAATTAAATATTAATTAAACAATTGTTCGTGTAAATTTTAGTTCAATAATTAATACAACTATAATGAAGATTTGCATGAAAACCCAAAAAAAAAAAACCAAAAAAATATAATTAAAATATCTAGGAACTTATTATAAATATAAATTTAAAAAGTTTGAATTATATTAGTGTAAGTACTGATTTTTAAAACCAAATTTAACAATTAAAGCCAAGAAAGTATCTTGAACCAATTAAAAAATATCAATTTTAATAAAAAACGGTGATAAATTTTCAATATTAAATATTCTTAGAACTATTGTAATAAATTGCAGGTTAATCAATATAATTTTGAAATACATTGCCACGTGAAAAAAAAAAAATATTGCGGTATCTAAAATTAGTTTAAGTACTTTAGGGCCCATTTAGTTTATTTTTCTATTTTTTGTTTTCTATTTTTTGTTTTGAACTCATTTTTTATTTTATGCTTTTGAAAACAATGCAAAATCTTAAAATGCATTTGGCCACTTATTTTTCAAAATTTGTTTTAAAAAATAGAAAATGAGCTTACACATAAAATAAAAAATGACAAAAAGTCGTTTTGAGCGTTTTTTTATTCAAAATAAGAGAAATTTCAAACTAATGAAAATAGTGCATTTTCTGTTTCTTTATTTTGATATTTTTAAAACATAAAACGAAAACAGAAAACAAAAAAAATAAACCAAATGCCACCTTAATTTTTTAACATATTTAGAAATGTGTTTTGATTTTTGGCCATTAATAGATGGACGGACGAGATTAGAACTTATAAATATAGATTAATTAAATATTTAGGACAAAATATAACGTTTGTTTGCTTATTTATTTATTCGTTTTGTTGAGCACAATCCATCCGGTTGAAAAATATAGATTTTACTACTTTAGAAAATAATTGAAAACATTTAATCCATATCCAATAGAAGGACTTATCTGAATGAAATCTTGAATGTAAAAAATATAATTGAATTTATTTATAAAATAATCAAGATACGTTCATATCTAGTGTAAAAAAAAAAAAAAAAGATAGTTGCTGAATTTATAAATTAATCAAGTTCACTACTTGGTAAAATCTTTATTTTTCTCCATTAATATCTCTTAACAACTAATAATCACCTAGAACATGAATAATGAGAATACGATTGGTTTTATATTAATTTTGGGGATAGAAAGTATTATAAAATAGAGAGTATAACAGAACGATTTTTAAAAATGTCTTTCTCACAAACTAAGATTCAACGGCTGATATTGAGCTTTATTCTTCAATGAATGAGTAAAACTTTTTACAAATCAAAACTATTCTTCAAAACTTTTGTTTTTTTATCCCACGTTGCCAAAACATTACAAATTCACTTTTTTCTTTTACCTATAAAAGCACTAGAATTGCAACATATGATTTAATAAATATAAAAAACTCCTGTATTCTGAAAAGTGACTCACTTTCTTGAGCTTCGAGAAGGAATTCACTTACTCATGGGCTCCGCTTAAAAATTTAATATAGTTGTTAAATTTATATATTTCAATTATATTAGTAATTAAATTAAAAATAAAAAAAATGGAATTAAATTAAGAAACACAAATAAAAAAGTTTAAATAATAATTAACTTATTTTTTTTATAATAACAACTTTTTTTAAAATTTAAAAGTAGAAAAAAATATCAAATATTAATTAGGCTCAATAGTAGTTATTTTTAAAAATTTTAAATTTAAATTAGTCACATTGACTATATTTGTTTTATTTTATAAAGCACATATGATTAATAATAATAACATTTTTCTATTTGAGTTATTTTTATAAAACTAATTAAAATTTTATATTCATCATTGTATTTTTTTTTATTTTTACAAATATTTAAATAAAATTAGTTTTTGTGGAGTGATTTTTTTACTAAATTCTAATTTTAAATTTAAATTGAGATTCTATATAATAAAACACAACACATTTTGAAAATGTCCCTCTTGCAAAATGAAATCCAAAGGCTGAGATAGGTTTTTATTCTCCAACAAATGAGTGAGATATTTTACAAATCAAAACTTCTCCCCAAAACTTTTGTTTCTATCTCACATCGCCAAAATATTATAACTTTTTTTTTTGCCTATAAAAATACTGGAATTGTGACACATAATTTTAATAAATGTAAAAAACTTATGGATACTGAATAGAGACCTACTTTCTTGGGTTCCAAAAAAGAATTCACTTGCTCATGGGTTCCACTTAAAAATTTAATGTAGTTGTTAAATTTATATATTTCAATTAAAATAGTAATTAAATAAAAGGTACATATAAAAAATGAAATTGAATTAAGAAACACAAATAAAAAAGTTTAAATAATAATTAGGTTATTTATCCTATAACAGCAAGTTTTAGTATTTTTAAAATTTAAAAGTAGAAAAAAATTAAATGTTAATTGGGCTCGAAAGTAGTTATTTTTTTAAATTCTAATTTTAAATTTAAATTACTCATGTTGACTATATTGGTTTTATTTTATAAAGCACATAAGATTAATAATAATATTTTCTAATTGTTTTTTTTATAAAGCCAATTAAAATTTTATATTCATCATTGTATTTTTTTTATTTTTACAAATCTTTGAATAAAATTAGTCTTTGCGAAGTGATGTTTTTTTCTAAATTCTAATTTTAAATTTAAATTGATAAGGTGGACTAAATCTATATAATAAAACATAACACATTTCAAAAATATCACTCTTACAAACTAAAATTCAAAGGTTAGGGATTGAGTCTTATTTTTTAACGAATGGTTAAGATCTTTTACAAACCAAAACTTTTCCTCAAACTCGTGCCCAATCTTTAGTGCACTTCACATTTTTATAAACCATTAATTACGTTGAACTTAATGATAACATCTGAAGAGTTGTATTGAAAAAGACAAAAATTTTGCTTCTCGGTATTATGCTGCCCGAGTAAAAAGAGAAGGGATACAGAAATGCGTGCATATTTATTTTAGTTAAGGAGTACCATTGGCTTATGTTATTCGCTAGTATACACCTGTGTGTTGAAAATCTCTAAACCTGCACAAAGTTTGATTATTATTACAATAGGTAAATATGGGGTATTTTGACTTTACTAAAAAATTTTTCAACGGCCAAGGCTCTTAGCTTCCCTAAGCGAGGTCAGGAGTTCGACTCCAAGGCCCAACAAGCCTTGGAGGTACCCACATAAGGTATGAGCCTTGGATTTAACCAGTTCGCGTGGTTTCTGGGGTATTGCGTGAACTCCCGGTTTACTCATCGACTACGCGGTTCGTTGAGAACTGCAATAAATTGATGGGGTTCCGAGTCACCAAAAAAAAACACTTAAAATTTTTAACATAAAAAAATTTATAAGAATCAAACTCAAGTATTTATTGTGAAATAAAGTGCATTCTTCCCCCACACTATTGAATATTTTGTGCATAATATCTATATAATAAAACATGACCTCTTTTTAAAATATTTCTCTCACAAATTAAGATTCAACGGTCGAGATTGAACTTTATTCTTCAATGAATGGCTAAGATCTTTTACAAACCAAAACTTCCTCTCAAAACTTTTGTTTCTTTATCCCACATTGCCAAAACACTACAAATTCATCTTTTTCTTTTGCTTATAAAAGTATTAGAATTGTAATATATGATTTTAATAAATATAAAAAACTGATGTTTCTGAAAAGGGACACTTTTTCTTGGGTTCTGAAAATAAATTCATTTACTCATAGGTTCCGCTTAAAATTTTAATATAGTTGTTAAATTTATACATTTCAATTATATCAGTAATTAAATTAAAAATACAAATAAAAATGGAATTGGATTAAGAAACGCAAATTACAAAAAAAGTTTAAATAATAATTAGATTATTTTTCTTATAACAACAACTTTTAGTATTTTAAAATTTAAAAGTAGAAAAAAATATGGATATTAATTAGGCTCAAGAGTAGTATTTTTTTAAAATTTTAAATTTAAATTAGTTGTATTGATTATATTTGTTTTATTTTATAAAGCATGTATGATTAATAATAATAACAACATTTTTTTATTTGAGTTATTTTTATAAAACTAATTAAAATTTTATATTCATCATTGTATTTTTTTTATTTTTACAAATATTTGAATAAAATTAGTCTTTGCGGAGCGATTTTTTTACTAAATTCTAATTTTAAATTTAAATTGATAAGATTTTATATAATAAAACACAACACATTTTGAAAATGTCCCTTTTACAAAATGAAATCCAAAGGCTGAGATTGGTTTTATTCTTCAACAAATGAGTGAGATTTTTTACAAACCAAAACTTTTCCCCAAAACTTTTGTTTCTATATCACATTGCCAAAATACTACAACTTTATTTTTTCTTTTGCCTATAAAAATACTAGAATTGTGACATATGATTTTAATAAATGTAAAAAAACTCATGAGTTCTGAATAGGGAACCACTTTTTTGGGTTCCAAAAAGAAATTCACTTGCTCATGGGTGCCGCTTAAAAATTTAATATAGTTGTTAGATTTATATATTTCAATTATAATAGTAATTAAATAAAAGATATAAATAAAAAAGGAAATTGAATTAACAAACACAAATAAGAAAAGTTTAAATAATAATAAGGTCATTTTTCTTATAACAACAAGTTTTAGTATTTTTAAAATTTAAAAGTAGAAAAAAATATTAAATATTAATTAGGCTCAAGAGTAGTTATTTTTTAAATTCTAATTTTAAATTTAAATTAGTCATGTTGACTATATTTGTTTTATTTTATAAAACACATAAGATTAATAATCATAATAATATTTTCTATTTGAGTTTTTTTTATAAAGCTAATTAAAATTTTATATTCATCATTGTATTTTTTTATTTTAACAAATATTTCAATAAAATTAGTCTTTGCAGAGTGACTTTTTTTTTTTAATTCTAATTTTAAATTTAAATTGATAAAGTTGACTATATCTACATAATAAAATATAACACATTTCAAAAATGTCCCTCTTACTAACTAAAATTCAAAGGCTAAGAGTTGAGTTTTATTTTTTAACAAATGGTTTAGATATTTTATAAACCAAAACTTCCCCTCAAACTCGTGCCTAATCTTTAGTTCACTTCACATTCTTATAGACCATTAAGTTGAACTTAATGATGGCATCTGAAGAGTTACATTAAAAAAGATAAAACTTTTGCTTCTCGGTATTATATTACCTGAGTAAAAAGAGAAAGGATACAAAAATGCATACATATTTATTTTAGTTGAGAAGTACCGTAGGCATCTGTTATTCACTAGTTAGTAAATATAACATACAATATTGTAAATTCTATAAACAATAAAACTTAATAATAGTTATATTTGTTTGGTAATGTGGAACATCTCTATTAAACCTCAAGTGCTGTTAAAAGGGATGAAAAATTAAATTGTAAAAAATATGTTCACTAATTTAATGTCCAAAAATAATTTTCTTTCTCCCTACTGCAACATCACTTCTGTCTACTTTTAACCCTGACATAATTCCTTGTTCTCTTCTTAGAGGCACCAATCTTGGGTGCTTGGTGCCCCATTTTGTAAAAATCCTAGATCAACCCCTACCTGTGTGATGTCATGATGTTTATATGATGCACATTGGTTTCATGCTAGGTCATATTGTTACCTTATATACATGTTATGTGTATAGTAGGTATAAGTGGACCCGTGCTCATTTTCCTACAGATTTTATTGTAGGTGCTGAACCTGAGACATAGATGGATCCTTGAGTGGAGTTCAATTATTATTTTGATTAACTCAAACTATATTTTACTACATTATACTTTTGATCTCCGATGAGATGTTTTGTGTCAAATATTTAATTTGTTATTCGATTAGGTTGTATGGCTAGTTTTAGTCTATATTGTTATAATATACTGTTGGGAGCACTTTGCTTGGTCATGTACCAATGCCTTATTTAATATTATTGTATTTTGATGTAGAAGATTAGACCAACTTTAATTCATCTTGAAGCCACTATTAGGCGTTAGTAGCGTTATTTAAGGCCAAATTTAAGCTTGTGAATGAGGTCCTACTAAGATAAATAATTGAAAATGGCAAGTAATAATGAAAGATTTTTATGTGTAGGAGAAAATGAAAAAGAAGTTTTTGAACATTAAATTAACATTTCTAAAAAGAACTAAATAATTTAAATATAGCTAGAACTTTAAATTTCTTAGTAGATAGAATGTTTGAAACTATTAGTACTATAGATAAAATAAAATAAATAACATAGATCTACTAGCAAATATAAAAAAAAAAAATTTACTGGAACAAGTAGTTAACAAAGACAATGGAAGTGAAACATCTACTCTTCAAATAAATAAAGATGATAAAATTTCAACCTTATACAAAAGAGGAAAGAGAGGATTTGATGAAATTTTAAAAGTAACAAAAACTACTAAGAAAAAAACTTGTAAAGATTTTCAAGCTAATAAAGAAATACTAAAATATTGGACATCTAGAAATAAAAGTAAAAATGATGTGAAAGAGAGAGATAAACTGTTAAATCAAATGCAAACTTTCTATAATCAACGTGAAAAATCTATTCAAAAAATATGAATATGTTTTTTTACTATAAACTGATTCTGAAAATTTAGATGAAGAATACTACGCAAGCAGCATGGTGAATTGACACTAACTCTGAATGTAAAACTGAAACAATAATTGATCCAAAATTAGATTAAAAACTAGCGAAAAAGTTAGACAAAACTCTAAATCTAGATAAAACACTAGGAAAGAGAAAAGTAAAAGAATTAGATTACCTAGATAATGGTAAGAGAATTAGATTACCTAGATAATGATTCAGAGATTAAACCAATTTTTGAAAAAAGAACTTCTTTTGAAGATATTCATGTAAAAGAAGAAAGTGAATCTAGTTCACAGTGAATCTAGTTCTAAAGATGTTTATGTCAAAAAAGAACATAAACCTAAGCCTTCTAAAAGAGAAAATCTGAATAAATTTAATGCAATAGCAAATGGGATATATCTATACTTTAATAATATACAGCCCAGTTATTGTGAAAGCACTATTGAAGAATAGGCACAAGCATTGTCCATAGTCATAACCAATTACAAAAATATATGGGATAGGAAAAAGATTCCTAGACTATATAGCAGAAACATTATAAGGAAATGTCCTAAGTTGGCTAAAAGTTTGGAAAGAGTCAGAGGAAGGAAAATGGGAAAAGACTTCCATTTTACTAAGTGAAGATAGAGAAAATGATTTCGTAAAAATACTCTTAAATTTTTCTTCGTACATCCAGAGAAATTTTTGTGGAATAGTATCTTTAGATGAACACCAAAAAGCACTGAGATATATTTTATCAAATATAAAACTCTATGATGTCTATAAATATACGAATTTTGTAAAACTATATTAAAAATACTTCTGGATGTTAACTCCAGAAAGTATAACACATTGGAAGGAATAGTTTTTCCATAAACTCTCAAGTCTATGGGATGAAATATGTGTAAAATAATATCGAAAACACCTATAAAAAATTTGAAAGTTTTGATTCCTTTAAGCATTGCCAGCAGCTTTCCCATTCCAATCCCTATTCTACAGTATTACAGTGCTATTCAACAGTATGGGGAGTCACTATTTAGCCTTCTACTCCCAACAGATTCCCAGCACTTAAACCTTATTGCTTGCTGATATGGCATATTTTTAGCATTCCAAAATAATATAATTGTTATCAATAAATGTAACGGTCACTTTTTTTTTTTTGAAATTCAAAATTTTAGTAGCCCCTACTATCACATCAACAAACAAAAGAGGTCACATTAAACTTCAAAATAGGAATAGGGACACTGCTAGGTGGTGTTTTTACCAATAATCCTTATATTTAAGGATAGATATTGGGATGGGAAAGCTATTGGCAATGCTCTTAGTATTAAGGTTAAGTTTTGGTTATAAAATAATAATCGAACATTATCTACAAAGAGAAGCCCAAAAACAAGTAAAAAAATTAATTGTTAATCAAGCAGAAAAAAAAAAAGCTTGTTGTGACAAAATACTAAAAGAAAATTAAGTCTGTTGTGACAAAATGCTAAAAGAAAATTAAGTCTGTGGTGACAAAATCCTAAAAGAAAATTGGGAAATAAATGCTCTGTGAATAAACTATATCACAGACGCAATAAAAAAATACTTTAACATTAAAAAGTGAAAATCTGAGAATAAAACAATATTTCCAAAAAAAAGTTATAAAATTCAAAAAATAATTAAAAAATAAAAAATTGTACATGTTATTTTTGTAATGAAAAGGTCTTATAGATTGTCTATAAAAGAATAATAAGGCAATCAAATTTCTAGAAGAAAATAACCTAGAAATTTGTTTAGGAGATGAAATAGATTCACAAGAAGAAGTTTTATATGAATTAGAATATTTCTATTCGGATTCTTCAGAAGAAAATAAAGAATTCATTTTCATGATGCAGGAAACAAATCCTAATGTAAATTGAGAAACAGTTGAATCACTCTTAGAAAATGAATTAAATCAACTTTATTTGGGTGATATAGCTAAAGAAGATATGATTATTAAAAATAATAAATTAATAAAAAATAAAAGTCTTAAAATAGAAGACTTATATAAAAATTCTAAATTTAACCTATGGCAAACCCATCAGTTCAAAAGATGTGAAATAATAATAGCAGTAAAATCTTTCTCTGATGGGCAAGTAGAAATAAGAATTTTTGATAAATTAAAAATTAAGAGACTTAAACAAAAGTATTCTAAAGTGGATTCATTTATATTAGTGTAATCCAAATAGATATTAGGTCATTATTTAGACATAGAGTGGACTTACCAATTCTATATATAGTCTAAGATAAAAGATTTTATGACCTTGTTCAATTACAAATAAGGGGAATAGAATCAAATTTGTTATATGGAGAAATCTTCTTCAAAATTAAACCAAATTATCTTGTCTATAAATGATAAAAAAAAATCTAAGAGATTAACTCTAAGAATTCAAATTCATAATATTAAAATGGATGGCAATGTAAATAATTTAAAATTTTCTTAGAAAGTTGTTGTAATGACCCGATTTTTTTTAATTAATATAATTTATATATATATTTGTGATTGTAATTTGTTAATTAAATTTAATAATTTTTAAATTTGCCATTTAATTTTTGAAGTATAAACAAAAATGGTTCTTTTTGGGTATATTTGAAAAGATTTTAAAATTTTAGGGAAAGGGGTGCAATTTTCCTAATCTTATGGGGAGTAGGTGAATAATTTAGTTTGTTAAAGTTAAATTCTGCTATATATATATATATATATACTGCAGTATTTATAAAAAAGAATTTAGAAACCCTAGAAGAGATAGAGGAAGAGAGACCGAGAGAGAAAGGAAAAAAAGGGTACGACAGTTGCACTGTTTTTTTTCCTTACGTTGCTGATTATTTCCACTGCCAGATTACAGGTAAGGGGACCAAATCCTTTTTCTGCCTATGTTTATAAAATATATATAATATATATACGATAATAGTTTGTTTGGAAATTTGACGGTTCGTTGATTGCGGAATTTATGTGTACTAAAAATACATATGCGTGTATGCTGTGTAGATTTGTGCGTTCATTTATTTAATTTCACGTTTGTTCTTTTGTGACTTCGTTGGGCGCGAGAGAGCAAGTGTATTGCTTGGCAGAGAATTCTGATTTTTTAAGTGTATATATATACATAAGAGAAGTTAAATATATATTAATATGATAATTATTTATTTGATTCACTTTTGTCTTCTAGTGACCTCGTTAGGCGTGAGGTCCAATTGTTAGTTTGATCAATACATTGCTAGGAAGCCTTAGGAATTTTATATATATATATATATAACCAATGTGTATATATATAAGCACAAAAGGACTAAAAGAAAAATCATGACTTGTTGTACTATTAATATATATTTATTTTATATGGATATATGCATTAAACTCCTATGAAGTTTGCTGGACGTTTGCTTTGAAATTTTTTTTTTTTTAATTTCGTTAGCCTAATTGAGTGAAACGTCCAGTACATGAATGAATTACTTTGAAAACCTAATTGCTTTGAAAACTAATGATTAATGATTTTATATTATTTTCTATGAATTCCTTCACGTGAATGAATTGGACATGTGACTAATTTGATGGCCAAAAGTTAAAGTATTAATTGCATACTTAGGTATTCTGGATATTAACCGCAGGACAGTTTGTGTAATAGGATTAAAGTTTGTGTTAATTATGTATCGGTAAATTTATGGTTAATGAGGTTTTAAAATTTAATTAAAGAAAAATTTATATAATGTGAATTCAAGGTAAAATTTGATTTTCTTGTGTTTTGTTTGGGTTGAGGGGTACTAAAAATATCGGGTATACGTACCCAAGGGTTAAAAATCCCGAAACCCGCACGGGGTTGGTTATCAATTCCAGTAGGCTAGTAACCTACGAACGAGCAGATGTCTAAGGGTGGCATATTATATTCCTAAGACTTCGGCCTAGGAAGCAGACACCAAAGATGGTGTATATTAGTTGGGTCCTATTTTTACGAGACAACTAAGCAGACATCGAAGGAAGATGTATATTGGTTGGGTCCTGTTTCTACGGGACAACCAAGCAGCAGTACCATGAAATCAAATTGTTTTTGATGTGTGATGTGGTGCTAAAATGAAATTAATTATAACCAAGATAAATTGATAAATTAATTTAATGTTCTTCTTGAGTTTGCTATCTGTGCATGATTGTTTCACTTAGTGACATGCTAGGACATTATTGCATTTATATTATTACTAGGATTCCAAGCACACGTGATATTAGTGCTCATCCCCCTACAGCTTTTGATATAGGTAATGAATTTGAGTCACGCGCAGGACCTACTCACCATGGTAATTAGGAATTTATTTATTTGTTTTTATTTCATTACATTAGAGTTTTCTTTAGAGAATTGTTTTTAGTGGATTTTAATAAACCTCTGTTTGTGAGGTAATAGTTAATTGTTTAATTTTTGAGAGATTGTTTGGATTAGTTTTGGAGTTTTGTTGCCTAGTTAGTTTTAACTAAGGCATTTATTTAAATTTAAAGTTTAGTTTTGTTTATTTTTATATTCCTTGCTCCATAGTGTGTGTGTATGACTCTGATGTGGGATAGGAAAGGTTATTAAATGAGGTAATGTGTGTTCTTTTGTTCACATACTCGGGTTGTAAAACCCGGGGCGTGACAGTTGTCCATCAATTAACCAGTAATAGCAAAGTCAGGATAAAAGATATTGACATTGGTATAATTGAGTTGTATGAACCTAAACCATATGATATTGAAATCAAATCAACATTAATTGATATAAAAAGATTTAAAAATACCTCAAGAAGTATTTCCTAATTTTACGATAGATCAATTAGAATCCTCTCGAAATTCAATTGAATTTCAAAAATCTAAGAATGCACTCTACTTGAAAAATAAGAAATTATCTGCAAGTAGAAAATCATTTTAAAATGAATAACTTCAGAATTATTAAATGTTCTTCAAGCTTAAATAGTTTTGAAAAAAAAAACTGGATTAAAAAAATCCAAATTCAAGTTCTTCCTAGAAGTTCTAATGAAGAAGAACAAAAATTCATTATTTTTGAACAATTAAATACAGATTCAGAAATAATATTCTTTTATTATAACCAAAGTAAGAGAAAATATTGTTATATTGAAGTCACATTTGAATTTGAAGGCTATAAATCATATAGTTGACATGCACTTCTAAATACTGGAGTTATAGATATGGTATATCAATCAATTGTCATACCTAAAGAATATTGCATTCAAATGAAAAATCTTATCTTAGCTAAAAATGCTAATAATATAACATCTATAATGGGGTTTAAAGCGAAAGATATTATATTTTTAGTGAGAACAACAAAAGGTAAAAAGAACTTTAAATTTCCAAAAATATTATGTTTCCTTTAATGCATAGAGATATGTTTTTAAGAAATAATTTTTTAACACAACATTGTCCTATGAGTGTATCTCATGATCATGTAACCTTAACTGATAGAAACAAACCTTATCAAATTCCTTGATTAAAAACCCATGATTGAACAAATCTTATCAGATTCCTTGGTTAAAAACCCATGATTCAACTGCAGTAAAGGAATTGCGCTAATCAAACATGGTGATAATAGTCCAATTTTAATATATTCATTAAAAACACTTGATGAATCTCATTGGGTTTATAATAAGTTAAGCCCAAATTTTTCAGAAGATCATTTGATGTTATGAGAAAAACTCCTAGATACTGTCATTTAAAACTAAAAGATGAACAATAAATAATTAAGGTAAAACTTACGATTTATACCAAACAGGATATAAATAAAAAATTTCAATAAAAGAATTTTTAGATAAAAGACTTTTAAAACCAACTAGAAGTCAATACCTTAGTCCTGATTTTTTAGTAATGAATCATAGTGAAAGAAAAAAAAAAAAGAAAAAGCTAGGATAATCATCAATTATAAAAATTTGAATGACAATCCAATATTTGATGGTATTTTATACCTAGAAAAGATGTTTTGGTAATTCAACCAGAGATACTAAAATATTTAGTAGGTTTGATTGCAAATCAGGTTTTTTGCAAATCAAGTTTATAGAAGAGTCAAAACAATTAACTACTTTTTCTGTACCATATGGCCATCACTAGTGAGCAATTTTACTATTTAGAATATGTAATGTGCCACAAATATTTCAACGATGAATAGATTTTCTCAAAAAATACAAAAAATAAAAAATAAAAAACAAAAACATCACCTAGAAATAGTTTGTAAAACATTCATTGATAATGGAATAATTTTGAGTCCTAAAAATATTGAGATAGAAAAAAATTGATTATTTCGATATTATGCTTAATTCAACAGGAATTGTGCTATAACATCATATAATTACAAAAATCAATGAGTTTCTAGAAAAATTAATAACTTTAAAAGACTTACAAAGCTTTCTTGGATTACTAAATTATGGAAAACAATTTGTAAGAAATTTTCAAAATAAGAAAAACCATTCTGAGAAAAACTGAAAAAAAAACTCAAAATAATTAAAAGAATTTCAATCTAAAAATTGAAAGGAATAAAGAAGATACAAACATATTAAAAGAAATTAAAACCTTGTTTAAATTTAATTTAAAGGTTTGTTTTTAACAGAATTTGATTTTTCAATCATAGAGATAGATGCCTTGGAAATGTTCTAGGGAGTTGTATTAAAAGCAATAAAAATAAAAAAGAAATCTGGAAAAAATGATATTCTCAAAATTTTTAAATAACAAAGGAGTTCTGAATTCTAAAGAATTAATAAGTGAATATAATTCTAAAAAGTTCAAATCAAATGAATTTAATTATATTATTTTCGAAAAAGAACTCTTAGCCATAAAAAATGGCGCCATAAAAAAATGGCATAAAGCGATTTCAAATATATTTAGCATATGTTAAGTTCTTGATAAGAACAAATAATCAAGCAGTTAAAAACTTTCTTAGAAAAAAGGGAGTTGAAGAAAATCCCAGAAAAATAAGGTGGTCCAATTATATCTTTTAATATTCATTTGAAGTTGAACATATTGGATCTACTAAAAATGTCTTACAGATTATCTTAGTAGACATCCCAATGGATATTAAGACTTACAAAAGTCTTTAATACTACAGAGATATTCAGAATAGTCAAACAAGTCTGAAATATGCAAACAGCTCAAATGGTAAGAATTTCAAGCTACACAAATTGAAAGTACTTTTACTAAAAAAATATTCAAGAAAAGTATGTCTTATACTCAAATAGTAGTAAATAAACCACTTGTTTTAGTAGAAAAAGCAATATCAGACTTCTCCAATCTTGGATTGGAGAACAAACTCCATAATCCCTTGAATAAAATATGAAAAAAAATATATTACAGGAAAAAATTATGAATTCTGCAAAGTAATGACAGGAATGGCATATGAGCTAAAAAAAATTCTTAGACAAAATTAACTATTTAAAAAAATTGTCAAGAAATATGATTTCATTATTCAATTTTGAAACGTTAGTATTTGAATATGAAAGAATTTCTAAAATTCAACAAATTGTAGAGATTTTGAAAATTTCTTCCGAAAATTCACATTATCAAAAAGTAAAAAGGATTAAGCTTTATGAAGAAGTTAAACAAGTCCATCCTAGAGTATTATTCTCAATCTTTAATAAATATGTCATTAATCTAAGGATTAAACCAATTTCTGAAAATTTTCTGATAAAACCAAATATGATCCCATTTTTCATATCAAAAAAATTCAGTTCGACATTCAATTAGAGAATCAGAAGTTCGAACTAATTGATTCAAGATTAATTAAAAAAATTTATCTTCAATCCACTAGAGGCAAGAGCCTACTAAGACTTTCCAGCATTAATCAAAGCAATAATCAGTAAAATTTCCTATGGTTTTAAAAGAAAAAGTCATGGTATTCAAAGTTTACAATTTTGTCGAATGGAGACACAATGAGAAAGTTTTTTAGTCATACCAAATATACAATTAAGGGAATACTCTCCCTTGATACTTATTTTTTCTGTAAAAAAAAGGAAGATGAGAGCACAAAAGAGAAGTCATATAAGAAAAATAAATTCTCTTATGGTCTTGGGTAAAATTGGTTTACCATGTTAAAATTCTACAAAATATGCAAGAATGACATATGGCTACAAATGGCAAGAAATTATTTGCATCTTCTGTTCCATTAATATTCAAAGCAACTAATGATAAAAAAGATCAAGCATTTGATTTTTTAAATAAAATTATTCAGATGGAAGTTGATGCTTCATAAGAGGTAATAATTTATCTCGATGATTATTGTGAAAGATTTGAAAAAGAGTTTGAACTAGAAGCTATTATCTCTGTTGAAGATGCAAGAGCTGAAGAAGATTATTGGAAAAATATAGATGAAGATACCTCGCACAATGTGGAGAATATGATGTGTAAAGACACATAATTTTGGTGTTCTAATTTTGGATTTATTATATTTAAATTCAAAAGTTTTGATCCTGTTTATATTGTTTTATTTAAAATATGATATCTTATTTTAAATTTATTTATGTGTGATACGTCTCAACGTTTGATTAATTATATCTATGCTAGCATATGCTTATGTGTGCATGTATTATATAGGTGCTTATGTTTTCATTGGTTGAGAAAGAAGTTAAGCTTCCATTGGTAGAGAACGGAGGCAAAGGGATTTAATATTATAGGGGAGGCCAAGGGTTGGCTAATGAAATTTAAAATTTGGTGTGGAAGTTTGGAGGAATATTAATGGAGGCTTTATGGGTGGTGCATGCACTTGGTGAGTAGAAAAAGACATTCCGGTGGTGTATTTAAACCCCCCATTATCCTCCAGCTTTTTCCTTCACCTTGAAATTATTTTTACCGAGAGAAAGAGAGAGAAAGAGAGAGCTTTCTGTGGTTGTTCTTGTAAGTCCATGTGAGAAAGAAGCGTAAAGACTTTCTGTTGAAAGACCAAACTAGAACGAGTAAGAAACACAAGTAACTTGGAGGAGGATTCATTGGAAATCATTTTAGAAGATCAACTTGAGTTAGTGGTGGTTTTATGAAGTTTATATACATTTTCGACATGTATAATCTGAGCTAGGTTGGTTTGTGCTATAAGATTTTTTTTTTAACATGTTAACATATATTTAAGTATATGGCTTGTTAGAAATAATGCCATGTTGTTTAGTGTGATCTATGGAATTTATGATATGAAGTTTTTGAAAGTTATAAGAGGATGTCATGCGATATAAATCCATGTTGAGAATATGATGTTATGATCAACCATATTTTGATATGAGGATATAAATCTAGGTATTGATATATATATATATATATATATATATTTGTTCCACAGAGAAACCATTGATAATTTCTATTAACTTCCGCATTCTAGTACTATCGTCTAGATAAAGTGGTATTTCGTTCAGATAAAGTACTGTAAATCTACTGTCATTTGGATGATGATGTACCAATGTTCAGATGATAATCTGCCTAGCTACTATTGTTCGAATGATAATGTATAAACATTTAAATGAAGTACAGTTTTTCAACAACTTTCTTCCCTCTAATTACCAAAAAAAAAACTTTCTTCCTTCTTCTTCCAACTTCTCTCTAAATGTCTCCAATTAATGTAAAAGGGTAAAAAATACCTTCTCAAACACCAATTTGTGTACAAAAGACATGGAATAATTTTAATTGGGGATTTTTTTAATATAAAATGTAATCTTATTCTATTTGATTCGAATGCCTCCAAAATTTCTCGATAATTGTTTCGAGCTAAAGGGATTCCTAATTTGATTAACTATGTATATCTTGAAATTAATTTCATATGTGTTCATGAAAGTTTGTTTACTTTATCAAACTTATGCATGAATTGGACAACATGAAACTTAGACTCGGGTAAAATCATATTGTAAAATTTATTAAATTAAAGGAAGAACACAAGGGTAAAAATTCGAAAGAACTTTTGTGTATGATATGCTGTTGATAATGAAGAGTGTGATTTGAGTATGATTTGTGCTATTGGGGTTATAGAAAATATTGAAAGAATGGGTACTAGTGCCCAATGATCGAAGGCCCCAAAACTTGCGTAAAGTGGTTACATTTCCAATTGGCTAATAACCTATAAAGTGTGCATATAACTTGTTGTAGCATATGTTTGTACTGGGACTACGAGATTGGATTGCCTATTAAGGTAAGATGTAATGGATTGGGATTGCAAGACTAAGACTATGAGTAGTAGGATAAGTACATCTAGGACTCTGGAACCAATTGTACCCTATAGCTGAGGCATGGAGATTTGATTTGGATTTAGTTATGTGGCCACAAACTAACCTTGCAGAGTGCCAGCTGGCTTATAGTATAGTATTGATATATAATGATGTGAATGATGTGATGAGAATTATTTTAGCATAAGAATGCGGAATCATGGCTTAGTGACTATTTAATTAGACTGGTATGATTTAATATGGAAATTGTGAATTTATTGTGAAGTTGATAAGATTTTAACTTAATTAATATCAATTAAGTGTTGATTTCTTTGCATGATTAAGAAACATTATCTTATATATATATATATATATATTTAGCACACGTGGTTTAGTGCTCATCCCTTATAATTAATGTTATAAGAGCAGATGCTTGTGATGGTCTGGTGAGCTAGATTAGCTGGTCATGGATTGTTTTAAATCCATTTTAATATTTGAATTGTAACTTTAAGGTATGTTTGGTTTTTGGCCCGTATTTGTGACATTCGATTTTGTAGTTCTTTATCAATATTATTGAGACTTTAGAATATTTATCTTTGAATATCGGTAATTTAAATTCATTTTTGCTCTTATATTTGATGTGATTTGATGTGTATTTATGGGCTTTGAACCCACATCCCCGAGTTATGGATTTTGGGGCTTGACATGATGGAAGGCTAACTAAAACTAAACCATCACAGAAGTGCAGTAGACCACTAAGGAATATTGCCAAAAGAAAGTGAATACACTTTTTTAGAGTGGGCTATATAAGACTGCAAATTTATCCAACACATGACACAACCCATGTGAAGATCATGTGAATGAATAAGCTTTGACCAAAAGAGATTCCCTAATAAGTGTACCATCACCATATTAATGTTGTCTTTTTCTTTCCAATTTATCTTTTTCTTATCTTTTATTTGAGAGTGTTTGAAGTCTAGAATTTGAAATCCGATCTTAAGGTCTATAAATAGGACTCATTTTGTAATAGGTAGGTATTGGAAAAATTTGAGCCTTCTCTTCTTTCTCTAAAGTCTCTTTTGTAAAACTTTCTCTATATAATATTAGTTCAATAATAAAAGTTTGAGTATTTAAATATTTGTGAGTAATGTTTTGAGTATTTTAATAATAATTAGTGAAAGTTCTGAAAGTTCTGAGTCTTCAACTAACTAGTATTAGAGCTTAGACGATCCTCAAGGGCATAATTGTAGACTTGCTCTATGCATGTATGTTTACTAATTACTAGAAACTATTAAGGTTGCTTTGTAATTATTGTGTGATTTTTATGCTATTTTTGGAAATATAAAAGGTGTAAGTGGACCTAAATCGAAACCTCAAGGGGTCTAAGTGAAACTAACCCTATTTCCCTACCAAAAAAATACAACTTGTTAATGTTTATCACTGTCGCTGTTTCACAAAACAAATAGAGGAAATACTACTATATAAAACTACGATGACCAGTCCTTCTATTTTCACACTTTCCACAGCTACCTACCAAAAATAACAAATGAAACTATGGAACAAAACCTTCCAATCATATTAAACAAACTTGAAAAATATTCATTGCCACAACATGCTATACTTGCCCCCAATTGCACCAATATGTACTTTGGATGCTACTCCAGCTTAATTAATACAATGATTCCATTATATACAACCTACCTATCTGTTAGCCACTCCACAGTTTCATTTTATTAATTTTCTAGTGAACTAGCCCTACCTTAATTAATCTTCCCCCTAACTGAACAACTAGAAAGCCGAATCAATCCGATAACTTTGGTTCGGTTTAGTTTAGGTCTATACCATTTTTGGTTCAGTTTTGGGTTAAAAAATTAGCAAATCTATATTTTCGATTCGATTCTCGGGTTAGTAGTTACTCAACCCAAACTGAACCCAAACTAAAAATAACCCGAATCGAACCAACCAGAGCTAACACGAAAAAATAATATATAAATATGATATAATATTTATTGTTATCAGGTGAGAAAATTTGAAGATAATATTTGTATTGCTTGGGTGGGTGTATTAATGAAACTTAACATGATAGGTTATGCTTGTTCTGTATCATTAAATAAAAATTTTACACATTTTGTATTTGTTCTTTTCTGGTGGAACTGCGTGAAATCAAGATCAGTCAATGGCCAAAAGGAAGTTCAGCTTTTATGTCTTGCCCTAGCTATCATCTAATATTCATAAATGTGGCACATAATTTTAGTGAGACACTGAGATAACTATAAGGAATTTTTAGAATTATAAAAGGCCAGACCTAAAAATGGACCCGATTCAACCCAAATTGGTATAAACGGAAAATGGACTCAATCCAACCCAAATTGGCCTAAACTAAGAACCGAACCGATCCAATCCGATATTTTTGGTTTAGTTCAATTCGGTTCTAATTTGAAATTTTTCTGTCTAAATTTTAGGATCCGAAAAAAATAAGTTGGTTTCTGGTTTAAGTATAAACCCAAAAACAAATTAACTCATGCACACTCCTACTCTATATCATAGGAGTTTAAATAGACAGAATAGCTTATACTTCCTACGCGTCTGCCAAATATCAATACTGCAACAATTACCATTTCTCATCCTCCTTACCAAACAATATAGCCCCGATTTCAAATATGGCTGGTGGAGGTCAAATCATACATTGGTCTTATAATTCTAATAAGGCACCATATATATGTGTATATATATGATATGTAAGGATATATATATAACTTAAAAATCTCTATGCAATCTAGTTTCGATTTTTTTTTAAATAAATCTTATCTACAACTCTTGATCTTCTTCATAATAACTCTATTCTATCTACAACGCTTTTTATAAAAATATTTATTCTGTCTGCAACTTTTGATCTTCATAGCACGTCACAACAACTCTTCTTTTATTTATTTATTTATTTTTTTAACAAACTCAGTTCTCGTGCATATCATTAAATAGAAACCTTGTTCTTATAAAACTCTTACATCATTCTCTCTATCTCTACTTCCATCTCCCTCAATCTCTTCTGTACTATTTTCTCCTATGCTTTTCCATTGTACTCAATTTTTTTTTGAATTAAAATTAGAGAGAAGCTAGCTTCCTTGTTGGTCATATGTAGGATTAATCTGTCAAATAAAGGTTGGTAAAGCAAACAAGCATTGCTACATTTTTTTTTAATTAGTGTAACAATGTTCAATTTAACATTGTTGAATTCAACAATGTTCAATTTTTTTTTTGGTAGAAATAATTCCTCGTAATTCAGTTAAAGATCGACTATAATATGTACTTGATTCTCTAATTTTATTATTCTAACTTACACTGTAATATTTGATTTACCTTTTTATATTTATTTTCATCTTAATTATTGTTGTTATAAATAATCAAAATTATTTGTGAATTTGGTTATTCTGTTCAATTGCTTGTGAAACTTTATTTTATTTCAACCGTATTTGTGAATTTAATATGACTATATTATTATAATTGAAAGAATGTCTAATAAGAAATACGAGAGTGATTTTAAAAATTGAAGGCAAAAAAGAATTAAAAATTTGATTAGATTAGATCTCAATGTAGAGCTCTTGATAAATGTATCACTAGCGTCAAAGAAAAAAAAATGTCACTTAATAATAAATAAATAAATTCCACCAAATTAACATTTGACTATAAATGTAAAAAAGTCGAGTCGGGCCTCACTCGCCCTTTGACCCAGAGTTGACCTAACCCATACTTGGCCTGGCCCTACTGTCTCTTTGTCTCATTGGTTCAAGTCGGGTTGAGCCAGGGTCACCAATTCTCGCCACTAACCTGCCCCAACTAATTCAGTCTATTATTTTAATACTTTTAATATTATTTTTATTTTTTTATAAATTAAATAAAATACAAATAAAACTCAAGTAAACACATTAAAACATAAATTGACAAAAAATAAATTTTATTAAACAATAAACAATTACATAATTAACATCAAATTTGAATCACAAAGAAATAAAGAAATAAAAAATTAGTAAATGTTTTAAGAATATTGACAATGCTTATAATTTGATAATTTCTATTTCTCTGTGTTTGGGTTAATAATGTTCAAAACGATTTTTATACATTTTATATTTTATGTGTAAATTAATTTTTATTTTATAAAAAAAATTTTGAAAATACGGATGGCCAAATTTATTTTAAACTATTTTTGTTATTCTCAAAAATCACCAAATAAAAAATGATCTTAAAACAAGTATACAAAATAAACAATTGGGTTCTGAAAATAAAAATAAAAACAGATGAATCATAATTGTGGGTATTTTGATGGAAACTACAAATCAAATAAAAAAATAAATAAATACAATTACATTTGAAAATATCAAAATAAAATATCTGAATCAAGAGAGGAGAAGTATACTATTGACTTTTCTAGAGCTAACAGTTTTTGTAACAGCTAAATGCCTTGGGAAGGAAAGGAAAAAAAATTAAAAGAAATGAAAGAAAGGCCATCTGTAAAGGTAAGAAAAGAAAAAAAAAAAATTGAAACGCATTTAAGCCTTTTGGCGGGTCTGGTCGCGAGCCAGGCCAAGGTGACCTAAGCCTGACCCGGACAGGTACGGTGGGCCATACGGATTATTGAGGCGGGGCGGGCGGACTGGCCTGGCACGGGTCGACCCAAACCATTTACATCACTGAATTTGACCATGATCGACTTCTTAACCCAAAAGAAAACCGAACAGATTATATAGCTGAGGGAGACCACTGTAATACCCGCCATGGCGATGACAGTGAAGCCCCACTCTCCGTACCTGGTACAATCAAAGAAACCCAGAAACCAGAACTACCCATTTATTAATTCAGGCTTTGGTAAAGGTCGATCCCTCAATCGAGTCTTCAATTCCTCCTCTTACAAGCCCAACCTTTCTTCTTCTTCATTGTCTTCTTCTTGTGCATCGTCGTTTGCAACTCTGGACGAAGCTCGAAGACTGGTCCATCAATTCGACCCCAAAATCCCTCTCCAAGAAGCCCTGACACCACCCAGTTCCTGGTACACCCACCCTTCTTTTCTATCTCTAGAATTCAATCGCGTCTTCTTCCGAGGTTGGCAGGCCGTCGGTATGATAGTCCCCCCTCCTCTCTCACTCTCTCTCTCTCTCTCCCCCCTCTCTCTCTTATTTGTATATATGTGTATGTATCGATTGTTATGCTCTCTTGGTTGCCTAGAAAGAGAAGGTAAAGAGAGAAAGAAGCTTAAGGTTCGGAAATAAACATTTCTACTCCTAACTTTGGGAAAAGGAAAAGAGATGGGAAAAGAAGAAGAAGAAAGAAAATATATGATTCATTAGTTTGTTTTGTTTTCTTATCTTCTTCCGAGCAACCAAACAGAGTATTACGAAGATCTTTTAATGGTAGTCATGTTTCTGTATTAGATGAAATCTAAATTCTACTTTATTTTTTCACTGATGTTACATAGATTGTTGTGTTTTGGTTCTTAATGACAAAATTGATCATTTGTAGTTTTTCATTGCCATTGTTAGGATGTACCGAACAGATTAAAGAATCTGGTAACTTTTTCACTGGGAGGTACGGTTTGTGAACGTATTGTAATTCCTTTATTTATCATATATGTATTTATACTTGTTGGTATGTAAGTGTATTTTGATTGAAGCCAGCTAATTAGTGAAGTGTGACAGGTTGGGAAATGTAGAATATGTGGTTTGTCGGGATGATAATGGGACGGTTCATGCCTTTCACAATGTATGCCGCCACCATGCATCTCTTCTTGCCTTTGGAACTGGGCAAAAATCTTGCTTTGTGTGTCCCTATCATGTGAGTTAAGAAATTTCCTGATGTAGAACATCTTATCTTGTTTTGCTTTGATTTTTTTTTTTTTTTTAATTTTTCATTCTTTACTTTGTGTTAGAGTTTTCTTTTGTCATGAATGAGCATTCAGGTTTTGGATTTGAACACCATCCACAAACATTGTTATTTAGAATCTTACTAATATTCGTTCATTTATTTATAATACCATATTTCTCATGACATAAAATGCTTGGCAATAGAGATGCTTATTGGAAGAAATAATTCATGCTGCAATAGAATAATTGACAAGATTTAGATAATTGTTGTGTCCTTACCATATTCCAGTGTTGGATGGCATAGCATTTTCCGTACGCTATTCCTCTTGTCCTCTTTATTTGCAATTTGATTTATCGGCATGTATCTTATTTTCTCTTTGGTGGGTTTGTTTTGGATTGAGTTGGGAGTGGTATAACGAAAGGATGTGATGAATTAGAGGCAGGTTGTGGAATTTCATTAATGTGGTGTGTGCATTTTCTATTTTTGACAAGAGGGATTGGGAAATTAAAAAGGCATCCTCACTGAGGTGATGGAGGTACTTGAGGATGGGTGGCTTGTGATTGATTCGTCTAAAGTGGAGACCTCTTTGTGAATCAATGAGTCCCCAGTGGCAATAGAGGAAGAACAAGACAATCAAGAGAAAGATAGAGAGAGAAAGAGAGAGAGTCTTCTAGGCAGAGAGAATGTAAGAAGGTTGATGAGATGTTCAATATCCTAAGTAAATGAAGGGGGTTCAGTATTTATAGGAGTTGTCTTAGGTTGTTGAGCCACCGTAGAAGGTTTCTACAATCATATGAAGAGGTACGAAGCGATAGAATGCGTGTTGTGGTAGAGCATCTTTGGCGAGCTGGGTCTAAAAGATGTTCGACAAGAGTCAACAACCTAGTGTGGAAGGGCGCATGTCTTTAAGCAGTTGGTTGTTGGGGGCAATATTAACTACCTAGGCATGTGCATAAAATGGATAGGAATGGTCTCCCTCTTGGTCAGGGGACAAACTTTCAAGGGATGGGTTGGTCAATTAGTGAGTCATTTCTATTATCTCTAGTTGATTGTACCGTTGAATGGTCCTATCTTTGTCAGAGGAGGTGCTTCCCAAACTTAAGCGCTTAGGCGAAGAGTTGAGGGGTTGAGCGACTTGCTAGGGAGGTGCTCACCCAAGTGGTGAAGTGACCTTAGTAGCTAACTAGTGAAGATAGGTCCTTTGGCGACTTATTCGTTTGGTAAGTGGCTATAGTAGCTTAGTGATTGAGGCATGCTATGCTAATTGCTATGAGGATGACTTATAAAATGAGGGCTCAATTTGTTGCTTCATGAGGCTAGCAAGTGGACCTATAGGGATGTAAGATACGTGGCTTCTGTTGAATTACCTACACATCCTATGCTAGTGATTGAATGATGTTGTTTAAGCTTTATATAGGGGTCAACCTGTTGCCTATTATATTTAAGAACTTGCGAGGTTGTGGAAGCTAAAGGCACTCTTTTCATTGAGGTGTAGTTGATTTCTTATGACTTGAGAGTTATTGGGTGTGTATTACCATGTTATTGAAACCTCAACACCCACTCATCCCCACCAAGTCATTATTTTGATCTCCTTGCATGAAAACTAGCCTAAAGGATTTCCTCCATCATATGGATATGCTCCTCTCATTGGGCTTTTTGGCGAGAGTTCTCCCATTGTATGGATTCCACCAAGAAGGGCCTCCATTGCATACCATCCCCCTGCTAGGCTTACCTCCTCCTTATGAGACTTCCCATAGATCTTCTTTAGATATGGTAGCCCTCTTGCTGTAGGAGATCTCCTCTAATTCTTCTCTAGGTCCCAATACACTTGGCCTTTACAAGGCTTACCCCCACTCTAGGCAAGGAGTGAGGCTTTAGGGATATCTCCAGTGATGTTATCGACGCATGGGCACCACTAAAGGTCTTTATGGTTTTGGCACTTTCTAAAGTAATCTAGAAGTCTCATGTGTCCTTTGATATATGATATTACTCTTACATGAAATGCTGCAATAAGCCTCCATTGATGATTGACTATTTAAGGTGGACAAAGGGACATAGAGCATCTATATTGGTCATTATCTACAACACTATAGAAAAGATGATTGTCCATATCTTTAAAATTATTCTCAGTCATTATTTGCAATAGAGATGTGCATGGATTGTTTCAATTTGGGTTTATACTTAACACATAACTAAACTGTTTTTTTAGGTTCATAAAATTTGGATCCAAAACCAAACTGATTTTAAATTAGAACCGAATCGAATTAAACAGAAAATATCGAGTTGGTTCAATTTGTTTTCGGTTTAGGTCATTTCGGGTTGTGTCGGGTCCATTTTCGATTTAAGCCAATTTGGTCCAAATTTTAGGATTATATAGATATTTATATATTATAATATTATCTGGTTTTATAATATTGTGTGTGTTTGGAATTGTATAAATTTGTATAAATTTGTAGAAGTTGTAGTCTCGTAATTCATGTTGCGGATAAAAAATTTAAATTTTATAGAGATTTTAGAGGTTTGTATAGATTAAAAAACTCCAAGCGAGGCTATTATATAAATATTATATATTATATTTTTATCAGGTTAGTTTGGGTTAGATTATTTTTTATTCGGGTTCGGATTGAGTATCTACTAATCCAAGAATTGAACTGAAAATATCAGTTTGCTAATTTTTTAACCCGAAACTGAACCGAAACTGGTATATAACTGAACCAACCCTAACCAAAGTGATCGGATTGGTTCAGTTTTTGGGTGGTTCGGTTTTTGGGTTGTTCAGTTTTTTGTGCACCCCTAATTTGCAACACTATGGAAAGGTTGAATGTCCATATCTTCAAAATTATTCTTTTGTGTTAGTGTGAAATCATTTGATATCATTGCTCATTTTTTATTGGGAAGAAAATTTTTCTTGCAATGCCCAATTGTTAGTCCCCAACATGGTTTTAAAAAACGATAATGGATGTCGTAATGGTAATGGTCGTGGCGATGCGGATGTAAGATGTAACGGATGTTATGTAACAGAAACTTTTTTTGATAGTTTGTTATGTAACAGAAACTAGAAGCGTGGTTTTTTGCAACTCATCTAAATTGGGTAGTTTTTGATGTTTTAATAATTAAAATGTATAAATATAGATTATTAATATTATTTAATGTTTTTATATTTGTTAGATGTTATCCCACATCGGCCCGAAGTAAAAATTACTTGTCCCTTATAAGAGATGGACGTCCCTCACTTTAACACCTAGGTTTTAAGGTTGAGGCCCCTACTCTTATGTGTTGTTGGGTTTCTTTAACATGGTATCAGAGCGGGCTTTTAATTGGGCCTCACCATAGTCCACGCTAAGCCTATGTCCATGCGGGCTAGCGTGAGGGAGGCTGTTAGATGTTGTCCCACATCGGCCCGAAGTAAAAATTACTTGTCCCTTATAAGAGATGGACGTCCCTCACTTTAACACCTAGGTTTTAAGGTTGAGGCCCCTACTCTTATGTGTTGTTGGGTTTCTTTAACAATATTAATTAATAATGTCATGTTTATATATATATATATATATATATGAATATTACTTTCTTTAGACACCACTTGCTTGGAAATAAGCTCATATATATCTATATATATGTTAAATTGTTAATACTTGTATAATAATTAACACAATAATAAATGTCAATTAGTACAGTAAAATAATATATTAATCTAGAAGAAAACAATCCATTAGTTAATAAATAAGTAGCCATAGAAACAAAACAATAATCATACTTATTCTTGTGGAAAAGATAACGGAATTGAATGGAAAAATTTTCTCTGTGTATTCATTGATCACCACAAGGTTGTTTATATACACTCAACCCTAACTACAAAATAAGAAAACTGTTTAATTAAGTCCTAATCAAATCCCATAATTATAGAAATTTAAATTTCTTAATTATAGAAATTGAAATCCTTTATTATGGGAATACAATTATTACACAATTATTTTCCTACACACTCCCCCTCAAGCTAGTGAATAGATTTTTTCCATTCCCAGCTTGGATACATTTGTTTGAAAGTTCGTACTACTCAAGCTTTTGGTAAGTACATCTGCAAGTTGCTGATCAGTAGACATGTAAGGCAAACAAACCAAGCCACTATCTAGCTTCTCTTTGATGAAGTGTCGGTCTACTTCAATATATTTTGTTCGATCATGCTGCACTAGATTATGTGCTATGCTAATTGTAGATTTATTATCGCAATAAAGTCTCATGGGACCATCCCATCGAACCTTCGAATTTCCTAAGATGATTTTTAGTCACAACAGTTCACAAATGCCCCGAGCTATTGCTCTAAACTCTATTTCAGCACTTAATTGTTACCAAATTTTGTTTCTTACTCTTCCATGTCACAGGATTCCCATCAAGAAATGTGTAGTAACCGGAAGTTGATCTTCTGTCAATCACTGATCTAGCATAGTTTGCATCTGTGTATGCTTCAAGTATCAGCCTTGTGCCTTTTTGGAACAGAATCCCTTTGCCTAGAGTTCCTTTAAGATACTGTAGTACTCAATTTACAGCTTGCATATGAACTTCCTTGTGATTGTGCATAAACTGACTGATTATATTGACTGCTTAAGCTATATCTGGCCTTATGTGGGAAAGATAAGTGAGTCTTCCTACTCGGCGTTGATACATCTTCTTGTCTACTAAATAACTTCCTCAGCTTCTCCAAGTTTGTCATTGGGATCTATTGGTGTGCTTGCTTGTTTACATGCCAATTTCTCTGTCTCTTTTAGTTGATCCGTGACGTACTTCTGTTGAGAGATAAAGATTCCCTGTCTTGAGTGTGCAACTTCCATCTCTAGGAAGTACTTTAGTCTTCCTAATTCTTTGATCTCGAATTCTTTGGCGAAACATTTTCTTAACGATTCTCTTTCCTTCTCATCATCTCTAGTTACAATTATATCATCTACATATACTAGAAGAGCTATAACTTTCCCTGAGCTTGAGTGCTTGACAAACAATCTATGATTCCTTTGACTTTGTTTGTATCCCATGACTATCATAACTTTTGCAAACCTTCCAAACCACGCCCTTGGAGATTGTTTGAGCCCATACAAAGTTTTCTTCAGCCTACACACTTGATTAGTAGCCACGTTGTTTCCATATCCAGGTGGAATTTCCATATAAGTTTCTTCTTCGAGATCTCCATGCAAGAATGCATTTTTGACATCAAATTGTTGCAACCCCTGGTCATAATTCACCGCCAATGATAACAGAACTCTGACAGTATTCATTTTGACCACGGGAGCAAAAGTCTCCTGATAGTTCACGCCATATGTCTGAGTATATTTCTTGGCTACAAACCTTGTCCAAGATAAACATCAAACAACAAAAGAAATATCGTAAATATTGTCCCCTTACAAGTATCTGATGTCCTTAATTTTAGTGCATAGCGTCATCTTCAAATTCTTGGCTGAACTGAAATATAAAGGAAATAAGAAAATCTTTAAAAAAAGCCAATTTGCTACTTTTTTCAAAAACTTAGTTTTTCTCAAAAATAGAAAAAAAAAATCAAAATGATATAATTTGTGTTTGCTAAAACTGTTTCCTAAAAAGTGTTTTTGAGAAAACTCATTAAAAACAACTCATTTTTCTGGAAATATTTTAAAGGGGCTTTCACTTTTCCCAAAAAAATCAAATTCATAAAAAAATGATTTTTGTTTTTTTAATTTTGCTATTATTCTTTTGCGTTTTTAAAAACATGAAAATCCAAAATTAAAAATATAAACAAGGATAATTAGAATGGTGACCTTAACATTTCGGGTGTCTTTCTTTATTTCTTTTTTTATTTTTATTTATTTTTTTATTTTTTTAAGAGTTAAGTTGATAATCCAATGAGTGACCTTAACCTTTTCCACAGGGTTGGACTTACGGGTTGGATGGAGCACTTCTAAAGGCAACTAGAATAACAGGAATTCAGAACTTCAATGTAAATGTATGCAGCAATATAGTTATAGTAGCACTTTCAATATCTCATTCTTATTCTCGTACTGTAGGATAATTTGGGTGATTTATCTGGCCATGGAGGGTAGGATTTTGGACTTGTACCGCTGAAAGTTGGTATCTGGGGACCATTTGTTCTGCTCAGTTTGGAAGAAATTTTGCCTCAACAATCCTCTGGCAGCAACAATTTCGGAAATGAATGGCTTGGTAGCTCATCAGAGATACTGAGTACCAACGGAGTTGACTCTTCCTTGAGTTATGTTTGCAGACGTGAATATACCATTGAATGTAACTGGAAGGTTAGGTTCTTTACATGTTCTATTTGAAAATCATGTCAAACGTCTATCCATTTCACCAGTCCCGTTTGATATTTTGCCTTTTTGATGACCTTATGTTTTACGAAGGTTGATCCTTTCTGTTGTAAAAGTATTAGCTCATCCTATTTTATGTAAACACTAGAAATTAACTTTGTCTTTGGCTCACCATCAAGCAGAGAGAGGGTTTTTTAATCGTTGACTAAATTTGGTGTCTCCTTTGTCAAAAGTAGGAAGCCACAAATTTAGTCAGTGCAGTTCACTATGTAGTTTTCCGTGGATCACTGATAATTTTATAAACTTACTCATGCAGGTTTTCTGTGACAACTACTTGGATGGTGGTTATCATGTGCCATATGCCCATAAAGGTCTTGCATCTGGTCTCAAGCTGGACTCCTATTCTACCACAGTATGCTCACTAAGTTCATCTTTCTGATATTTGACTTGCTTGTTGCAAATAGTAGACCTTATCATTCTTATATTTCTATTTTTTGAGTAATTTTAAGTGTAGATTACTTTTTTCATTTGCTTTTAATATCATACTTATGGTTTTCTTTGCAACATCATATTCATTGCCTTCAATGAGAAAGATGTTCGAGAAAGTTAGCATCCAACAATGTGACGGTGGATCAGAGGATCGACTTGGATCTAAAGCTCTGTATGCTTTTGTTTATCCAAATTTCATGATCAACAGGTAAGTGCTCATGCAAAAATGTGAAATTGTTTGATTCATGTGTTATCTGTCAACTAACTGATAGTACCACAATCTGATATCTTCGGATTTTCTCTTTTTGTCCTCTCAGGTATGGGCCTTGGATGGACACCAATCTAGTACTCCCATTAGGATCCAGAAAATGCCAAGTGATATTTGACTACTTTCTTGATGTTTCCCTTAAGGTAACCTTTTACTCCATATTGCATATAATGGCCATAAGAACCCCATAAACCACCCCCACCCCCTCAAAAAAAAAAAAAAAAAAGAGGCACGCAAAAGAGAGGGAAATAACTAATGTTACATTTGGTTTGAGGGGAAAGTGGAGGGAAGGAAAAGGGCAAGGGAAAAGGGAATGATGGTTTTCCCATGTTTTGTATTGATGGGAAAAGTGGAGGGAAGAAAAAGTTGTACCTTTTGTTAAAAAGTTGTGCTCTGGATATTCATGGATACGACTGACATATTTATGCTGTGCCTTGAGGAGGGTTAAAGCAACATTATTTACCACTTGATGCCTTCAGCATGAGTAATCTTTAGTTAAAACTAGGGGTGCAGAAATCCAAAACCCAAACCAATTCAACCACTTTGGATTGGGTTAGTTATCAAGAGTGTCAAATTGATTTTTATTGGTTTGGTTCTGGGTTAGCCTATTTCATGACCCGAATTGAACTTAATCAACCCAAATTTTTTCTTAATTTTCTGCAAAAACTCTTTATAGTTGTATTATGGACTGAATGGATAAATTTGGTTCAGTTTATTTCGGTTTTATGCGATGATCGGTTCAGTTTTGGGTTCAAAATTTTGGACTTGACAAAAATCGATTCATTCTGAGTGTAACAAAAACTTGAACAGAACCAACCTGTGTACTCCCCAGCTCCTTTTTTTTCCCTGTTGGAACAAATAAACTTAAAATTGCAAATCTTCTATGGATTGGCTCAGGATGACAAAGCATTTATAGAAGCGAGTCTAGAAGATAGTGAAAGAGTGCAGGTATGAAGAATGAATCCCTGATAATATATTTTGAAATCAATTTTATTATATATATATATACATATTTGGGGGTATTTTTCACCCTCTAAAGTGTTTTGTGATGGACAAATTGCAGATGGAAGACATCATGTTGTGTGAAGGTGTTCAAAGGGGACTTGAATCACCAGCATACTGTAGTGGCAGGTATGCTCCATCCGTGGAGAAGGCCATGCACCATTTCCACTGCCTCCTCTACCACGACCTTCTTTATTAATTAATTGAAAGTAACATCTCTCTTCTGTTGCCTCTTGATATATGTTATTGAGTGGGTTAATAAATTGCCATTCTGTAAGAACTTACCAGAGATAAATAAATTGGTTTCCTTTTCTTGGAATAGTGTTCAGTTCAATCAATATTGTATGTGAAAAATATTACTTTCATAATGAGTGAGTTAGTTGATGGTGGATGATGGTTTGAGTACAACTTTTGGATTTTATTTTAGTTTTTATGGATGGATATCTGAGCTCTCTGGGTTGGCAAGAAACCACTGCCTCCTCCTGTGTTTGTTTGTCGGATTGTTTGTTTGGGGGATTAGACTATTTTTAATCAAATTGACTTTAGTCTTGTATTTGATTTACAGTATTGAAACCCCAAACTACATTATTTATCTCCTAAAATGGGGGATAAGTAATATCATGGAGGTGGTATTACATATCTCTCACCCCTGGATTAGTTTTCCATCAAAATTTAAATTTTTAAAATTATTTTCTATTACATCTCATATATTTTATCTCATTTTATATTCCATCAACTAAATGCTAAAAAAGTAATCCGACATAAAAAATTAATCCCATGTTATATTGAATCACATATATTATCCATAGTATTACCTGTATCCCATCATCTAATCATCTAGATCAAACATAGCCTTATTGTCTAATTTAACTTAAACTTCTTTTTTCAACCCTTATATGTATTGTAATCACTTACAAGTTCTCATTTAACTCAAACTCCTCACTATTCAATGAGAACTTGTAACCCATATAAGCCTTATAGCCTTGTATGTATTTAAAATTTCCCTTACGGGTTATTTGGTATATTTTTTTATTTTTTGTTTTTTATTTTTATTTTCCGTTTTCTGTTTTGTGCTCATTTTTCATCTTATACTTTTGAAAATGAGGAAAACAATTCAAAATTTATTGGGTTATTTGTGTTTTCAAATTTTGTTTTCAAAAACTGAAAATGAGTTTACAGATTAAATAAAAAATGATAAAAAGTCATTTTGAGAGTTTTAAACAAAAAATAAGAAAAATCTTAAAATAAGGATAATAAAATATTTTATATTTCTTCATTTTAAAATTTTTAACACATAAAATAAAAACACAAAAGAGAAAATATAAAAGTAAACCAAATGTCAAGCAATAAGGGAAATTTTTTTTTTGCGGGGTGTAGAAAAGAAAAAAAAAATCCTTTAAAAATTGAACTTTTACACTGAAAAATTCAGTTTAATGAACAAAAACTTAGAAATTCAAATAAATGAATGTTATTTCACCTCTTTCAATTCATTAAACTAGAAATTTTGAAGTTGAAAAAGTTTATTTTTTATTTTTATTTTTTGAATTTCCCAGACATAAAAAATTACCACTGGTCCACCGTGATGGGAAAGCAAGATTCTACCCCTTTTCCTTGCGCAAGATTTTAAGCACTCCGCTGGATTTTTGGTTAAACTTGATAGAATGTATGGTTTGATAGGTAAGTGCCAAACAACCCTATTGTCGTTGTAAAGAGATTTTTGGTAAAACTTAAATTCATGCTCAGCAAATGCGAAAGCCTTGAAGTCGTTGTTTATGAAGGATCAAATTCATGCTTAGCAAATGCGAAAACTTTGAAATCGTTATTTGTGGAGGGAAAAAATAGTGGAAAAACAAAAATCAAAATAAAATAAAAGGCATTAGGTTGAGTAAAATGAGAAGACAATAAATATATATTTATGGAAAAATTATTCAATTAATAATAAAAATTGAGCTAAGAAAAGATTTTATTTTCCCCTTTTTTTTCACAAATCCTAGTTGAATAATAATAATAAGTCTAGGGATCAATTCTAATTACTCATTATAATTAAAAAAAATTAACTAGCCAATTGATTGTCTCTATTACTGTGGGTTTTTGTAATATGTTTAAGTTTATGATTGATATAAGTATATATAACATGTGTAATCCACTATCAAGAATATACAATTTAATTGACAGATGTGAATTTTGTGAAAGGAATTGTAACAGAAAATAAAATTATCCATAAAAAAATAAGTAATAAATACCTCGTAATAAACTAACAAAATCGAACTATATAATGAAAAATTGGTAACACATATTAATTAGGTGTAAATATTCTCTAATTTATAAATTTGCAAGAAAAAAATAATTGCCAAAAAAGAAAAAATGAGATTTATAAGTGACGCTTGCTTTTTGGGGGGGGGGGGGAGGGGACGCATCTACTCGTATTTTAACTTACTAATAAACTAAAAATATATATATCAATTAATTTATTTAAGGGATATTATATTTGGAGTGATAAAAAGTGAGATAAAATGAATAAAGTGAGATAAGTTGTGGGTATATAATTCGTACAGTGAAATAAAAAGTGAATAGTTTTTAGAATTTTTACACTTTTTTAGAATTTTTTGTCACCTCAAACGGAACCATGTATATTAAAGAAGAAAGATCCCAATTTTATGATGACGTGATATATTTGAATTTTTTTATTTTTTTATTTTTTTCTCCTTTTATCACTCACTGTTCACCTTTGGTCTCTCCCACACTCTCTTTCACAAATTCTTATCTTTTACCGTGATCAAAATTAGACTCCAACCAAGATTTGCAGAAGGTTATTCGAGTTTTACTATTTTAGGGTACGTTTATAATGATAAAAAATGAGATAAAATAAAATAAAATGAGATAAATTATAAATTCATAATTCATGCAGTGAGATAAAAAGTGAATAATTTTTAAAATTTTTTAATGTTTTTCACCGTTTTTCTAACCTTTTTGTTATTCCAAACGAAACCTTAGTCTCTATCCAATCCGATCTTTTTCGGTATTTTAAGCTTTCGAAAAATTTCAAGCATAATCATGAAATGAAAAAATAAATCCCGAACCAATTCATAATAAATTATAATAAATAAATAAGGTCTAGGCATATCTGTTAACTTCTTCACACAAATTTAAAATTATAAAGCAATTGTTAATCAATATCATTTACCCTTAAAATATTTTAAGGTTAAGTGTTAATTTAGAGATTAAGCTAATAGGATATAATGAATAAATTTTATGCCTCCTTTACCTCTTTTTTAAATTGTTCTACCCATATGAAAATTTAATTTATTATATTAAAATATTTTAATAGAATTAAAATTAATTACTATTAAAATAAGAATTTATTATTAAAATAAATAAATATTTTATTAAAATTGATAATTTGTTTAAAAAAATATATTTTAAATGGGTAATTATATTGTACACATTAAGTGTTACTCTCATACCAAAAGTAGTTAAATTTTACAGAATCCAAATACGATGTAATTATTACATATTAAAAATTATAATTATTATCCAAACATGGTTAATAAAGATACCAACGCAATTGTTACTCTTGCAAAACTTTGCGCAACATTTTACCTCTAATCCAATAAAACACTGTTATCTTATCTGAAGAGGAATGGTAAAAACAAAAATTTTTGTGAATATGCTCATGTTTTTCCAGATTGCTTGGTTACTTTTACATATATATATATATATATATATATATATTTAGACTGAAAATCTTATATGTATGGTTTCCGTTTGGAGTGAAAAAACTCTGAAAACTACTAAAAAATTCTAAAAGTTATATTTATTTTTTATTTCACTGTACGAATTACGAACTCACAACTTATCTTATTTTATCTCATTTTATGTCATTTTTTGCCACTTCAAACGTACCCAAGTGAAATGTGGGTTTGGACTGTTGACATGGTATAGCCATCATTGTTACCTTTTCTTTTTTTCAAAAATTTTTTTTTTTTTTTGGTTCTTGATATCATCATTTTCTTTTTTTTTTTTTTTTAATGTAAAAGATTATTTATATTTAAGTTTAGGAAGACTCAAATTCATGCCTTGGATTCAAATCTTGACTAGAACAAAACAAAAAGAAAAAATAGTATCAAATCTCTAATATACTTGATCAAGTATTTTATATTCAATTAAATTTATTGGACCAATATGAAGCATGAATACTTTATTTTTCTACCTTATTTTTAGTTTTGTTACTATTGTAATTAAATATTGAGATTTTTGAAACAAACATTTTAGAAGAAAAAAAAATTGGATAGCTCATCTTGATTGTTTCTATTTGGACATTTACCAATAATTTTAAACAATTAACTCATCAAATACCACCTAATAATAGCCTTGTATTTTTAATAACGTTGACTTAGTTTTTGCAAATATAAGGTGCTTTTGCGTTTATACCTTTGATATATATACATATATATATATATATATATATATATTACTTTGTTAATTGGAATATGTGCATAACTGAATTATTTTTTATGCCTATTGTGATTTTTTTTGTAACTAATAAATAAAATTTATTTTTCCTTCTCTCCCAAAAAACTGTGAGAATGTTATGAATTCATGTAAGTTGAATAAATGGATAAACTGATAAACTGTGATAAAATATTGAAGTATAGGGACCCGATATGGTCCGAATGACCAAGGATGAGGTTAAAGTCATCATTTCACTGTAATATTTTTTTATTTATGTTTACTAATGTGTAAATAATAATATTTAATATAATAAAATATATTTTTTTAAATACTATATGATTAAACTGGTTGGATTCAAATAAATTAATATTTTTACTGATATACCCCGATTTGGTACAAATAACTATTATTATAAAAGTTGCCGATCAAAAAAAAAACTATTATTATAAAAGTTATTAAATAATGGGTGCATTTGATTTGCTAACAAATGTTAAACAATTTTAAAAATCTTTGAAAAATTCTAAAAATTTTTGAAAATTTCTAAAAATTATTCATTTTTTATTTCATTGCATGAATTACGAATCTACAAGGTATTTTATTTTATCTCAATTTATTTCACTTTTATCACTCTAAACGCATCCAATATATGATTAAACAGGTTGAGGGGGTGTTTGGTTGGCAAAAGTTTGGCCAAAAGGTACAGTAAAAATACAAAAATTTAATGTAAAAGTGATATGTGATAAAATTTGATTAAAAGAAAGTACAAAAAGTTAGTAAAAATTAGTAAATTTTAATTAATTTTGATCAACTAAACACCTCCCGTTTCAAATAAATTAATATTTTTACTGATATACCCGATTTGGTACTAAAAACTATTGTTATAAAAGTTAATTTCTCTCACTTCCTCCCCCAAAAAAGTATTTTTCTCATTTTAATTGTAAAAACTTGTTGTCCCTTTCATATATAGTGTATATAGTTATCCTACTAACAAAATTCATAAATACTATTTATTTTATTTTTAAATACATTTTGCTTTCCGTCATTTTTGTAATTTTATAAAGGTCATCATTATTTAAATTAAAAATATGTTTCTTTGTTTAATATTTCATATCAATAGAAGAATTTCACTTCTATCACACGCACGCACATATAATTTTTTGATGAATCATGAATAAAAAGTCAAATATGCCATTTCTTTTACCCATTTATAACATTTATTTTTTGCTTTTCGATAATTTGAAATACTCATATGTAACATCTATGAAATGGAAATAACACCATATGTCAATCTGCCTAATTGTTTCTCCTTCTAAATATTGGGTGCATTTGAAGTGATAAAAAATGAGATAAAGTGAGACAATTTATGAGTTCGTAATTCGTACAATGAGATAAAAAGTGAATAATTTTTAAAGATTTTTAGAATTTTTCAACTGTTTTTAGCAAACAAAATGCACCCATTATCATCACAGTGTAATGTAAAAGAATAAGAAAAAATTTGGAATACATCTTTATTCCTACTTCATAAAGAAACTTACAATAAAAAATTGAAGGAAGAGTTTTGGTAAATTTATCGTTCTTCTGATGATTCGTATATTTTTAATTTAATCTAAATTTATTTGTTATTCTTTCTACATTTTTTTTCTTTTTAGATTAGTGAAAATTTTGTGAGTTTTCTATATTTTTCACAGTTTATATTATTTATTTATTTATCCTTATTTGATTTTTTCTTTTCACTAAAAATAATAAATTATTATAGAGAAAGAAGAAATAGTATGAACTGTGCTTTAGTTTTGAGATAACATTTTATTGTTTTTTTGGGGGGGGGGGGTAAGTAAACATTTTATTGTTATTACAATTAAACATTTAAACTTTAAAAGATAAACAATTTTAAGACAAACGTGGGTAATTTATATTTGGTAGAATTGTTTTGAAGTTTATATTAATAATTTTAGATTATTAATCTATTAAATATATAACACTTGATACCAATTTTGAGTTTTAGTAATAGTGAATGTAGGTTTTACAAAAAATTAAAAAAAAATATCATTGCTATTATATTACTAATATATGCATGTATATTTTTTCTTTTTTCAACTTTGTTCGTTAACATATTAATATAATTAAACCATTTTATTTACTTATCATATTTTTTAATACTATATAATTTAATTTTTCAAAAAATTGTAATTATACCCCGCATTGCATCATGCATGGGTATATTGCTAGTTATTCAAATATCCCCAGCGGCCTACTATAATTTACAAATAATAGTAATAAAAATAATAATAATAAATAAATAAATATAATCAAAACACACAAAAAAATAAAAAAAATACATATAAAATGCCACGTGTCAATTTCTCCCAAACTCCTTACACTTTGATATATCGATGATGATGATAATAAAATAGGTAGTGTCTGTCATGTATAGAGAGTTTTTGGAAAAGAGACTAAATATTAAAATTGTTAGTAAATCGAGGAAATATTTAAGTTTTCTTATGAATTTCTCCTAGTCAAAATTAGTTTTGTTTGATTATTTGGAGCAGAAATCGTTAATGAAAATTCAAGGTTGCAAGGCTCTTTTACCTTCTTTTAGTGGTAGAGCAGTTAGTTAAACATGGCTTTTCGACTGCTCCTATATATATTATGTCACTTTTTAGATTTCTAAGAACGTAATTGTATATTAAAATGATATCTTTTATGTGGAAGAGGAAAGAAAATAAAATTTTTTAGAAGAAATGGGATGAGATGTGTAGGCCTATTAGTGAGGGGAGTTTGGGTTTTAGAAATTTAGGGTATTTTAACCAGGCTCTTTTAGCTAAAGTGGCCTAGAGAATTATTAAAGATCGAGATTCTTTATTATTAAAGTTCTTCCGAGCTATTTATTGTAAGAAAAAAGGAGTTTTTTTGGAGGTTAGAAATTCTCATAACTTCATGGGGCTGAAAAAATTTTGTGGAGTTGGGAATTGTTGAAGAACGGTTTCATTTATAAGATTGGGTCTAATTTGGACACAGATGCATTTAAGTACCAATGAATTCTAGGATATTTGAATTCTTATGTTTTAAACAATGTGGAAATTAAGGATTTTTACTGAAGGAGGCACATATTTGTAATTTTGAACATAAATATTGAAGAGTTCTTCTGGTTGAAGTGCTTTTTTCATGAGTAATTGGAAGATGTTATTCAGAAATTTTATATACTAGGGAGATATGTTAATTCGAAATGGGTATTGGGGAGGGGGGTAAGAATGGATATTTTTGGGTGAAGACAGCATGTTTTTGTAGTTTGGGTGGAGGCATAACGGGATTAAATAGTGTGGAATGGGAGTTAAATTCAAAGAATAATTTGGATAATAACAGAGGTTGGGGATCCTTTGAGATTGCCTAGTAAATAGAAGTTCTTTGTGTGAAAAAATTTTACAAAATTTGTTGCCTGTGAAAGACAATCTTGATTGGCACTAGATAAAAGATGTTGCTTCTGTGGGTTAGTGTAAGAGACTCAGAATCATCTTTTTGGAATTTGATTTGGTAAGAGTGGTATAATTTGAATCAAATTTGGGGATTAGAGTTTCAGACTTTAATTATTTGACTATTGGGACTTGGATAAAGGATGTCATTGGAAATTATAAGAATAAGGAGCGGGTCAGAAGGATAATATCTATATTGTGAGTCATTTGGATGGTAAGAAATGAAAAGATGTTTGATACTACGGACAAAAAATTTGGTATCAATTATTCATATGGCGGACTATTATTTTTGTTTAACAAATTTATCTAATTGTTTTGGTGCAGGTATACTTCAAAGGAATGAACGAGATGACGATTGACGAAAAGGTAACGGTAAGCAATAGAGAAGGAGAGAGAGTCTTTACAAATAGTGATTGTTTCGGAGCTTCTGTATGAATTCATTATTGTTATTGATGGAGCATAGAAGGTGAACAAAGGACATGCAGCGGCTACTTGGGTAGTGAAGGACACAAGAGGAACTATTCTCTCAGCAAAAGCAGAGATTATTAAAGCCTCGTTTGCACTAACACTTGGCATGTTTGGCTCTAGGATTAGGCCCTTGAAGTGTGTCAAAGTTTTGGTAAAGACGAATAGTTTGGTATTAGTTAGATATTTACAGAATGTTGCTATGTGTAATTAGGAAGTTAAGAATGTATTTAGTGGGCAATTTTATGTTAATATATATATTAAATATACAATATATATAAATGTGTTCAGCCGGAACTATTTGCAAAATTGAGCTCGGTGTCGTCGCTTAAGACAACGACACAGCGTACAACCCACGATATAGCTCTCTCTTCCTCTCGCCCTCTCTCTTTCTTAACCCCATGGTTTCTGAAGATGACCCCACCGTCTACGGCGAAGAAGACCTCTACGAGGGGGAGGACGATGACGAGAGCGAAGACGAGGACCTTACTCTCCCCACCTCCAATCTTCCCCAACAAGACCTTGAGGACGACGATGTGGAAGACCACGACATCGATGACACCTCCTCTTCCAACCTTATTCCCGCCGAACTGCCTCCTTCTGCTGGTTAGGTTACTGTTGCTGTTGTTGGTGTTTCCAACGGTGCGCTTGTCACCACCTAACAAGCTCGTGGTGTAATCGGTTCCGATTCCTTACCCGACTCAAAGCAGCAGCGTATCGAGCATGTCGCAATCGCCGCAGTCGTTGAGGAGAAGAAGCCGCCGGCGGTGCCTGACGAATCGAGGCGGCTGTTTCTACGGTTGTGGACGAGGACGAGATCGAGCAATTTGACGAGGACGAGGTGGCTGTTTCTACGACATAGCTGTTTCTACGATTGCAGTGAGCAATTCGTCGCATCATCACGGCACTACCGCGTTGAACACCCAGTAATGTCGTCAGTTGAAACTGTGACATGTTAGCTATGTCGTCGGTTGTGCCAGCGACACGCTGTGTCATCCTCCCAAGTGACGACATCGAACTCAATTTTGCAAATTGTTCCGGTCGAGCGTATTTATGTATATTGTATATTTAATATATATATTAACATAAAATTGCCGTATTTAGTGTTTTACATAATTGTCTGAATAGATTTCATGTGTTATATTAGGAATGTTGATAGAGCCATATATGGTTACCGAAGCTCATGATAGAGCTAAAGTTATAATTAACACTAAGTTTATATTTATAAGATCTTGTTTGGCTATGATAAAAATATATATACATATATAATAAAATAGGATGATTTTTAAAAATATTCTTCTCACAAACTAAGATCAACAGTTAAAAATTATTTTTTCTTTTATTCAATAATTGAGATTATTTTTATATTTTAACTGAATCCTATTACCATTTATCTTATAAAATAGTTTAGGCATTTTAAATTTCATCATGTTTTAAGGGTGAAAATTATATGCAAATTAAAAATGCCAGACTTAAATTTATCCAATTATGTTTTTTAAGGAGTTGAATCTTCCAAATTAAAGCATCACAATTTGTGTTTTCTTTTATAATACTTATTAAAAATTAATTATAGAGAGATATCTAAACACATGTAATAACTGTTATGCCTTAAAATTTAAAAAAAAAAAGTTAAAAACCTATGAATTATCATAATTTTTTCAATTTGACTTTTTTTTTTCCGAAATTTCTTATAAGTTTTAACTATATAAGAAACTTAAATACTCATTTTGGTCAATGTATTGTAAACACAAGTTATTACTATTGTGTGCGTATATATATATATATATATATATATATAAGGTGTATGCACTTGACACTACTTAAGGCTAAATCAATTCTAAGGAATGCCAATTAACATCAAGCTGGGCTATGGTTCGAGCAGCTCGTTATTTATTTTGGACCCTTACAACTAATATGCATTTCGTAGTTTTATAACCTATTTTAGTTCAGTAAAGAAACAAGAAATACCAGAACAAAAATACAACACAATAGATTAAATAACAATTGTTCCAAAGCAATAAGTTTCAAAAAAATAAAAAAAATATAAAATATAAAAAACTAAATTGTTCCAAAGCAATAAAATAAAAAAATATGGGAAAACAAGAAATAAAAGTACCATTACAAGTTTCAATTCACTAGCTATATCATGAATGTATACATTTTTCTTTTCTTTTTTTTTTTTAACTTTCTGTGTATAACCACAACGTCATCAGACCCAGTTAGTTACCATGGAGACAAGCAGGAAGAACAAAGAAAGCCAATACCATCCAACTACGACTTTCACACTGCACCACCGTGACTCCTCGTCTGACCTGATCAAATCCAAGGAATGTCAAATTAATTAAAAAAACATACTAATAAAAGAAATAATTGCATATCCTGAAACTGTATGCAATGGAAATGATTTTCACCACAACATCGATGCCTCGGTCTAGCGAATATTTTCATTAAGAATGTGCTCAGCTGCTTGTTCTTCGGAACAGGAATCAGCTTCCCGACCATTGCAAGAGGCCAACTGGCTCAAGAAAAGTTTGTGGGTAAAATAAGAATCACCAATACTAGCATTGCATATTGATATCAATAGACAACCCACCCAAATAATTCCAACTGATTTAGCAACCAAAGATCATGTGTAATAAATTGAATTTCTCTAAAATGAATTGAATCCCCTCCTGGGCATGAAGTGAAGAGACAGAGCGAGAGAGAGAACAAGCAATCCACTACTACCTGTTCTACGCCGAAGCAATACGATACATGGGAGAAGTAACTTCAAACATAGCAGTAAAAGCAAAAATAAAAACAAAAAAATACAATGTATTATATTATTTCAAATCCCACAGGGTACGATTGATTAATAGACCGACCTGATGAAGCCGATAGCAAGAGAAACAAGCCACTGGCTCCAGCTTAGTCTAACTGTAGAGGTAAACTTTCCCAGGAACATGATTATAATTACCTGATGAAGAACCAGAATAATTAAGATGTATCTAAAACCATTGGATTATGCAGCACAAATATCAGAGAGAGAGAGAGAGAGAGAGAGAGAGAGAGAGAGACCTGGAGCACAAGAGTTAGACCCACTATGCCCATGAAGAGATGGTTTCTGGTCACACCTCTGAATACATTCATTTCATCTGGCTTACGAGCATTAAATTCGTTGAAAATCTGCAATTCAATACGTTAGTTATTTTAGACTAACACAGAAAAAATTACCATTCAATCGCATCAGGAATAATGGTTGGTTAAACATGAAGTCGTGGACAAGCAAAGCCAAGGCAATCATTTTCATCTCGACTCAGATTAACAGTACTATGTGCCATAGGCTTAATAATACGCTTCACTCCTGCTGTCGACCACAGCATTACACTAAAGGCTTGGCTCAGCCACAAGTTCATCAAAAAATATTGCTTGACATTTATGCCGTTAAATCCTTTTAACTATGAATAAACTGCATTGAACATTGCATGAAAGCGTAATGACTTGTTATAGTAACAATTAATGCAACATACATCTTGTATTGTGCAGCCAAAACTGAAAGCATACCATAAATATTGGGATGATTTTGACCATCAAGTACATAAATTTGGGGGGGGGGGTGGAGGCCGTGAAAATTCAAATCCACTATTAATTTGTGGGTTAAATTACGAAGATCTTTCTTTTTTAATGTCCAAAAGAAAGACAACCTAGATTTAATTTTGTAGAAAAAGAAAGAAATTGCTTTTTCTATAGTGAGGAACATCAGTTCAGTATGAATTCAATTGAAGTCCCATATGGGACCATCGCTGCGTAAGATATAAAACACAAATAATAACGCATGGTACTCAAAAGTTCTCGCATCCTTAATAATCACAGGTAAAAGAAACCATTTGAGTCAGTAGACTTTAACCTGACAAAGGACAAAGGCATTGAATATCAGTGTATTCTTCACTTTATTAGCATGGGCAGCATTGTTGTCTTTTAAATTCAGGATACTTCTGCCTTTAAAACTGAGGATGAGGAGAACAGTCACTTGATATAAAGCCTGTACAGTTTTTCAACCATCAAATACATTTTCTTAATTATGGAAAAGAAGTGAACCAAAAGACTGTTTCTTAAACCTCAAATTTTCCATTATAATGACTCAGAATAGCTGCAGAATATAAAGGAAAAAAAAAAAAGCGTACCTGTATCAGCAAGTTCCTCCACATGATATTTGTTATCAGAGGTTGACTGAGAAAAGAGCAGAAGAGAGACCGCATTTCAGTACAGTGCACATATCACAGGCAAACTATAGGATAAGAATACCATCAACACAAGTACACAAGAAATAAGATTGATGGATTAATGCCATTTTTTTTTTTTTTTGGATACCATAGAGCTATACATAACTTTAAAAAAAAAAAAAGTATTCTATTTTATAAAATCAACGCTCAATTTTTATAGCAGACAGTTTGGGTATTTACTGGTTTTATGTCTAGCAAATTAGAGAGAAACTAAGACCATTGTGAAAAGAGGAGATAATTGATAAATGGAATGGAAATAACCGAATTTAAAGAAGTATTAAATGTTTGGTGGTAAGCCGGTCTTCACTGGCTTAATTTCTGGCAATTGTAGAAACAATAACTATTGTGAAAAGAGGAGGTAACTGATATATGGAAGGAAATAGCTTAATTTGAACAAAAATGATTGGACAGACTAGCATCACATGTAGACATTCTCTACTCAATATATACACATATCGTTTTAGCATATTAGGCTGAAGCTTGGGAGGGAGGAGTTATTCAACCCAGGACATATGACCCAGGGAGGAAGCCTTTACAGCAGGACCATCCACTTTTCTCATTCTCAACTAAGTATTTCATAATATTTGGTATTAACTACTTAAACTGGAAAATCATATCAAATCCATGGTGAATAAATTAAAGAATTTCGCTCAACAAAAAAATCCTACCATATTGCTAATCAGAAAATCAGAATGAAAATATATAATGAAATGTATTCAAAATATATACATGGCACGCTTATAGAAGTTATTATCAACAACAATAATCACGTATCACCCTTTTGCCAACCAAACTCTTCACTAATCAGATTTTAATCATTCAATCAGCTTAACTCCCAGTATTTAATGCTATAAATTACAAAATAAAAATATAGATCAATTCTTTTCATAAATGATACCAAAAAGCTGCACAAGTCCCTAATATTTAGGACCCGAAGTTGCGTAACTTCTAGACCAGGTTACAAGGTTGCTAGCTGGCTTGCTCGCAAGGTTGCTTGGAAAACCCAGGGAAAGTCTTTAGGCAGTTTGGTGCTTGCTAGGCCTGCCAGGAAGGTTGCTGGAAAATACAAGGACTGCGCAGTGGGGTTGGGAGCTCGTCTAGCAGGTAGCGAAAAATCTTTCTTTTCGCAAGGCGTTTTCAGGATCCAATCCAGGCTTTATCTTGTTTTTCAATATAAGGAAACATGCTATGTAAATATGAGGTTCGAAAGAAGTTTTCTAGGGCTTGCGCAAGACAAAAACAAATATTAATGTGAGAAGGGACTCTCTAAGGATTTTTTCAAGGTTATTGTCTTGTAATCTTTACTTCATTGTTGGAGCTTTTGAATAGAAAACTAGTATTACCGTGGCCATGGACGTAGGCAATTGATGAATCATGTAAATATTGTGTTCTTTTAATTGTTTTTTTAATTCTCTTTTATCTATTCTCTATGATTGCATAAGCTCTGATTTTTTATCCCCCCCAAAAAAAACAGCAGTTAAGAACATAATTTTCCCACTGTAAAGTGCAAAACAATACTGATTATTAAAATGGAAAAATTACATTCAAAATATTATAACCGTAAAGAGAAGGATATACCCACCGGAGAAAATTTTCAATCCAATCATTCCCAGTGGCTGTCAATCCAATCAAACCCAAAAAATGCTAAGAAACAAATTAATTTTTGAATGAACAAGTCATGGACAAGATTTTAGGGCCCTTCAATCATCTCCACTTTTAAGATCTCATATATATCACAATATACATGTCACTTGATCTCATCTATCATCAACTAAGTTAATCTTCATATATAGCAAAATGATGACTCATTTAATTAATTCAAATGAAAATTTTCAGTGGATTATCTTTTTAAAGCATCTAAGTGAATGAAATCGAATATAAATAAAGAATTTCAAAAATAAATTTTTTTAAAATGTTTTTTGGGTTGGATTAGATGACAGTTGCGGAGATGAGGATGCTAAGGTAGATGTGCGGGATTACAAGGAAAGATAGGATTAGGAACGAGGAGATTAGGGGTAAAGTAGGAATAGTACCGATTGAAGATAAAATGAGAGAAAACCAATTAAGATGGTTTAGCCATGTTAGAAGGCGTCCAGTAGAGACACTTGTTAAAAGGTGTGAAAGTATGGAGATTGCCAGGAGTAGGAGAGGTAGAAGAAGACCCAAGAAAAACTGGAAAGAAACCATTAAACATGACCTGACCTATCTAGATTTATCAGAGGACATGCCCTTACACAGATCTAATTGGCGTGACAAATCCATATAGCCGACCCTACCTAGTGGGAAAAGGCTTGGTTTGGTTTGATTTTTTGGGTTGGATCGTAATGACAAGCAATGAGAAGGATTGGACTAAAACTTTTTTCCACCCACACACCAACACATGTAAAAAGGTTGTTCCACATGAGCTAACTGTAGTGATTACAAAGTGTAAAGATTTTAAGAAAGAACCTCATAAAAATGTAAATAATTTTTAATCTGTTTAAACAAATAATAAATAGATTTAGTCAATCAAGCCATACAGCCAAAGGAAGTACATATAGTAAGTGCAAGTTAGCAGCAACAGGGTGTGATTTAGAAGTAAATATATATAAAAATAAACAAATCCACATAAACATCAGAATCGGCTGACTTGAACTGCATCATCAACCTAGTTTCAACATGATCGAGTCAGCATTGCACTAAAATCATTATATTGAAGCAGAATCACTCATTCTTGAAAGGAAAATCTATTCGAACTGCTAGTACCATAGGCCCCAGATTTGCTCTACCTAGATTATCCAACATACAGTTTTCCTTCTAGCTCCTATGTCCCAACCTGAATTATATCATCTGCCACTAAATAACACCCACCTGGGAACATATGCAACGAGGCTATCTATGCAGAATAATCAAAACCAATAATATTTTTCCAGTTCTGTTGTCCCTTGAACAGAACCAAGCAGAAGTGATAGAATGAAATAACCACAAACTATTTTACATTCCAGCTAAATATATTTGCACAGTTTCCACCATCTAAAGATGTCTAACCTTCTACCAACAGGAGGCCTATGCATGAGCTGATCAGTTGGTGGTTCAGTGGCCAAAGCAAGTGCTCCAAGAGTATCCATGATGAGATTAACCCAAAGAAGCTGTACAAAGAAAAATAAAAGGGCAAAATACAACATCAACCCATAAAGACTCAACCACATGGAGGAAGACAGAGAGAGTCATAACAAACCTGTACTGCATTTAATGGGACATCTCCAGCTGAGACTGCCGCCACGACATTAATTACAAGAGCAGCAACATTTACTGTGAGCTGGAACTGGATAAATTTCTGAATGTTTGCATAGACAGACCTGCCCCATCGGACTACCTGCATTAAGCAGACAATACATTTGTTGACACTGTTGTATTCTTTAATCCCAATTTTATGATTACTTAAGAGCCATCCAACTTAGTTTTATAGACTATGGATTGAAACAGACACAATTCCAGACCAGGAAGAAGTTTTCTTCCACAGAGATTGACTTCCTAGATCCCAATTCAATTGCTAGAAATATCATTCAAAAATAATATTGTAGATCCCTAGATTAATAAATGAATGAATGGCTAGGGTCTTAACTAATGTAGCAGAACAAGGACTACTGCATGGCCTTCATTGACAAATAGTCTATCACTCAAATGCTCTTCTAATGGATTCATTGTTCAAAGAAAATAAAATAACCCAAACAGATATCAGAGAGTCGTCATATATACTACAGCACCTTCACCCAGTAATTTCAGCAGTTGGCATATACTAGTGAAAATGAAAAAGAAACTAATGAGGGGTCGAAAAATAGCCAGTCATGCTTATTTCAATTAAAATTTAGAACAGACGAAGGAAATGGAGAGGCAGCTGAGAAAAATGGGACACGAGAATAATGGTTTGGAAATTATGGCCTACATCCATGGCGGGAAACCTTTCTACATCTTTTCTATTGCATTCTCACTTACTGTTTACAGTCAATGCCCACATCTATAATGGGAAATACAAGAAATATATGAAATGTGACATTTATGATAGGAAGATTTTATGAATCAAACACTCCAACAAATCGCAGTCCCATTATTCTTTCACTCAATCCACTATTTTTTAAACCAATCCCATGAATTGAGTGATTCATGAAAACTTCAACAGTTTCCATTTAACTTCAAGCAACAATAACTGAAGTTCAAATTTCTGCCCTGCAGTATCAATGGAACTGCAGGGATTTTTGGGTTCAAAAGAGCAGAACTCACCAAACTATCAAATCATAGTCCTGAAAAAGGTCACCGTACAAACAAGTGATGGTTTAATAACCAGTTTCAGAAAACAAAAGAGGCATAGAAAGCCAGCAAGATTCATGAACATTTTCGTGTTGCAATAACCACCAAAAGCTTGCAATGCACAGCAACAAACCTTTACAACTGAGGCAAAATTGTCATCCAATATAATGATATCTGAGCTCTCTTTCGCAACTTCTGTTCCTTGTATACCCATAGCAAGACCGATGTCAGCCTACATTCCAAAACAAATACCAAATCATGTAATAGCAAATTTACTTACATTGACAAATTAATATTATTTCCTAATGTCATCTAAGATGGAACTAACTAGAAGGATAAAAAGAATTAAGCTGGAACAGATGGACGACGGAAGTCCACAGCCAGACAATGCAAAAACTAGGAAGTACCACAAACACCCATCATTTGTGTGTTCCGCAGAAGAAACCTTTGTGGCTATGGTTGATTCATGAAACCAGACCCAACATAATCAGAGTATCATGGTTTCCAATCTGACAAATAAGTGCCCATCTGAGGCATATATCATTCCACATACCTCTACCATCAGTCAGACTATCAAAACTGTAATATACCTCATGTAGTGCAGCAGCATCATTAGTGCCATCTCCAGTTACTGCAACAACATGACCCATCTCTCTCAATGCTTTTACAAGAAGCAGCTTATCATTAGGAGAAGACCTTCCCATTACCTATATATCAAATAACATCCATTTATTCACACTAAATTTGCAAATTCTCAGTTTTCTTATAAGATAGAACACACAGAACAATTTACAGAAATTATTGCAATAATTCTTCAAATCATACCGATATCCTCTCAGCCTTTTCTTTTCTTTCAACTTCTGATAAGGCACGAAATACCTTCCCTTCTATGAGATTTGGCTCAGTAGCATCTGCATCTGACTCTAGAATCCCACATTCCAAAGCTATTGCTTTAGCTGTTTGGAGATTGTCACCAGTAACCATTCGCACCTATTCAAATGAAATTTTCTTTTCAGCCAATTGAGACAGAAATCACAGAATACAAGATCAAATAAAATAAAACAAAAATAAAAAAAACTGCAAGACAAGTTTATACATACAACATCATGGTATTGAATTAATTCCTAATCTGTTATTCATAAAGATGGATACCAGAACATCTCCACCAGGCTGCAAACACCCCCCTCCAAAAAATAAATAGATAAATAAATAAATAAAAAGATGGTAGAAAAAGATGTAGCATCCAATCTCTCGAAAACTATTCTTATGAACAATACATATTCCGTCCAAGAAAAATAAAGTTACACATGTTTGGCAAGAACACGTTCAATTGAGGAAGAGAGCATAAGATTGTTAATGAGATATAAGCATTAGCCTGTACTGACAGCTCAAAGCATAATTTACAAATTGCAATTCAAAATTGTTGGCCCTAAGGTTTGAACTGTGATTATGATATTCTTTTGATGATAACAAATCAAATATCATTGAAAACTTTCCATGAATTATATATTGATTATTTGATACTATAATAATCTTACTTGAAGTTTTTTTTGGAAGGATATGAATGTTATTTTTCAGGATTTGCAAAGGGGAATTGATGGTTTCTAATCAATAAATCTTGATTAATTTAATCTTAAAAGAGGGGTCAACACTAGGATGGAAGAAGTTGACAACTTCTGGATAGTAAATAGAAGATCATGTTCAAGTATAGAAGGTGTTGACTCAATTCAACATGATACTCTCCAGCAGAATGGCTGTCACACCAAGGTCAAAATCGGCATAAATTAGGAAAGAGACTTCCAAAATATTTTTGAGATCAATCCTACAAAGACAGTATTTGTCACTCAACGATCATATTGGTATTGAAGCCCATCTATAAAGAAGGTTGGGGTTGTAAGGACAAGAACCAAAGAATCAAAGATCAAGGTGATCTCTTGTATTAAGTGTGGAAATACTCGAATCCCTAATTTTCAAGGACACCATTGCAGCAATTAGGATCTTTGATTAGTCTATTTCGTATTTTATAGTTTCCTGATTTTGTGATAATTGATTCTTGCTATCTAGAATAGTGAAGGAGCCTCTCTTCCTTTCATTATATATAGCTATATTTTTTGTAGTTTCCTGATTTCCAGACGTATGATCTAAAGCACTAGAGTTAGAGATCTAGGTGCAAGAGACATGTAGAAAGACAAGTAATAGGATTACCTCTTTTGCATGAAGGGCAGTGGGAAGAGATGCCTGATGTTGGATGAAACTTATAATACTTCTCATCAGAATAATCAATGGTGTGGACAAATTAGTTTCATTGTAATTAGGTCTATCAGTAGAAACAACAGTCTCAAAGATGTTTGTGCCATATGAGCTGACTTACTATGTAATTTTTGACATTTCCATAAAGATATCCAATCTTTCCACAATATCCTACTTACTTCGAAGCCTCTTTACTCTAATGTGTGTCTCCAAAGTTTTAACTTATAATTAACCTTGGAAACCGGAGAGGATTTACTGAAAGGCTTGACACACCCAAATGGGTTGTCACCACTTGATATTTATACACACTCAATATACACATACAATAAATATTGTACAAGAACCTAAACTAGGTACATACCCCTTGAATACATAAATACTAGATACACTAGGTACATGAATTAATATACACTCAACACTCCCCCTCAAGTGGAGCATATACGTTATATGTTCCAAACTTGTTATAAATAACCCTTACTTTAGATTCCCCAAAGATTGGGTAAATAGATCAGCAAATTAATCTTCAAACCATGACTAGTTTTGATCACATTCTGTAGAATATTTTCTGTGACAAAATGACAGTCGACCTTTCATGGAATACGAGATCAGAAGCAATATGAATTGTAGGCTGATTATCACATAGTGACTCCATAGGCCATAAGTGACAAATTCCCAATTCTTTTAACATGTTTTGTATTTAGATCGCCTCACAAGATGTGTGTGCTATGACTCTAAGCTCTGACTCAACACTGACTGTGCTATTACGGTCTGCTTTTTACTCTTTTAGGATATCAGATTTTCTCCAACAGAGATACAATACCCAGTCGTAAATCGTCTATCTGATGGTGACCCAGCCCCAATCTGCATTAGTGTACCCATGACATAAAGTGTATCCATTATCTTTGTACAACAAGCCTTACTTGGTGCACCTTTTAGGTATCTTAAAATCCCAACAACAGCATCCCAATGACTACTACAAGGTGATTCTAGGAACTGATTAATCACAATCATGGCAAAGGATATATCAGGTTTGGGACTATCAAGTAGTTTAGCCTCCCCACCAACCTCCAATACTGACTAGGATCATGCAACAACTTTCCCTAATCAGCAACCAACTTGGTATTTGGGTTCATTGGAGTATCCACAGGTTTAGAATCTAACATACCTGTCTCGATCAACAAATCAAAAATATACTTTCTTTGAGAGAGAGAAATACCGTACATGACCGAGCAACCTGAATTTCTAAGAAGTATTTCAATAGTCCCAAATCCTTAGCGTGAAACTTACTTTAAATGACACTTTAGATCAGCAATACCGTGTGAATCATCACCTATGATAACAGTTGAAGAATAGAACAAGAAAAAAAATCAAAGAGCTTACTTAGCCTCCCTCTCTAGCATTATATTTATAATAAGTGATTATAACTATGAAAGAAATTACAATCGACAAGAAAGGAAATTACAATAAATCAATCAATCAATAACCCTACTTATTCTCTAATTATTCTAGCATATATCTGATGCTCCCCCTCAAGTTGAAGCATAGAGATCAGATATATGCCCAGCTTAGAACAGCATTACTGGAATAGAGAGCCAGACAAAGGTTGTAGTGAGTATGTCAATTAACTAAGAATCTGAGCATACAAATGGGGTAATGAGATCTTTCTTAATTAGGAGATCACGAATAAAATGACAATCCACCTCAATGTGCTCAGGAGATCATGATATAAAATGACAACTCCACCTCAATGTGCTTTGTTCGTTCATGAAACACTGGCTTATTGGCAATAAAATAGCAGCTTGATTATCACAATACATCAACATTGGAGCTCCAATTTTAATGCCAAAATTTTGAAGTAGGGAACGAACCCAAAGCATCTCTGTAGCAGTGATGCGAACGAAAATTGAAGGTAAAGAAAGAAGAGATTGAAAGCAAGAGAAAGAAGAAAGCAGAGAAGAAAGAAGAAGAAGTAGAAGAAAGATAGGGGAGACGCAGCCCACCAATATTATTCAATAATCAACAAAGTCTCCAAAACCCTAACAAATCAATCTTATAAATAGCCTAACAAATTCTAAAGATAGCTGAAGATAATATTAAATCAAGATTATGAAAATAAAAATTCTACTCTCAACAAACTTCCTAAAATAAATAAAAATAAATAATAATAATAATAATAATAATAATAGAAGAGAAATAAACTCTGGATGATGTCCTCATCAACTCTCCCGGGCTGAGAAGAACTCGACTCTGTCGAGTGAAAACTGAACAAGGACGTTGTCAGTCAATCACCTAGCCACAAGCTAAGGTGCTGTGTTACTTTCTTTCGACCGCAGTAGACACGCGTGGGTGGTAATATGACCCTAGTATGACTCATTGCTGGAGAAGAAGATTCTGCTAACTACGATAAAACTACAAAGAATCAGGATCAATGCGCTGTAAAGTGTCATCGGAAATCCAAGTAAAATCAAATCAGGTGGCCCACCCAAGGAGCTAGATAGTTGCTGAATCGCTCCTTCTTTGTAAAAACAACCTGCTCACGTATAATAGCATCAATTTTATTTGTTTGTGTGGAATTAATACGTGTTGATGTAGGTAAGGAAATAGGATCAGGGACAGATCAAGCTCATAATTAATTTCACGATTAGGTTCAATACAGTTATAGTTGGGTTTAGCTAGAAAAAGTTAAGGCTCAAAGTTAGGCTCATCTGCAGAAGAAGCAAAGGATCAACTAGGATAATAGCTTGGCCTTTATAAGCAACTAGGTCCTCAACATTAGATGTAGAACTGAAACCAAATTCTGATGGAATATCAATAACATAATAATTTAGATCCACCCATCTTAAAATTCTGAAAGGACCAGCATTACAAGGATGCAATTTGGAACTGGGCCTAGATGGACGTCGTTTCCAAGCAAATTTGAACCATAACAAAATCCCCAACATTAAATTCAATATGTCTTTTATATGTGTTAGCTCCAAGTTTGTAAGATGCATTACTCGCTTCAAGTTGTTTGTTGATCTCAACATGCATGTTATGTAAATGTTGTGCAAAAGACTCAGCAGTCATAGACATAGAGGAATGCAGAGACATGGGAATCAGGTCTAATGATTTCCTAGGTTTGTAACTGTAGAAAATCTCCGGTATTAATTATGCTAATTTCTAGGAGTCTTACAGCTAACAAATCAATTGATTTATTAGCTGATTAGGATACTTAATTTAGAAGATATGGGTAGCATGTTACCCAATATCATAGCTAGTTATTTCCTATTATATGATTCCTATTTTAGTAGGATTTTTATTTATATTTGGTAGTTCTTATCTTTTCCTAATTAATAGATGATTTTTCATCTATTTAGGGACTTGTAATCAGTGTTTTTCAGAATAGTGGAAATTAATTCTTTCCCTTCATTTTTTCATGGTATCAGAGTAGTTTCTGAACCATAATTCTCCCATATGACAAAATACGGGATGGCCAGCGAGAAAACACGATTTCCGGTCTCTCTTTTGAAGTAACCTCCAATCAAGATGCCTTGAATTCTAGCTATAGCAGTTCTGATGGCAGCCTCATGTCTATTACTGGACACAAACTGAATGGGAACAATTATCTCCAATGGTCCCCAATCATTATTGATGTTTATTTGTGGTAAGGGAAAAGATGACTATCTCTCTGGGGTTGCTGCCCAACCAAGGAAGGAGGATGCAAAGTTCAAGGTATGGAAATCTGAAAATAATATGGTCATGTCATGGCTTATCAATGCCATGACAAATGACATTAGGAGAAAATTTCTTCTATATGGGACAGTAAAGGAAATCTGGGATGCTATCAAAGAAACATATTCAAACAATGAGAATACATCAGAGTTATTTGAATTAGAAAGCATTCTTCATGATCTATGTCAAGGAGATTTGACAATAACTCAATACTTCAATAATCTCACCCGTTATTGGCAACAATTGGATATGTTTGAGGAGCACAATTGGGGTTGTCCAGAAGATGGAATCAGGTACAAACAAATTGTTGAAAAGAAGAGAATCTACAAGTTTTTAATCGGATTGAATAAAAACCTTGATGAAGTTCGAGGAAGAATTCTAGGAACCAAACCTTTGCCAAATCTCCGAGGAGCATTTCTGAAGTCCACAGAGACGAGAGTCAAAAGAAGGTAATGGTGGGCTCACAAGCTCTTGTTACAAACCCAAAAAAACTCAGCCCTTGCTGTCCGAGGGGCACGATCCAACAACAATGACAACAGACAAAGGAAAGGGCGACCTTAGTGTGACCATTGTTGACGACCTGGTCATACCAAGGATACTTGCTGGAAAATCCACGGGAAACCAGCAGATTGGAAGCCTGCAAGTTTTACCAATGACAGAAAAAGTCGTGGTAACCGTGCCTCTATAGAAGAGAACCTTACAACATCGGAGCCCAACCCCTTCAGTAAGGAGCAACTAGAACTGCTGCAGAAAATGTTCAGCCAATCATCAGTAGCCCCTACCACCACAAGTGTCAGTACTGGATCTTTGGCACGCAAAGGTAAACTTTCAATTGCTCTAAATGTTAGAAGAGAGAAACTAAGCTCCTGGATTATAGACTCAGGAGCATCAGACCACATAACTGGAGATAAAAACAATTTTCTCTACTTATAGACCTTGTTATAAAAACCTAACAGTAAGGATTGCAGATGGTTCACACTCAAAATTGGCTGGTACAGGTTCTGTTGAGGTTTCCAAAGACCTAACGCTCAATTCTGTTCTCTTAGTACCAAATTTGGATTGCAATCTATTATCTATTAGTAAACTCACTTGGGATCTCAAGTGTGTTACTAAATTTTTCCCAAACATGCGTGAATTTCAGGTCTTGGATTCGGGGAAGATGATTGGCAATGCTAAGATGTGCTCAGGGCTCTATCTTCTCAAAGTTGACGATTCTTCTCAAGGACCAATTCATGAAGCCGATTGTTTACTCTCTAGAAGTCAAAATCCTCTTTCTGTCAACCATTTTGATAGTGCAATAATGTTATGGCACTATAGGTTAGGACATCTAAATTTCTTTTATCTTTCGTCATTATTCAATAATAAAATCCGAACGATTTTCAATGTGAAATCTGTCAATTCTCAAAGCATGTTCAATGCTCTTATCCTAACCAACCATACAAAGCATCTCAACCATTTTCAATGATCCATAGTGATGTGTGGGGCCCATCTAGAATTAACAACATCACTGGGTCTCGCTGGTTTATATCTTTTATAGATGAACACACTAGGCTTACATGGGTGTTTTTAATGAAAGAAAAATCAGAGGTAAGTCAGATTTTTAGGAACTTAACACCATGATTCAAACTGAATTCCAAGCAAAAAATACAGATTCTAAGAACTGACAATGACAAGGAATACTTCAAATCCATCCTTGCTGATTATCTCTTGAGCCAAGGTATAGTGTACCGAAGTTCTTGTGTTGATACACCCCAACAAAATGGAGTCGCTGAGAGGAAAAACCGACACCTCCTAGATGTTGGCCACTCTCTCATGTTCTCTACAAATGTACCAAAACATTTTTGGGGTGAAGCCATCCTCACTGCAGCCTATTTCATCAATAGAATGCCCTCTCGAGTCCTAAAGTTCCAAACTCCATGTCAAAAACTGCACCAATTTTTTCCCCAGACAAGACTTCTAACTGCTATTCCTCCTAAAGTGTTTGGGTGCTTAGCCTTTGTTCACATTCATCACCAACATCGGAGTAAGCTTGATCCTAGAGCAATTAAATGCATTTTTCTTGGGTACTCTCCAAACCATAAAGGGTATAAATGCTATTCACCTGTCACAAAAAGATATTATCACTCTATGGATGTCACTTTCTTTGAGCAACAACCTTTCTATTCCAAATCTGATATTCAGGGGGAGAACAATACACAAGAATACCAGCTTTGGAACACTATAGAGTCATCTCACATGTTTTTGGCTCCTACTCCCGACTCACATGTTTTTGATCCTTAAATATCACCTATTCCTCTTCCTAACCCAGAACCTGATCCTACTCCTAATCTTACTCCTAATTCTCTTCCTAACTCATCTTTTCCCGAAAGTAATCAACCCACTCAAAAAAGACAAACAAACAAAGAAATGGTGGATCACCGGAAAGTTTTATGCTTGATGAATAACAAGGATTAAACCCATAAACAAATACCTTAACACCCGCTTCTTTACATAACTGGACTGCATTCTTCACACTTGGCCGACAAGGATCCTGCACAATAAAACAAACATTTTTATATGACTTCCATCTTACTTTAATTTGTTTCATTAACCTTTTTACCCATTATTGCAATATATCTAGGTTTCCTTGGATACTATGCACATAATTACACGCAAATTAGGAATCATTCCATGTAAGATTTCAACGGGTAGCATGACTCAAATCATATTCAAAATAAGTATATTTATGAAGGGTAAAGAGTGCTTCTGCATCCTTCTATAACTAGTCCACAGTCCTTGCCATACTATAGTTAGAAACTATCACAAATGAATCGGCACCTTACTAGATATTGCAAGATAATACTACTATTTTAAAAATAGATAAAAAATTAGTCTTGTTGTCGACAAAGTTATTGTCTATCAATAACCAAATATAGGCAGCAAAATACAATTATACCTTTAGACCAAGAATGGCTAGTAAAACAAGATCATTCTCAGGTATTTCCCAATGAGCAAGTTCCTCCTCATCAGTTGTAACATTTTCAATTTCATAGGATCTATAAGCAAATGCAACACAACGCAAGCTTCGTGCAGCCATATCTTCAATTGATCCTTTAAAAAATGTCACCTACAAACAAGGAACGTTCCATGAAAAAAACCTTGGTTGAAGATTTTTATACATTAGTAATTTGTATGAACTTGCACTGTGTATATAATTTTTCATAACAAGTTTTTGAAAACAAGTAAACCCGTTCAATAATTTTAAATTTTTTTTCATATCTAGACACGCCACCTTAGCCCAAACTGGAATTGAATCAATAAATAAAAATTAAAACGAACAAATTAAAACCAATAAATAAAAATTAAAAGGAAGAAAAAGCAGCAAGAAAAAGAAAAATCAATATTTTTAAAAAAAAAAAAAAAGAGAGAGTTCAAGAAAACATTTTGACTCTAATAAAAGGCTTTAACCATTCAACTAGCAATGCCAACTACTGTTGATCTGAAAAAGAAATTAAAAAAAAAAGGACTAAAATTGCAAACCTTATCTTCATCCATTGGTATTAAGTCATCATTCATATCAATATATCTTGTGCATGAAGCTAAGACTATTTCAGCAGCACCTTTCCAATGTATATGAATTTGAGAATCGGGCTGTTAAAAAAACAGAGGAATTCCATAAGCTGCAGTGTTCTTCTAATGGTGGAAATACAGAATAAAAATGATATGATCATATGCTTAGCCCTTGATACATCAAGAATTCCTGCATAATGTTTCAACAAGATGAATATTCATTTTTTGGATCAAGAAGAATCGAATAAAATAGCCAGATCAAAGAAGAATAAGCTCACAACATACATATCCTGTGTGGGATTTGTGAAGGCTACTCACCAGCCAAATTGATTAAGTGTGGAATCTTGAAAATAAGTCTCAACATCAATAACAATTAAGATTGCCACTTATTGGCCCTACTTTCGGATGCCAGATTCTCGTTTGATAATTCTTGATATGATAAAATTTTGAATGCATAAATGCAATAATTGACCACCACTTAATTCATCAAAAAAAAAAAAAAAAAAGAAGTTAACCACCCTTTAAGACACCATATAAAAGCATTGGTTGGAAGGAAAGGTGTATAAATGGATACACAGCTTTATGATTGTAGTGCTTAACCCAAAATAAATTCTATAGTTTTATTATGATCAAATTAAAGTTTTCAATCAGGTTGTTGGTATGTATCAGGAATTTGGTCTATATCAGGTACATGATGAGTACTCAAGAGGTATTTTAATTTGATTAATGCAGGGACATTTTAATTTGGTCATATGGTTGGTTTTGGAACGAAAAACCTGTTCCTTTTTTTTTAAGCTTCTTTTGCATCTTATACGTTTTTTTTTTTTAACCAAAATTTGATTTTCCCTTTTTGTTTGGTAGTTTTTAAGCATATAACACATCTACTAAAAAAAAATTCAAAAACAAAATCTTTATCTGTTGATACTTATGTAAGATGAGGAATTTTACGCCATTGTTAAGACCTCAAGCATTGGTACTATTACTTAACTCATATAGATTTCGTGCTGTTTTTGGACCATCAGGCCTTGAAGCATCTCAATAGTCAAGACAAGCTATGCCACCACCATGCCAAATGGGATGCGTTAATACAGCAGTTTTCCTTCACCATCAAGCATAAGTTTGGGGTATTGAACAGAGTAGTAGACACGCTGGGTCAATGCGCCTCATTCCTCACAACCATGCATAACAAGGTACTAGGCTTTGACACTATTTCGTGAGGTTTTAGTTATGATCCGTATTTTTCTCGTGCCCTTGAAGATATTGCCACAGAGGAGCATTAGGAATTTCATGTCCACAATGGTTTTCTTTTTGAAGGAAATCAGTTATGTGTCCCTGAATCAAGTTTGAACCTCAAGATCATCAAGAAGCTGCATGATAGACACGTGGGAAAAGATAAGATGTTCCCATTAGTGCAGTCCTCATACTTCTGCCTTTCCATAAGACGAGATGTGTATAAATACGTGGAACGCTGCCATATCTGTCAAGTGTCCAAACTCCAAAGGCGCTGCCACAAATGCAGGTCTATACGTGCCACTACCAATTCTTGAGAAACCATGGGTAGATGTTAGCAGGGACTTTTTGATTGGACTACCTCGCACATAACGGGGTCATGATTCTATCTATGTGGTGGTTGATCGATTTTGAAAATGACCCACTTTATTCAATGCAATAAGACCACCGACGCAGTAAATGTGGCGCAATTGTATTTTTGAGAAGCCTACCGTCTGCATGGCCCGGGCCGCCTGGCCTCTTACGATTGTTTTTGATTGAGACACTCAATTCCTTAGGCATTTCTGGAGGTGTTTGTGGAAATTTGTTGATGCCCAACTCAATTTCAGCACAGCATATTATCCTCAAACCGATGGACAGACAGAAGCTGTGAACAGGTCATTACAGAATTTGCTACGAAGCATGGTGGAGAGTCGCGGGAAGAACTGGGATTAGACTTTGTCAAGCAGAGTTCGCCTTCAATCATTCAGTCAATCGCAGCATTGGTTTTTCACATTTTCAGGTAGTCTATGGATTCATTCCCCATTCTCCTCTAGATTGGGCTCCTGTTCCAGATTTGAAGCCAGTGCATGTTAAGGCAAAAGATTTTATCCAGCAGCTGCAGCAGGTTCATCAGTCCACCAAGCAAACACTCATTAAGTCCACTGCCAAGTATAAGGAGCATGCTAATTAGAAGCGGCATCTGGTGGAGTTTACGTTGGCAGTCCTCACCAAAGACCATTTCCCCGCTGGATAATAAAATAAACTAGGAGCTAGGAAGATTGGCCCAGTTGAGATTCCAAGAAAAATTAACTCAAATACTTATTGTCTGAAATTACCCAGCCATATTAAAACTGCTTATGTTTTCAATGTTAAGCACTCAATTCCTTATTTGGCTAATAATTTAGATGAGGAACTGAATTTGGGAACGAATTATTTTCAGCTTGGCGGGATGATGCAGACTGGATTACCCTAGAATATTTGGAAAATAAAGATTATGACAAGTTTTGATTTGGGCATAACTTTTTGTGTAAGTCAAGTTTTGATTGGCATAATTATTTGTGCAAGTCAAGTTTTAGCCTTTTTCTTTTTTAGAAGATTATTATTCTTTAATTATGTTAGGATTAGTTTTCTTTATTAGGTTTCCTATTTTCAAGATTCCTATTCCTAGTTTTACTAGTATATGTTTTCTATTTAAACTATTAGAATCCATGGAGGAAGTCAAAATGTGAGTATTAATAAAATTTTATTAGAGAAGTTTTCTCTACCAAATATGCGTTATGTTTTTTTTTTTTTTTATTGGGTATTCTTAGACTAAACAGAAAAATCACAGTCTATCTGCTCAATTGTTTAATTCATTAACTTTCACCCCTGCGTCAAAATATCATAAAAAACAAGTCATCTAAATTCTGAAAATTAGTTCACTAACTTGTTCACTAAAGCATTGGAGTGATTAGAGTGAAATTTATTTGTCCAAAGATTGGAACATATGATATATATGCTCCATGTTGCTAACGTTATTAATGTAATTAATTTCATTAGTATAGGGATATTTTAGTTTATACATATTTACGCTATCACTAAAAATATCACACACAATCCTAATTGGATGTCGAGTCATTCAGTCAGCTTAGTACCTTTACAAATACTGAGTAATATCAAGCCTCTCTAGTTTCTTAGAAAAATTGAGGTGTCAAATGGGTTTTTAATGCATTCCCAATAAAATATTCCTTTTTTTTTTCTTCTTCTAGAAAAAGGAGATGAGAGGTGGTAGGAAGGAGCTAAGGCCTAAAATAGATGGATTTCGACATTTTTTTTTCCCCGCCCGAGGGTGAGGGAGGGGGAGGCGCTTGCTAGACCTTGCTACTTCTGCCTCAATTACAGCAAAACAATCTTATGCTTGACCTCACATAAATAATCGAAAAAGAAAAAGGAAAAGAAAAGTTTCTAGAGGATGGAGATTAATTGATATAGATTCACATCATTTTTACCATATCAATGTATCATCGGACACATTGTTTCATTTCATTGTGTGCCGTGTGACCAAGAGATAGAAAAGTGTCCTCCAAATATCTGGTTTTGAAATAATTAGAAGAAAATAAGAGTATACTGTCAAACAAGTGACGGACACGTGCTGTGGAATGTCAACACTGAAGTCTTGTTTAGAAGTGTTGGTTCTTTTTTGATATCATTCAACAATAGCCATAACAAAAAGTAATCAAATATTTGATCAAGTAATCTTCCCAAACAAGTCATTGCTAATCATGAGAATAAACCACCTGCCCTGATTTGGAATTTCTCTCATCGGTTATCTATGGTTTGCACTCATGATCTCCTACACCTTTTCATCTATTCTTGGTTTTTTTATCAATGCTTAAAACAATAAAACCTATGAGATCAAACCATAACACCAGTATAACAAAGTGAAACAATTACAACAAAGAGAGAGAGATTGCATGAAACTTTAAAGCATTGTGATCACATAAAACATGCAATCAATCAACATAAAGATAAATCTTGAATGAAAATATGCAGTCTGTTACCAATTTTAGTGCAATTCCTCCACGTTTTTTCTCCGAGTTGAATGGAAAAACATGTAGAATTGAAGAATTTGACCTGATGACATCAAAATTCATTCCAACCTGCAAAAGGCATCGAAAATAAATATTTTCTTTGAAAAGAACATGTTATAATTAAACAACTAAGTAGATAAAAAAGAAAAAAGTACATTGATCGCCCATTGGAGAATGGCTTTCTCTGTTGGAGATCCAGAAACCTCTGCATTTTGGCCACCCTATCAATTACCAACCAGATTAAACAATAATAAATTGAAAGACCTTGTTAAGTCACCAATTATTCTAAAAGATTGAATTGTTGGAAAATGGACTCAACATTGATTATCTTACTACTCCCCTCATGTAGGACACTAACACGCACATAGACTGAGAAGGGCAAACACACAGAATGAAACAATGTATACTATCACAAACAGAACAAAGTGCAAAAGAATAAATAGGGAACAAGCATTGTAACGAAAACACAGGATATAGAAACATAACGAGGATTTATTGGCCGTGTTGATATGGACACAAGGCGAGGAAATGTACAATGTGTTGAGTAAATGATTATATTCAATAAAAGAAACATAGATATGGATGAATGACGAAGAGATAGCATAATACAAACACATTGACGTGGCAATTCTCAATCATCAAATTGACATGCAAATTCTCAATCATCAAAGTGACATGACAAGGACATGCATATTTATTTTCATTTATTATAAAATAAAATATAATTAATTATTCATTTTTTACATGAAAAAAGTGTTACAGTTACGAACAACAAAACAACTTTATCACGTTTACTATTATTATATGAATAAAAGGTCAACCTAGTTTACGAGGCTCCCACGTTGCTGGTTATAAAGCTATTTCTATAGGAATGAAGCACCAACTTATAAATGCCTACATTTGAACAAGGAAGTAAAAGCAGGAAAACCTAATGCCTGTTTAAGAAACTCATTCCAAAATAAATTGCAAGTTTTCTATACTTCCGGTGTTTCCTAATAAACAGAGATTTAATAACTACAAACTCATATTGTTTTAGTGCCGCTCATTGGCCAAAAATTTTTCCTAAAAACTTTTTGTAAAGTTTTTATGGCAAATCTAAACAAAATTTCAGTTAAAGTAAGAAAGCAATAAAAGTTTCCTAAAGTGATTTAAATTGAAGATTTGGAGATTTCTACATCATTGAGGGGTTTAAAGAAATCAAGTTGTCAAAAAGATTTCAAAACTCTAATTGACATCAAAGTGCTACATAATACAAATTCTATTTGGACTCGGAAACATGTTTCTGGACGTAGAAGAAACCAGTGTACCTCGCAGGAACGACGCGGGGAGCGTGCGGGTGCGTCACTAGTTTGCAGGGATCCCGTGGGGAGCATGATGGTGCGCCAGTTTAATTTTCTAAGCATCAGAAATTCCAGTAGAGGTCGCAGGCAGGAAGATGGGAGAGCGAGGCTGTGCCAATATTAATTCCTAAAGCATCAGAAATTCCAGTACAGCTCGCAGGTTGGAGGATGGGAGTGGGAGGGATCGAGCTACGAAGATTTTACACGGATTCAGTTTCCTATTTTACCAAGACTTGGGCAACCTTTGTAACTCTATATATATGGACCCAATGTTGTAAATAAAGTATAGAGGGAACATATTATACAGACCTAGAGAGAGATCATTCTTATGAGCTTTAAGGTTTTTCTCTAGATTTTTCTCCATTTTTCTATAAACTCTTTGTGTGAGACAAAGAGGCCACTTGTAGGGTTTGTCGAGTGAGTCAAGCAAGATTGTCTAGGGATTTATTCGAGGGATTCATTGTAAATTCTAGTTGGATCTTGTAACCCGTTGATAGTAGTGTTCGCAATCGAGGTTTTTTTCCCTGTGAAAGGGTTTCCTGTTTATTTCATTGGCTAAATTTATTCTTGATAAGTGGGTTATTATTTTCACTTTTTGTAAAGAGACCACGGTTGACTGACTTGTATCTAGGTGATAGACAAATGGTGAAGTGTGTTCAAGTCAACTCAAGAAAGCTACAAATGAAATGTGAAGTGTGTTCTATTAAAAGAGAAGGGGAAAAAAAGAGTTAAAAGAAGATAAATTTGACAATTGTTAGTAATAACTCTGCTTGTTGTCATGACACATCTTAAACACAGGCACGCAGACTACCAATGAGGTTTGTGTTATTGCTATCTTGCATATCTCTAGGTGCCTATGTATCCAAATGTGTGAAGTCTGAACCAAAAAAATCTAAAGATAAAAGTAATGATCTTAAAAATTCCTCCACCAATTTTCTTCAAATGCTGCATGACAGAATCTTTTTTAAGGATACAACTCGCACGAAATAAAACTGATTCAGAATTGGAACTTATGAAAAAGAATTCCAGGGAATCTCTATCCATCTATGATCAGGTAAGTCAAGCACGCATCTGGCAGAGTGAAGGTAATACTCAACACATTGTCCAGCCATATCATATGCATATTCACTACTTGCAAAATCCATGCAACATAGCTATTAACAAACCCATGTTCACCAGCATACAACCAAAAAAGATAGTATTTATGTTTCTTTGGTTTACATGTGTTCAAGATCATACAAGATGACATCCCTATTAAGCAGTAATCACAACATTTACCATCTTTTGACTGCTAAAAGTTACATTTTTTTTAAGGAAGTCCTAAGACTTCAATCCAATTTATCCGCAAATTTAAAGGCAACTGCAACAAAATTTCCAAACCAAAAATGTAAACTATCTCTCCCAAGAAGATTCTTCCAAATATTATACAGGAACTCAATTCAAGATTAGCACACACCACCACTGGTCCTTCTCCCTTCTTTAACTCCTCAAAATTATAGTCAGTAATGTCTGTTTTATTCAATTCTAAAAAACAAAATAAAATAAAATCTAAATGATGGAAAAAATAAGATTGATGACATTTTTGACAGAATATGATCAAAGAATGAATAAATGGAGCAGCTTAACCTGCAAGGATCCTATATAAAGTCCAGATAAACAAAGATATCAGGAATTCAAACCTTGAAGCCTGTTAAAACTATATGAAATTATACCAAGATGATTTTAAATTATATGAAATTGACCCTACAAAAATGGTTGACGTGCCTATGTTAGACACATATAAGTTATGTTTATTGGACATGCCAAAATATATGTCGACTACATCCAATGCAATAAAGGGAAAACATGCAATGTGACATGTCCAATTACTAGTAATTACCCAGGCCTAAAGGCACAAAAGTATAAGTTTGCTTGCAAATAGATCAAATTTAAATTTATAAATCAGACTAGCATAAAAAATTGTAAAAAAGTAACCTTTAAAAAATAAAAATCACTAATCAAAAGAAACTAAGGTGTCCATATAGTGTTTAATAAAGGTGTAAAATTTTATTATTTATTACAAATACTATCACATTTTTAAAAATATAAATTTAAAAACTTTTTATATAAAAGTGTTTAAAAAAATATGAGAAGAGTGAGAGAGTATATTTTCACATGAAAGGACCAGAAAGACAACCAAAGTGAAGAGAAAAAGGAAAATAATCTTAGCCATTAAGCAAATTCAATGGTTGAAAATATTCCAATTCAAATTTTGAGCTTCTTTATTATATAAATGACACAAAAAGTGTAAAAAGTGTATGTATTTAATATTTAAGTTTTAAGAACATTAGAATCGAATTTTGAATTTAAATGTTCATCTTTTAAGAATTTTTAAAGAAAAATTAAAATTTCAATATTATTTTTTTAAATAGAAAAACTTATTTGACTTTGTCTAACAGGTATCCCTACATTGTTTAACAAAAGTGTAAAATTTTATTATTTATTACAAATATTATCACATTTTAAAAAATATTAATTTAAAAACTTTTATATAAAAGTGCTAAAAAAATATGGAAAGAGTAAGAGATTATATTTTCATGTGAAGTAACTGAAAAAACAACCAAAGTGGAGAGAAAAGGAAGTAATCCTAACCATTGAATAAATCCAATGGTTGAAAATATACAAATGTTACATCATGAGCTTTCTTGTAATATAAATGTAATAATATTTTTTTCCTTCAAATGTTGTTAAGACAATCTAGGGATTGAGCTGCCAAAACTCCTAAAAAAAGTAACCCAGTGCACAAGGCTCTTGCATTGCCATTTTATGCATTGAAATAAGTTTTTAGTGGTATTGAAATGTTGAATTAGTTTTCTTTTGAATGTTATTGATAGAAAATAAATGAAAAAATAGATTAAGCAGAAGAATAATACAGGTAAGGCCCATAGTTACCAAGTTTGTGAGTCGATCTAGTACGTGGTATGGGTACAGATTCGCAATACGATACCTTGGTCGATGCGCAGTACAGTAAAAGGGGTATAGTTAACTATAATGCTATTTTGGATAGTAATTCGCTTTTAAATATTTATTTGGTTCGATATGTAGTATTATATGCAATAAGCATAGTGTATTATAAAATATGTTTGGAGTGTTTAACAGCAGTCCTTTTTGGTTTGAAAAACCAAAAGGAAATTCCTAGAGTCCTTTTTGGTTTGAAAAACCAAAAGGAAATTCCTAGAGTCCTTTTTTATTGGAACAAAAAAAAAAAAAAAAAAACACATTAATTATCCTGACTTGAAAAAATGAAAGGAAAGAAGTTGTAGAGTCCTTTGTTGGATCAAATCTTGACCTAAATATGAAAGGAAGTTGCAGATATATCCTAGGTAGTTACGAAGTCTCTTGTTTTGATTTGAAAAAGCAAAGGAAATTTGTAGTCTTTTTTGGTTGGAACAAAAAAATACAAATTAATTATCCTAACTTGAAAAAATGAAAGGAAGAAAGTTGTAAAATTGGATCAAATCTAAACCTAAATATCAAACGAAGTTGTAGAGTCATTTGTTGGATCAACTCCAATGAAGGGCGATTGCGATGGCAACGGCAACAACATCAATTTCAAGTCGAAACTTGTTTCTTTCTCATTTCGGGTACTTGCTCTCTTCTTGTGAAAATGGATCATCAATATTTGAGAATTGGATCGCGAACACACCCCATTTGGGAAAGTGCGATCTGGTTCGAGGGTCGGGGGGTTAACGAATTAGATAACTATGATAAGGCCTAGTCCACAGAGGAGGGAGATGTTCTATTATTTTCAACTCATCAAATACAAGGTGACATATTTATAGACTAAGAACACTTGTTATACAAGAATGATGAGATATTATCAAATCAAAGGAATCCAGTCATATAACATCAGTAATACCATTCGTTATATGGTAAGTATGTGATTTTAAATATTAAGTCAACACTATCTTGTATCTTCAACATTTATATTCAAATATATAATTAATAAAAATATATAAATATTATAAATATTTTCCAAAGCCCCATTGAATATTTTTTCCTTTTCTAAATCTCCGTATTCCTCATCCTCAGCCGTATTGTGTCTGTTAGAATTATAGGAATATTCTATGATAGTTAGAATTTAATTATATTTCCTAACGTATGTGTATCCTAATTTGATTAGGAGTATGTATTCCTAATTTGATTAGGAAACTTATTTCCTATTTTGGTTGTAATTCTTCAATATAAATATACATGAAGGAGATGGGAAATTCAATCTCTCATACTCCTAATTTACTCTGATATTATTCAACTTGGTATCAGAGCCTTTCACTGTTCTTCAACAGAAAAAAAAAAAAAAGGAGAGTTCTAACCGAACGACAGCTAGGGTTTGCTGTCGACGTACACAGGTCGTCGATCTCAGGCGGCAAATCCATGCCGATACTCATGATTCTAGTTGCTTTCGATTGAATTCATCGCTCGCTGCCCTTGTTCGACGTTCGCTACTTTCAATCGTCGCCCAGATGATCTGACCTTGTTCAAATCCTTGCTTCGTTGGGTTGTTTGGTCTTAGTTTTCTTCTCCTGCTCGTCGGTCGTGCCCTTGTTCAACGTTCACTACTTTCAATTGTCGCCCAGATGATCTGACCTTGTTCAGATCCTTGCTTCGTTGGGTTGTTTGGTCTTGGTTTGCTTCTCTTGCTCATCAGTCGCCGACCGATTCCTCTTCAGTCACCGCCATTGAGTAGTCTATTTTTTTGGTTTCTTCCCCTCCTCCTCAGTCGTCTGCGTTTCTTCTCCATCACCATTGCTAGGTCGTCGAGGTCGTGTCTTCATCTGGTCGTTGCTTGGACCGGCTTGATTGGTGTTTGGTTGTCCTTCTGGAGCAGTGTAGATCATTAAATTGGGGATAGCCTGATATTTTTTAATTCCTTTTGTGGTCTCGGTTCACTGCCAAGGGTTAAGGTTGTTTGGTTTAGCCCGAAGGGTTGTTTGGTTTACCTTTATTAGAGATGGCTTCAAACGAGTCTAAAAATTCTTGTTCTGGATCTTTTTCTATTGAACCAGTCATCCCAGTTGACAGTCTTCCCAAATCCATCTCATGTGAAAAGTTGAATGGTACGAATTATTTGACATGGTCACATACTGTTCGGGTTTTCTTGATTGGACGCCAATTGGAAAATCATATTACAGATTCCCCTCCTGATTCCAAGTCTTCTTCATATGCACAATGGAGGGCTTCAGATGCTGTTGTTATGAGTTAGATCTGGCATAGTCTAGAGCCTTCGGTGTTTCGCACAGTTGCTTTATGTAATTCTTCTAAAACCATATGGGATTCATTGGCAGATTCGTTTTCCCAAAAGAGTAATGTTTCAGAGGTATTTGAGGCATATGAGAAACTTTTTACTTTTTGCCAAGGAACTCAACCATTGTCTGCATATTACAGTAATCTCAAAGCTTTAGGAGATCGCCTTCTACAATTTCGTCCCTTTCCAAAAACGAAGGCTGAGATGATTCGACAATGGGACGAACTTATGACAGTTCTGCTTCTTGTTGGCCTCAATGATAATCTTTGCAGTTACAGAGATCATCTTTTGGCAGGAGAAACTATTCTTTCTATGGCCAATGCTTATTCTTGCATTCAGCGTTCTTCTTTGGGCCATCATTCTCAACCAATCTCCTCTGGTGAATCTGATTCTGCTGCTCTTGTTAGTGGTTCTGGTGGTCGAGGGTCTTGTGGTGGATCTCGTGGTTCTCGAGGTGGTTCCTGTGGAGGTAGCCGTAGTTCTGGACGGGGCAACAAGAAATGTAATCACTGTGGAGGCACCAATCACACTGAACCATACTATTGGAAGAAGTATGGTCGTCTTGAGCAAGCTAATCATGTCACTACTGTACCCACTGGTACTGATCCCTCTGCACAGAGCAATGCTAGTTTGAGTGATCCAGCTCCATCTAATACTGCTTCCCAAAATCCTTTCACTCCTGCTAAGTTGGAGGCAATTGTGCAAGCTCTTCACATCTCTCACTCTTCTACTGCTACTTTAGCACAGTTAGGTAGTATTGCTTGCTTTACTTCTCAATCTTCCTCTCAATGGGTTATTGACTCTGGTGCCAGTGCACATATCTCTAGTAACTCTTTGCTATTTTCTAATTTAACTCCCACTACTAACAATATTACCTTAGCTGACGGATCCTCCCGGCCTGTAGCTGGTAAAGGATATCTTAACCCTTCTTCTTCCTTATCCCTACCTTCTAGTCTTTTTGTACCTAATTTTTCATTTAATTTGTTATCTGTTAGTCAATTAACTAAGTCCTTGAATTATTCTATAACATTTTCTCCTCCTTCTTGTGTTTTTCAGGATCTCAAGACATAGAAGACGATTGGTTCGGGGTGTGAACGGGCTGGTCTTTACTATCTTGATCCTGCCAGTTTTTAGTCTTCTCATTTAGCCTTTGGTGCATTCGTGTCTCCACTCCAGTGGCATTGTCGTTTGGGTCATCCATCCTTAGCTCGTCTTAAACTTGTTGTTCCTAGTTTAGGGTCTATTTCGAGTCTTGAATGTGAGGCTTGTCAACTTGCCAAGCATGACGGTAGTTCGTTTTCGAGTCATAAAAATAGTTGTGCGTCTAAACCATTTGATGTAGTCCATACGGACATTTGGGGTCCTTCAAGAATTGCTTCTATTAATGGATTTTGGTATTTTGTTATTTTTGTTGATGACTATTCTCGTATGACTTGGTTATTTTTAATGAAGAATCGTTCTGAACTGCCTGCCATTCTTTTAACATTCTATAATGAGATTCTAACCCAATTTGATAAAAAGATCAAAATCCTCCGTTCTGATAATGCTCTTGAATATACCCAATCTACCATAACCCAATTTTGTATTGAAAGAGGCATTTTTCATCAAACTTCTTGTGTCCATACCTCCCAACAGAATGGTGTTACTGAACGCAAACTTCGACATTTATTGGATGTTGCTCGTACCCTTCGTTTTTACATGAATATTCCAAAACAATACTGGGGGGATGCCGTCTTGACTGTATGCTATCTTATTAATCGAGTTCCTTCACCGCGTCTTGGTAATCAGTCTCCTTTTTCTCTTTTGTATCCATCTGTTAATCCTTTTTCTCTTCCACTTCGTACCTTTGGTTGCATTGCTTTTGTTCATAATTTGGATCCTGGTTTAGACAAACTCTTTCCTCGTGCTCGTCGTTGTGTCTTTCTTGGTTATTCTCGTACTCATAAAGGTTATCGGTGTTATCATCCTCCTTCTCGTAAATATTTTATTAGTGCTAATGTTACCTTCTTTAAGTCTACCTTTTACTTTTCTTGTGAGGGGGAGTCTCCTCTTCCCTCTCGAGAGGGGGAGTTATCTCACACTACACAGGTTCCTTTTACTGACTTGCCACCCATTTCTTCAAATAAGTCACCATCTGTCGATTCTAGCATGCCTCCACCCTTACAAGTATAGCAGCGTCGTACTCATCCTAGACCAATTACTTCTATTCCTGTGGATCCTGAGCCTACTCCAAGTCCTGTGGGCCTGGAGTCTCTTGAGATACCTATTGAGACCGAGTCACTTGAAATTGATGATCTTCCCATTGCTCTCAAGAAAGGTAAATGTATATGTACTCAACATCCTATTGCTAAATTTGTTTCATATCATCATATATCACCTCGTCTCCATTCCTTTGTTTGTGTCTTGTCTTCTGTTTCTCCTCCCACATCTTATAAGCAGGCATTATTATCACCTGACCGGAAGAGAGCAATGGATGAGGAGATGCAGGCATTACAACATAATCATACATGGGAGCTTACCACTCTTCCACCTGGGAAGAAGACAGTAGGATGTCGATGGGTGTACATAGTGAAATATTTACCAGATGGATCTGTTGAAAAACTTAAAGCTAGATTGGTTGCCAAAGGATACACTCAGACTTATGGTGTTGATTATCTAGAAACCTTTTCACTAGTGGCTCGTCTTAATTCAATTCGCATTTTACTGGCTGTTGCAGTGAGTAAGTCGTGGCCTTTATTCCAATTGGATGTTAAAAATGCTTTTTTGCATGGTGAACTTCAAGAAGAAGTCTATATGGATCAACCTCCTGGGTATGTCACAATAGGAAGTGAACATTTGGTTTGTCGCTTACACAAGGCCCTATATGGACTCAAGCAATCTCCACGGGCATGGTTTGATCGATTTAGCTCTGCTCTTCTTAGCTATGGTTTCAGGCGATCCACATCTGATCACTCAGTGTTTGTACATCAGAAATCTTCTAGTATTATTATTTTGGTTGTATATGTGGATGATATTATTATCTCAGGTGATGACACTGAGAGTATTTCTGCTCTAAAAGATTATTTGGGGAAGCAGTTTAAGACAAAGGATCTTGGTGCATTACACTATTTTCTAGGAATTGAGATTGCTCGTTCTTCACAAGGTATCTCATTATCTCAAAGAAAATATGTATTGGATTTACTCTCTGAGACTGGTCTTTTGGGTTCTCGTCCTGCTGATACTCCTATGGACACTTCTGTTCATTTAGACTCTGAGAGTGGTGAACCATTCTCTGATGTTGGTAGATATCGTCGACTTGTGGGCAAGCTAATTTATCTCACTGTAACACGGCCTGATATTACATATGCTATTGGAGTAGTTAGTCAGTTTATGCATACTCCTCGACAGCCTCACTTTGATGCTGTGTGTCGAATCTTGAGATATTTGAAGAATTCACCAAGTCAAGGTTTGCTCTATCGACCTTCCACAGCAATAGACGTGACTGGATATAGTGATGTAGACTGGGCTGGCAATCGTTCAGATCGAAGATCTACTTTCGGATATTGTACATTTGTTGGTGGCAATCTTGTTACTTGGTGAAGTAAGAAACAGAACATTGTAACTTGGTCTAGTACAGAGGCAGAGTATCGTGCCATGGCTCATACTGCTTCTGAGATGCTTTGGGTTCGTTCTCTTCTTCAGGATTTTGGTCTTTCAGTTTCAGCCCCGATGTCTATGTTCTGCGACAATCAGGCTGCAATATTCATTGCTAACAATCATGTATTTCATGAACGAATCAAGCACATTGAAGTTGATTGTCACTTCATTCGAGATCTCCTGCTTAAGCGTGATATTGCCACTCCCTTTGTACGCTCTGATTCTCAATTGGGGGATATTCTCACAAAACCATTAGCTCGACCCTTGTTTCAAAAGTTGTCCACCAAATTGGGCATGTTTAATCTCTATGCTCCAGTTTGAGGAAGAGTGTTAGAATTATAGGAATATTCTGTGATAGTTAGAATTTAATTATATTTCCTAACGTATGTGTATCCTAATTTGGTTAGGAGTATGTATTTCTAATTTGATTAGGAAACTTATTTCCTATTTTGGTTGTAACTCTTCAATATAAATATACATGAAGGAGATGGGAAATTCAATCTCTCATACTCCTAATTTACTCTGATATTATTCAACTGTGTCTATATCCCAGGTCCTCATCTATACTTCTTCTGATGAAAACCACGGAGCCTAGACCAACTATAATGTTGAAACATTAGCTAGCAATCCCATGTTATTGTTTGATTTTTTCTCAACCACCCTATCTTTGGATGTCCAACTCATCATCCAAGTATGGGTTGGTTATTTTTGTTTAGTTCTCAAGTATAAAAAGGTGCCTTTAGGAGAACGGGAAGGTGTGCAGAGAGAAGAAAAAGTAGTAGAGAAGGAAGAAAAAAAAAATAAAGAAATTCAATTTTCTGTCGAGAGGTGTGAGAAAAAAGTTTTAAGTCTTTGTCTTTTAAGGTGAGATATATTTCGGGTACTTTTGTCTTAATTTTGGTATCGAAATACTTTGTGTCTTTCTCATTTTTGTATTCTCCTTTTGTGATAGTAAAAATATTTCTCCCGTCTTCGCCTATGGACGTAAGCATTACGCTCCGAACCACATAATTCATTGTACCTTTATGTGTTGCAATTATTCTTTATTTCTTGCCTATAATTATTTTTCACACTTTATTACCATATTAAATTCTCAATTACAGAGTTTGTCACAACAAAATTGGTATCAAAGCCAACTTATTTCTATTGAGATTTTTAATATGGTTGCGGCTAAATATGAAGTTGTGAAATTTGATGGAAAGAATATTTTTAGTTTATGACACATAAAAATGCTTGCTTTGTTAACCCAATAGGGTTTGCACAAAGCTTTGGTTGAAAAGGGAAAACTCCCTACAACGATGTTAGATGAAGACAAATTGGACTTCAACGCTGCAGCACTAAGTGCAATTCAATTATGCTTAAGCAACAAGGTATTGCGAGAAATTGCAGATGAGACAACTACGGCAAAATTTTGGCTCAAATTGGAGAATTTGTACATGACAAAGTCTCTCACAAACAGGTTGTATTTGAAACCCCTTGTGCATGAAGGAAGGTACACTTATTCAAATTCACATTGACAAGTTCAACAAAATTGTCATGGATTTGAAAAATACTGAGATTAAAATTGATGATCAAGATTAAGCCCTTATAATATTATGTTCTCTACCTTCATCATATAAGCATTTTGTTACATTAATACTTTATGGAAAGGATACTATCTCTATGGAGGATGTCAAAGCATCCTTGTTATCAGAAGAATTGAGAGCAAAAGTGTCTGACGATGGAGGTGAAAATCAGGTCGAGGGTTTGACAGTCAGGGGGAGGACATTGGAGAGAAGTGATCCCAGCAATAGTAATAGAGGTAGATCCAGATCAAAATTCAGATTGAAAAAGACTAAATGCTATTATTCCAAGAAGACATGGCATTATAAGAAAGACTTTTCAAAGCTCAAACAGGAGGAGAAGAAAAGAGTTGCTGGTGTTACTAAAGAAAATTTAGATAGTGACGGAATTGTTTTGTCAATGGCAACCGTTCATGGATCTTCAAATAAGGAGTGGATTCTTGACTCAGGTTGTTCCTACCATATGTGTCCTAATCGGGATTGGTTTATGACATACCAATCGGTGAACGGTGGTACAGTTTTAATGGGGAACGATGCACCCTGTAAAACTTTTGGTATTGGAACAGTTCGAATCAATATGCATGATAGTATTGTGAGAACTTTAACAGTTGTCCGACATGTGCCAGATCTGAAGAAAAATCTTATCTCCCCTGATACTCTTGACTCTAGTGGCTGCAAGTATACAGCTGAAAGGGGGCTCATGTATGTAACAAAAGGAGTTTTGGTGGTCATCAAGGGAGGTTAACTAAAATCCTCTATATACTTCAGGGTAATATAGTTCTTGAAGATGCAACTATCTCATCATTAGTGGATCCAGACCATGACGCTACCTAATTATGGCATATGCATTTGGGGCATATGAGTGAGAAGGGCATGACGGTGCTAAGCAAATAAGGCATGCTATGTGGTCAGAGAGTAGGAAAGTTGGACTTTTGTGAACATTGCATCTTTGGCAAGCAATGTAGAGTCAAATTCAATAAAGCCATTCACAAAACTAAAAATACACTAGATTATATCCGTTCTGACCTTTAGGGCCCTTCTTAGGTTTCATCAAAAGGTGAATCGAGATATTATGTGACCTTTATTGATGACTACTCAAGAAAGCTCTGGATTTATTTTTTAAAGCACAAAGATGAAGTGTTTCTCAAGTTTAAATAGTGGAAGGCCATGATTGAGAAACAGACAGAAAAGAAAATTAAGCGTCTCATGACTAACAATGGCCTTGAGCTCTGTTCACGAGAATTTGATGAGTTCTGCAATAATGAAGAGATCATGAGGTATGGTACAGTCAAAAAAACACCCCAGCAGAATGGTATAACAAAGCGCATGAACAGGACGCTTTTGGAGAGAGCCCGTTGTTTGCTCTCTAATGCTAGTTTGGGAGGAGATTTTGGGCTGAAGCAGTTTCCACAACTTGATACCTGGTGAATCGATCTCCATCAACTTCCATTGAGTGTAAGACTCCTGGAGAGGTGTAGTCAGGTAATCATGCTGACTATTCTAATTTAAAAATTTTTGGTTGCCTAGCCTATGCACATGTTAATGAAGGAAAGCTCGAGCCACGAGCCAAGAAGTGCATTTTTCTAAGATATGAATCTGGAGTGACAGGATATAGATTGTGGTGTCCTAACCCTAAGTCATCCAGATTCATTATCAGCAGAGATGTTACCTTTGATGAATCAGTTATGCTACATCTGAGAAAGGAGTACATGGATAAAGGTAAAAACCTTGATATTGGAGAAAGGGTGGAGTTTGAAAGTGGACCTTCTAGAGAAGGTACTCTTTCTGGTAAGCCCATTAAAGAAGATGAGCAACATGTAGGAGTGGTTGATGCACTGCCTGAGTAACCATACAGTATTGCTTGTGGTAGACAAAGAAGAATCATTAGACCACCTTTTAGGTACAGTAATGCTAATTTTGTCTCTTATGCTTTAACGATGGTAGAAACAATAGAGTTTCAAGAACCGGTAACATATCATGGACCTATCACAAGTAAAGATTCAACACAATGGACTATTGCTATGAATGAAGAAATTGAGTCTCTGTGGAAGAATCAGACTTGAGAGCTAGTGAAACCACCTAAGGGCAAAAGGATTGTTAGGTGCAAATGGGTTTTTTAAAAGAAAAGAAGGAATCCCAGGAATAGAAGATGCATGGTACTAGGCATGCTTAGTGGCAAAGGGCTATAGTTAAAAAGAAGGTGTGGACTTCAATGAAGTCTTCTCACTAGTTGTGAAAGATAGCTCTATTCGCGTGTTGCTTGCTATGGTTGCCATGTATGACTTAGAGCTTGAACAGTTTGATGTCAAAACAGCTTTCTTACATGGTGAGCTTGGAAAACAGATTTACATGCATCAACCAGAAGGGTTCACTGTTGCAAGAAAGTAGGACCATGTTTGCTTATTGAAGAAATCCTTGTATGGCATGAAACAATCACCTAGATAGTGGTATAAGGGGTTTAACACATTCATGATTGAGCATGGTTACTCTAGAAGTAAGCATGATAGTTGTGTCTACTTCAAAAAGCTCGCAGATAGTTCCTTTGTGTATTTGTTATTGTATGTTGATGACATGCTCATTACTGTAAAAGACATGTCTGAGATTGTCAAGTTGGAAGCCCAACTTAGTGGTCAGTTTGAAATGAAAGATTTGGGTCCAGCAGGGAAGATTTTGGGTATGGAAATTCACAGGCAAAGAAAAGCGAGAAAGTAATACTTGTCACAGAAAAAGTACATTGAGAAAGCACTTGAACGTTTTGGTATAACTCTAACCCTGTGAGTACTCCACTTGCTGCTCATTTTAAGCTTTCAGCGGCTGTGTCACCACAGTCTGAAAAAGAAGAGATAGGCATATCTCGTGTGCCATATGGTAGTGCAATTGGAAGCCTCATGTATGCTATGGTATGCACTTGTCCGAATATTTCAAACGCAATCGGTGTTGTGAGCAGATACATGGATAATCCTGGTAAGGCTCACTGGCAGGCTGTGAAATGGATATTTCAATACTTAAAAGGCACTACAGATGTTGGTTTAGTATTTGATAGCAGTGGTGCAATTAGCACTGCTATTGGATTTGTGGATTCAGATTATGCTGCTAATTTTGATAAGAGAAGATCTCTGATAGGGTATGTCTTCACTCTTTCAGGTTCTGCCATTAGTTGGAAAGCAACATTGCAGACTACGGTGCTTTGTCTGCTACAGAAACAAAATATATGGCAATAACTAAAATAGTGAAAGAAGCTATTTGGTCAAAAGATTTGCTTGGTGAATTAGGCTTAAAATAAGATCATAATGTAATATATTGTGATAGCCAAAGTGCCATATATTTGACCAAAAATCAAATGTATCATGAGAGGACCAAGCACATTGAAGTTAGATATCATTTTGTTCGAGAAATTATATCTCAAGGACGTATTAGAATTCAAAAGATTGGTACGGAAAATAATCCAGATATGTTGACTAAGCCAGTTCCTATTTAGAAGTTCAAGCATTGCTTGGACTTAATTGGTGTTTATTGTATTTGAAAAGCCCTCTAGGGCATTACGGAGAAGATAGGAGATGATCATGACTGCACACACATGGGCTTGAAGAGGAGAATTGTTGAAACATTGGCTAGCAATACCATGTTAATGTTTGATTTTTTCTCAATGGCCCTTTCTTTGGATGTCCAGCTCATCATCCAAGAATGGGTTGGTTATTTTTGTTTAGTTCTCAAGTATAAAAGGGTGCCTTTGGGAGAACAAGAAGAGGTGTAGAAAGAAAAAAAAAAGGAGTAGAGAAGAACGAAAAAAAAAATAAAGAAATTCAATTTTGTGTAGAGACGGTGTGAGAGAAAAGTTTGACCCTTTGTCTTTCAAGCCGAGATATATTTCGGATACTTTTGTCTTAATTTTGATACTGAAATATTTTGTGTCTTTCTCATTTTTGTATTCTTTTTTTGTGGTAGTAAAAATACTTCTCCTATCTCCGCCCGTGGATGTAGGCATTACGCCGAACCACGTACTTCGTTATACCGTTGTATGTTGCAATTATTCTTTATTTCTTGCCCATAATTATTTATAAAACTTCATTACCATTTTAGATTCTCAATTACGAAGTTTGTCACAACAAATAATTTGAAATGTACCAAGAACAGTGAACACATATACCAATTGTCATCGAAATCAGTATAGGAGGAATAATTTTTGTTATTGTTATTACTTTGGAAAGCAGTGAAAATCTATTTCTGTTATTAACATAGAATATCAAGATATCAGCGATAAAATCCTAGTGAGAATAAGTTCTGTGAAATAAACAGGATACAAATTTCTTTCACTTACCTCAGGCACAAATATACTGCCAGTAGTATTCTGTGCAATACCTTCAATAAGCAGAGATTTAAGAGTAGAAGGCAGAACCGACACATTATCATGGGGCTCAATTTTCTTTCCACCGATGCAGGCCTCAACAACACTCATCTGTAAAAGAATGAATTTGTAACAAATTGACAAGAAGGAATAATTAAATTCCATCTCCCCCCTCCAAAGAAGAAGAAGAAAGTTCTATTTCCTGTTTCCTACATCACCCAGTTCTACACAACCCAACAAGCACCCCCTAAAATGAAATAAAACAAAACAGATATGGGCTTCCACTTAAACCAGTAGGTCCTAGAAATTTCTCCCATGCAATTTTGATCCTCCTGGCATCATCAAATCCGCTTCAACTATTAAATAGTTCAGTGACCAGAAGATCAAACCGTGAAAGGTCCAGTGAAATTGGAATATCAAGCAAAAGATGTTTCCAAGGTAACAGCATTATATCCAACCTGATTCAACGTTAAGGTTCCAGTTTTGTCACTGCAAATGGTAGTCGCAGATCCCATGGTTTCACAAGCAGAAAGTCTCCTTACCTGAAGTTCAATATTTGTGAAAACATTAAACATTCATTTTTGCTCAGGTATAAATAAGAAATGAGTCTGAAAAAAAAGATAAATCATGTATACCAAGGCCTTGTCTGCCATCATTTTCCTCATTGAGTATGCAAGACTGCAATAAAGAATATAATCCAGAAAGCATATAAAGGTAAAACAGAACTATATATGAATAACCACAACTAACTCCCCCCCCCCCCCAAAAAAAAAAAGGAAAAAAGAAAAAGAAGGCAGACAGGGAAAGAGAAGCCCTGCGTAACACCCCAGATAATTGATAATGCTTTTTCTCCACTTCTTTTTTCTTTTTATATAAATAAGATAACTGTCAGTGGTTTGATCAAAATCAATAGATACAACTTAATTTGAACCAAAATAAACGATAATAAAATGACTAAAAGAAGGTCAAACTTACGTTAAAGTAACAGCTAAAGGAAGTCCTTCTGGCACTGCAACAACCACGATGGTGACCTATAAGAAGTTCATGCATTAGTAACATACTCAATGTTCATATTTATAGATACATACCAATTATTTCTACAAAATGGCACATACTGCAACAGTGAAAATCTTTATAGCTCCATCAATGGCAGTACTATACTTAGTCTTGCCAGCAACGAATTGAACAGTTCCATCTGGGTTTCTGCTATGTCCAGTAAAATATCTGCAGATACTCAAAATTTCAATTTCCACCAATCAAGCATTGTTATTAGACCGAGAGACATGGGGAGAAAACTCAACAAATAACATTTCAGTTACCTGATCAAAAGAACAAGCAGAACAACTACAGCCACCGAAAGTCCAACAAAACCAATAAATGTTGCAACCCCATTTAACCGTACCTATTGTAAGTCATTCACATTTACCCGTAAAGCATAAATAACAAACCGCTGTTGTTAACAAAAATAGAAATAAGCATATGTGAACATACTAACCTGCAACGGTGTTTCTTCACCAACATCTTCTGAAATGTTTGCCATTAGCAATCCCCACTCAGTATTTATACCAACACTTGTTACCTTAAAATGGTAACAAAGTGAATTAGCATCTAAGCCAGCTAAGAATTAATAAGCAACAAGCATGATAGATGTTGGGAGAGGGAAAAATGTGTCTGAAGTGCACGAGAGAGAGAGAGAGAGAGAGTTTACATAAAACATGGTTTTCACTTTCTCAAACCATAAAAGCTAGGAGCTTGCAGTTCTTACCCAATCAATGCAATAATGAAATAGAAAAAGTTTGAATATGCTCGAATTGGCTAGTTCAACAATAATGAATCCAAACAACACAATCAAATAACCAATCAAAACATACACGATTGATGACGTAGAAAACCCTTACCAAAATAGTAAGATAATACCCCAAGTGTGATTCGGACACCACCCAAACACCTTCCCTATAAAATTAGTTACAAGAAAATTGAACTAAATACTCTACAATTCCTCACACGTATTCTCTCAACTATCTTGCTCAATTGCTTGATGCACCATAACCCAGTGAAGAAAAGATTTTTGACTCCTCGGAAAGACCGCCTTGAAATCCTTCAAGACTTACACCCAAAGTGTATAAAATAAATGAGAAAGACTAAGTTCTCACAATAAAAACTCTCTCCTCTAAATTCTATGTTATGCTCTCTATGTTTTATCATTCAACATTCGAGCATATATGCAGTAAAAATACAGAACCCATGTATTAGGAAACTTGGGTCGAATCAACCCCCCCCCCCCAACCCCAAGAAGTCAAACCTTAGGGCTCCCCGCAAGCTACCTACACGGTGGCTCGAATGGTGGGCTTCCCTATAGGTATCCAATGGACCTCACTAGATTTGCAATATTAGCTCATCCAAGTCTCTCGACCCTTCAACTAACCATTATTTAGGCTGCGACCTCTATTATGAAAATCCCGAAACCATTGGGTTGCCTGCGGGTAAGCTGCGGACCCTATTGTTATTCTTTCTTTAGTCCATTTTAGTGTCCTTCTTCAATGAGACTTCAGACATATCATTAATTAGGAAACCTTTGGACATACAATCTTCAGCAATTTTGGAGTTTAGGAATCCACAAGATTAGAAAATTCAATATTCTGTTAATCTTATAAAACTTCTTAAACCCAATTTTGTTTGGATTTGCCAAATGAAGAATTCAACGAAGTTCTCCAGCCAACCAAGCACAGTTCATGTACATTGGAATAGATACATCACACCCCTTATATACTTCTCTTTTTTCTTTTTGTCTATGTGTTTTTGCATGAAAAAAACTATTTTTTGAAGTTGAACTTGGACGCAGGCTTGAGAAGAGTGGAACAACTATAAATTGTTGAGTTTAGTTTCTCTCTCCCTACTTTATTTCCTTTATTGCTTGTATATTTTTCATTTTTGATATGGATATTCATTTTTATATTGCATTGCATCTATTAGGGGAGGTCTGCCTCTCAGAGTCCCTGCCACATCGATTAGTGCATCGTGGGGTGACAAGGCCATCACCATTGTATTCACAAGCCGTAATGAGCAAGTTGATATTATGAAGCCAGCAACAACTATGATTAAAGATTAGCAAGTTCAAGGGCTCCATGAGGCTAGCAGTCGATAAATGGGGTCACGTTGAGGTCACTGAACCTACTAAATTTGTAGTCAAAGAGGACAACAATCTCTCTCTGGTTGAGTATGAATTAGTGATATTATGGAAGAGTAAAATTGTAAGTGCACATTTTTAGATTACTATAAACATTCAACTCATTCTCTAACATATCTTATCCTCTAATAGTATCATATTCATTTTTGCATTCTAATGTTCATATTTGGTCTTTTAATTTTGAAAAACCAAAAGAAAAGAAAAAAAAAAGAATCTAATTCATTATCCTCTTGGGTTTGCCTTATCTAGGTAATATATTCCTTGTCTTCTTCTTGCTTAAAATGTCTAATGGGTTTTGAATACTTCTATGATATATAATGAACTCATAAGTGATGGCTAGTTAAGACTATAGTAGTTTGGTTTAATCTGTAAATGACCCCACGAAATACTTGGGTGACTTACTATAATGAAATGTCCAATTGTTTGGGGATTGTGGCATACTTAAATTTTGGTGGTTTGACCATATTCATGAGTTTCCAATGTGTCAAAGGAATGTTCGACAAATGTCAGTATCGACACAGACTCAATACCTTCTTGGAAGTGCAAGGACAACTTAATGCTAGCTAACAATTCTAATATATATAGTTCACCTGCAAGCAGTTGTTTGTGTTTCCTTTTTCGTTTGTAATCCTTGGTTAAAAATAACATGCGAGAGAGGATGAGAAAATTAATCCCTTCCAATCTCTTTTTTCTCTTAATTTGATATAAGCATACAAAAACCTAGTGTCATTCTCTTGCTCTGCTACAACCCCCCCCCCAAAAAAAAAAAATCCTTGGCCACCGACCTTTGATCAACCTTTCAACGACAGATCCACCTTCCACCACTAGTGACCTACCCCCTAAAGCCAACCGCTAATGTGCTCTCATGCACAGTTTGTTTATCTTCCCTTGTGCCTCCTACGCCTATTTCTTAGCCTGAGTGTGTGACCTAGGGGTCCTCTGTCCCTTCTTGTGCTAGGTCGTTGACCTCCTCTTTATAGCTTAGACCCCTCCACTTGTTGATTCAATTGCTCTGTTGTCAGATTTGCAAGTGTTCTTGCCCGTGGTTGCTTGATTTGGTTTCCCCGCTCGGCTTGTTTCCTCTTCAATTTGGATTTGAAAACTTCTCTTGCTTGATTTCCTTATTGTTGGCTTCAATTTGTTGATCACTCACAATCTTGGCCTTCCTAATCCGTGCTTCTTGTTTAGGCCTACTATTCTTTTTTTTTTTTTTATTACTTGGTTTTCTAGTTTCTCTAATGGCGACCAATCAATCCGATGTTAAAAGTTACAGACAGGGATCCATCTTTTCTCTCCAGCTTCACTTGTTTCTATTATGCCAATTGACAAGCTTCCTAATTATTTGACTTAGTCACATTCTGCTCCTGATTGGTTGATAGATGGAGAATTACATTATGAAATCCTCTCCTGATTCCTAGTCTCCTATCTACCAGCAATAGCATGCTGCATATGTCATTGTTATGAGTTGACTATGACAGAGTTTAGAGCATTTTGTGTTGTGTACTGCTTCTTTGTTTCACAACTTGAAGGCGATTTGAGATTTTATGGCTAATTCATTTTCCTAGCAAAATAATATTTTAGAGATATTTGATGCTTATAAGAAGTTCTTCTTTTTTTTGATAGGGTGATTGCTCTTTCTCTAAGTATTATAGCACCCTTAAGGTCCTTAGTAATCACCTTTTACAATTTCATCATTTCCCAGAAAGTGTGGTTGAGTGACAAAGTGGCGGTAACTTACAATAGTTCTACGTCTTGTAGGTCTTAATGATGATCTTTGTGGCGACTGACCAGCTCTAGATGGTGAGACTACTCTTACCCTGGCCAATGCATACATATGATTGTAGTGATCTTCTTTAGGCTAATATTCTCAAACAATACCCTCTTCTTCAGGTGATTCTGATTCTATTGCCTTGGTTCGTGGTTCTAGAGATCATGGTGGCTCTCATGACATTTCTTGAGGTAGCTAACGCTGTGGTGGTCGTGCTTGTCGTGATGGTGATCGTAGTTCTTGGCATAGTATCAAGAAGTGTGTATTGTGGTGGCACTAACTAAACTAAATCGTATTGGTGAGAGACATATGCTAACCCAATTAGACCCATCATATTACTGTTGAGCCTACCTGCTTCGACTCTTTTGCTCTGAGTAGTCTTGGAAAGCAACACTAGTATTGGCTCACAATTGCAAAGAGTATATGCACTGAATTAAACATAGCAAGGAGTATACTAGTTTTGCTTTCTAGGGCCACTCACCTGTAGCTCCCCTTAATCCATATATTTCATGCGATTATGTGGTCATTGGCCCTTGTTTTTGAATAATATTAAGAATGCGTCATTGCATATGAAAAACACCAGGAGGGAAGTGTACATGAATTAGTTACCTGAATATGTTATTTCTTGTAGTGAGCATCTCCTCTGCCATTTGCTTTGAGGTTTGTATGGTTTTAAGCAGCCTTTGCATGCTTGGTTTAGTTGATTTAGAAAAGTCCTTATTGATTATGGCTTCTAGCATTCTACCTCTCATAATTCAGTTTTTACACTTCACTCTTACACTAGTATTATTAATCAAATTGCGTATGTTGGTAATATTATTATTTTTGGTGATAATTATAATAGTATTACATCTTTTGACAGGTTATTTGAACAGATGTTTCATTATAAGAATCTTGGAGCTTTGCAATATTTTCTTGGGATTAAGGTTGCTTGTTCCTCTTTGGGCATCACTCTTTCCAATGAAATTATGCCATTAATTTACTCTCTAAGTGGTCTTCTTGGTTTTTGTCCGGCAAATACTCACATAGACTCTTCTAAGAGTGGTGATCTTTTTTTTTTTTATATTGGTCGGTATCATCATCTCATAACTCTGCCTGTGCATGCTTAATGTTTATTTTAAAAAAGTCAATTCCAAGCCAAGATAAAGAAAGTTTGTGATAGGTTGACAGCCAGCATAAAATAACACATCACTTCCTATGAACATGAATCCAAAGGAGAATTTCGTCATGGCGTTCCTTACTAGTGACTCGTTGCATCAGACTCCAACTAAGAAATAGTGACATCTGTTGATATATTATAATTAGTTACCTCAAGAACAACACTACCAATAAAACGAATAATATCATATTGAAATATCATCCTAAATAAAAAGTGTACTGAGATGATAAAATATGAAGAAGCTGAGGTCAGAATCAAAATTAAAAGGGTTAAAAAAACACTAAGAACCGGTTCAGGTTTTTGCGGTAGTTGTGGTGGTGCTATAGCAGAACAAGGCTCTGGATGGAGAGAGAGAGAGGGGAAAAAAATGTAGAAAGATCTGATACCATGTCAAAAATAAATGATGAAAGAATTCTATGTATATATTGTAATGGTGAAAAATAGTGCAGCAGATTGATACTACACTAGAGAAATAAAAAACACAAAATATAGCTCCGATGCCATATTGAAAATAAAAGACAGGAAATAGAATTGGGGAGGAAATATAAACTCTACATTTTGTCAAAATTATAAAGGTTAGGGAGATGCCTTTAAATAGGCTTACAATGTGGGATATGTAATGGTAATGATCTACATACGAAAACAAAGTTAATTACTTATTAAATACTAAAATATAGAATATAGAATATTCTAATATATATATATATATAAAGAATATCTCATAATATAGAATATTCTAACATGTGTCATAGTATCTATTTAAATATATGGATACATATAAAATTATGAAATGACTACAATCACACCATTTACCTACCATATCTCTAATACTCCTTCCCAAGATGGAGCGTAAACATCATATGTTCTAAGCTTGTTAAAAAATATATTCAAGTCAAAACTTGCCAAGGGCTTTAGTGAACAAATTAGCTACTTGGTCTTCCGATCGAACATGACCAGTTTTGATAACATTCTATACGATCTTTTTCTTGACAAAATAACAATCTACCTCAATGTGTTTAGTCTTTTCATAAAATACTAGATTAAAGGCTATATGAATTACAGCTTGGATGTCACATAACAATTCCATTGGTTGCGAATGAAGAACTCCCAATTCTTTCATTAAATTTTGTAACTAGATTAGCTCACATGAGGTGTGAACCATGGCCCTATATTCTGATTCTATACTTAATCTTGCTACTACTGTTTGCATCTTTCTCTTCCATATCACAAGATTACCTCCAATAAAAATGCGATATCGGTAAAGCATCTATCTAATGGTGATCCTGCCTACTCTAGATTTGTGTATCCTTGTACTAAATTATGTGTATTATTTTGATACAAGTTTTTTCCAGGTGCTCCCTTTAAATATCTCAGGATTCCAATAACTACATTCCAGTGACCGGTACGAGGTGACTCAAGGAACTAAGTAGTAACACTTATAGCAAATGAGATATCTGGTCTCGTCAAAGTAAGTTAACTAGTTTAGCTTGCAAGTAACCTTCTGTACAGACCAGGGTTGTCTAATAGATCTCTATCATCTGCAGTGAGCTTTGCATTAGTATCTATTGGAGTATCTATAGGTTTAGAACCCCGCATACCTATCTCACAGTCACTAAGTACAGAACATACTTCCTCTATGGGAGAGCAATCCCCATCCTATGATTAGGTTACCTTAATGCCTAGACAGTAATTCAATGATCCCAAATCCTTAATACTAAATTTTGTTCGCAGAAAGGACTTTAGGTATCATAATATCATAAGTATCATCTCCTTTGATGATAATGTCATCTACATTGACCAAAAGTCATATCCTTCCCCGAGTTGAGTGACGATAGAACATGAAGGAATCCACACCACATCGAGTTAGACCAAATTCCATAACCACTATGCTAAATCTTCCAAACCATGTCTTAGGGAATTGTCTCAGACCATATAAAGACTTCTTAGGCTTACACAATAACTCAGAGTCCCCCCCCTAAGCAACAAACCCAAGGTTGCTCCATATAGACCTCTTTCTCTAAATCACTGTGCAGAAAGTAAATCATTGTGCAAAAATGTATTCTTTACATCACTTGATGGAGAGGCCACCGATACACAGCAGCCAAAGAGATCAAAAGCCAAACAAATGTAATTTTAGCCATTAGGGAAAAAGTTTCAGAGAAATCTAGTCCATACACCTGTGTTTAACCTTTAGCAACTAGGGGCTTTTAATCTATTAATAGAACCATCAGGTTAGACCTTTAATGTATATACCCATCGACAGCCAACAACTGAATTTCCGAAGGGGAGAGACTAAATCCCAAGTAGCTTTTTTGCTCAGAGCAAACATTTCCTCTTCCCATGGTAGTACGCCACCGTAAATGAGAAAGAGTTTCATGCACAGAGTTAGGAATAGGTATAGAAAATAAAGAGGAAACAAGTGTACGATATGAGAATGACAAGGCATACAAAGTTAGAAAATGGATGAGAAGTACATGTACATTTACCTTGTCTGGAAAGCAATGTAAGAGCTAAATCATCATCAAGTTTTGTAGACGTAAGAGAAGAAGTTGGAGTGACAGAAGGTTTTGGAGAAGCAACTACTTGTCGTCGTTGGTAAACCTGTAGGTCAGGGCGAAAGAGATGTGTCGAAGGGGACGGTTGCACGAAAGGGAAAGGTAGACTTGCAGTTGTAAGAAGAACTGGTAAACGGAGGTCTTTGTCAAAAGAGGACAGAGACAGAGAAGAACAGGTTAGACTCAAAGAATGTGACATCAATATAGATAAAGTATCGATCTAGAGAAGGACTGTAACACTATTTTACTTTTTGTAAATGAGAGTAAGCTAGAAAGCCATATTTATCAACATGGAGAGTAAGTTTATCAACCCCACTATCAAGTTTATCAACCCCACTATCAAGTTCATAAGCAAAAGCAATGCAAACAGATATACGAAGAGAGAAGCAAATGGAGGCTTGTTAGGAAACATAGTGGGATGAGGGGAACTGTCATGTAAAACTGAGGAAGGCATTATATTAATCAACTAAAAAGCAGTGAGTATTGCATCACCTTAATAGACATTAGGAACATACATTTGGAACAACAAATACGTGCAGTTTTAATGAGGTGTAAATTCTTTTTCTGAGCAACTCCATTTTGTTGTCAGAGTGCAAGGACAAAGGATTGGTGAATCATTCCATGAGTGGCCATGAAATCGGCGAAAGGTTTTGAAAAATACTCCTTAGCATTATCACTATGAAGAATTTTAGTAAAGGCACCAAACTAAGTTGGAATTTCAGTACAAAAGGATATAAAGATAGAGAATAATTCAGAATAATTTTTCATTAAATATAACTAAGTAGTTCTCGAGAAAGCATCCATAAAAGTTACAAAATACTGAAATCCTAATTTAGAAATGACATGATTTGGTCCCAAATATCTAAATAAACCGAGTGAAACGGGTGTAAAGCCCTATTATTAATTCAAGAAAGAAAGAAAGCATGGTGATACTTTCCTAACTAACACGATTTAGAATCTAAAGATTTTAAATGACACAAACTAGGAACCATTTTATTAATTAAGAAAGGGAAGGATGACCAAGATGGCAATAAATATCAAGGGAGAAAAGGATGCTAAGCATGCGTTAGAGATTGGTGCAAATGGTACATCCAGGTAGTAGACTCCCTTATCTTCATGTCCTCCACTAATTTTCTCCTTTGTCTTCATATCCTAAATAATAACAAAATCACGGAAAAAAAAGTTACAAAATAGTCTAATTACTGAGTTAGTTTACTTATACACAGGAGATTAAAGGAGAAAGATGGTACATATAAGACAGAAGATAAAGGTAAAATAGGAAAATGGTGGATGGTACCAAGTCCCCACTTGGTTACTAGAGCCATTGGATATAGTAACAGAAGGAATAGATGATAAATACTGAATAGTGAAAAACAATCAAGGTGTTCTAGACATATGATTTGAAGCACCAAAGCCAAGAACCCAGGGTGCAAGGGGAATGTACAAAGGCAAGTGATGTGATTACCTCCATGTACAAGAGAAGCAGTGGGAAGATATGCCTAATGAACTGCCTGATATTGGAGGAACATAGAATACTCCTCACCAAAAATAGCCATAGGTGTAGTTGATCCAATCTTGCTACAATTAGATCCATCCTATGGAGCACGGATACTTCAAATTAGGCGCCGCACTCGTATCGGATACTTCGGGGATACGGATACGGCTAGGATACGGCCGGATACGTATCGGATACACCACGTGGCGTATTCTATTTTTTTATTTTAAATTTTGCATAGGATACGGCAAGGATACGGCCGGAATACGGGAAGGATACTTCCAGGATACGGCGGGGGTCCAAATGTAATATTTTAAACCTTTTTGGGAGTACAATTGATATGATAAAATTTTAGTAGGGGCCCAAACTATAATTAACTAAAATAGATTGATATGATTGAAGTTTGATCTAACTAAAATTTAAGAAATGAAAAAACTATTGTTATTTTGGGATGTATGATATTGTATTTGATACTTTTTGTTATATTTGTGTTTTGTGTATGAATGATGTTGGTAGTTTTGAGTATGAATGATGTTAATTTATGGATTGAATAGTATTTTTCAAGCTATATAATTGTTATTTATAAAATGTTTAGTAGTATATACATGCTATCTTCAAAATTATTTTAAATAAAATATATATTTTATTTTATTTTTTTGCCGTATCCTCTTTTTTTGAAAATTGCCGTATCCCGTATCCGTACCCGTATCCGTACCCGCTCCCGTATCCGTATCCGTGCTTCATAGGGTCCATCAATAGAGATAATAGTTGGCTCAGATATTCCTGCTTGAGATATATGAGTTGGCTAACCATGTAATTTCCAACATTTCTCACGGACTTGTCCCATTTTCCACAATAAGTTCGCCTGGGTAGAGATCCTTTGCCTTTATTATTGCAATCTAAGTATCACGACCATCAAAAGGAGTATAAGCACCAGTTTGACTAATAAGAGCCAATCGCAAGAGCTTAGAATCGTTCGAAGTAGAATTCTAGGATGCCACCATTAGAGTTCGAGAATATATCTTAGCAAACGATGGAAGAGATGGTCCTCCAAGTATCTGTGCCCGTATTGGTTCAAATTCTAGGTCAAGGCTAGCAAGAAACTTGAGAACAATTATTTGTTCGTGCTGCATCTCATAAATGTAAGTTGATAATGTTGGAGTGAGTTCAACTCTTCATATATTTTCTTTAGAGTCGCAAACTACTAAGCAATATTTTTGTCAAAATACTGAAGTTTGAAGAACTCACTTGTTACATTATAGAGACGACTGAGATTGCTAGAGTATAATACCTAAGCATGATCCAAGATCTCTTTATTGGTATCCAAATGAGTGCATAGGTCTACAATTTCAACCTCCATGGAATCCTATAACAAGCTCACAATATTAGCATCATCTTGAATCTAAGAGTCATAGGAAGGTTGGGAAGATGATGGTGCGGAGTCCATAAGGTATATATGCTTGCCAAGTCTAGTCAGGGAAATTGTGTCTAGCTTAGAGCGCTCAAGATATTTCTTCCCATTTAATTTTCTAATTGTCAAACGATTAGGCCAGTTTTCAAAACCAATTGTCTTTGATTCCATGGGAATACTAGTGACAGTATTCAATTGGAAGACATAGATGGAGATTAAGTACAATATTGGAACAAGTACTTGTTGCTAATGAAGTTACGATGCTGAGATACAAGTCAACAGCGAAGGGAATAGTTAATGATTGACAATTAAATCGATGATGGGTTCGACTGATAATCGAGTCAGTGGCGACGCTGAGACACCATTGAGTCAATGTCGAAGGGAATCTTCAATGAGGACTAAGTTGCTGAGTTCGTTAACCGTTGATTCGACAATGACGACAAGTCATATTCTTGTCATTGTAATCAGTGATCATAATCAACAAATGAATTTGATGACGAACTTTGACTGACGATCGAGAGTGAAGGCTGACAATTGACCGGCAACTACGAACATTGACGACAACAAAGGCTGACCAAGCCAACGATATACTAGTTGCGACTAGCCACTTCACTGGCAATCAACTGGCTGAGCTTTGTCAACTGAAAGAAATGCTATTGACATTGACCGGTGAGATTGCCAATTTTGTTTTCTTGATCCGAACAAAAGAAACACAAACAATTAGAGTTTCTTGATACAAACACAAGAACCTGAGAAAATTTAAGACAAAGACCATATGCTCTTTGCTCTAATACCATCTAAGCATTTAGGAATTAAATGGAATGACTTGATTTCATTGTGCATGTCATAGTATCTATCTATATACAAAGATACTTATACAAATTAGGAAATGACTAGGAAAGGATCAATCACAATAAATACCTACCATATACATATTCTACCATATCTCTAACAGCCTTCATATCCTAAATAGAAGAAGCGTGGACAGCACACGGCTATAAATTACTTTCCAGTGTGTCCTTACTAAAATTGGCTTATGGATATGTAGGACACACTGATCCTAATCTAATCACAATCCTTCTTTAAGATGACGTCCCTGAATCTCTCTCTATATACATATCGGTGCCTCATGTTGGGTTTGCTTTTTCTGAAGCTTTAGTTACCATCTCTCCAATTGCTTCTTTACACAATTATGAGCAGACATATGAATTAAGCAATTGGTGTGTTGATGATAAAAATGAAAAATTCTCATGCATTTCTTTAAATAGAATTTTTTTAGAAGAAAATGCAATTTTATAATGATTTTTTGAGAAATATGAAAATGCAATTTTATAATGTGCTATCATAATGGGATCAGAAAATGCATGACTATAGCGCGTTTTTAGAGAATATGAAAATGCAATTTCAAGTTGCATTTTTATTAACAGTATTTTGCCAAACAGTTTCTTCTCAACAGCTTTTACTCAAGAAAAGGATCACCACTCTCATTATTCAAGAGAACAGAAGAATCCATAGGAGTATCAACAAGATGAGAACCAAAAAGTCCAATCTCAAAGAGTAAATCCAGAACATATTTTCTTTAAGATAAAGATATACGCTGAGAAGAAAGGGCAACTTCAAACCCAAGAACATAATGTATAACTCTGAGATCTTTTGTGTGAAACTATTTTCTTAGATATCTCTTTAATTCTTAAATGCCCTTAGCGTCATCACTAGCAATGATGATATCATCCACATAAACAATCAAAATAATCATACCAGATGGTGACTGATGAACAAACACTGAGTGATCGAAGGTGGACCATTTGAAACCATAATCAAGAAGAGTAGAGCTACACCGATCAAACCATACTCATGGAGATTGTTCAAGTCCATACAAGGCTTTGCGTAAGCGATAAACAAGGTGCTCATTTCTTGTAGCAGTATACTCCGGTGGCTGATCCATATATACCTCCTCAAGTTCACCATGCAAAAAAGCATTTTGAATATCCAACTAGAACAAGGGCCAAGACTTGCATATTGCCACTGCAAGAAGAATGTGGACTGAATAAAGACGAGCCACCAGTGAGAAACTCTCAAGATAGCCCACACCATAAGTTTTGGTATAACCCTTAACAACCAAACGGGCTTTGAGACGCTAAACTGAACCATCAAGGTGGTACTTTATTGTGTAAACCCAATGACAACCAATAGTCTTCTTTCCCAGGGAAAGAGAAGTAAGCTCCCACGTCTAGTTGTGATATAGTGCCTGCATCTCCTCATCCACTGCTTTCCTCCAGCCTAGTAATAATAGTGCCTGATTATAAGATGTAGGAATAGAAACAGAAGACAAGGCACCAACAAGACTAGAATCAAGGTGACATACAATGATAGGAAACAAATTTTGGCAAAGGAAATACTAAGTGCATGTACGTTTACCTTGTCTTTGCGTAATAGGAAGATCAAGTTCATCAATAGCAAGAGGCTCAAGTTCATTCTAACTAGAGACATAAGTGTCTAGTTCAAGAGTAGAAGTATGAAGAGCCGGTGTCTCAAGGGATGTAGGATCCACAGATGCAACGGTGATTGGAGCAGGGCGAGCGCAACGTTGATAGACTTGCAATGGCACATTAGGAATAAGAAGAACAGGATTAGCAAACGAAATAGATGTAGATGACTCCCCCTCTCGAGAGGAAGGAGAAAACTCCCCCTCACGAGATGACAACTCCCCTTGAACCTGAAAATATGGTGTAGACTCAAAAAAAGTAACATTAGTACTAACAAAAGATCGACGAGATGGAGGATGATAACAGCAGTAGTCTTCTAAGTATGATGAGAATAACCCAAGAAAATACATCGACAAGCTTAAGGTGATAATTTGTCCAGACCAAGATCAAGATTATGGACAAAGGTAGTGCAACCAAATACACAACGAGGGAAAGAAAAAAGGATTAGAAGAAGAGTAAAGAAGAAATAAAGAAGACCGATTACCAAGAGTGACAGATGGGACACGATTAATAAGGTGACAAGCAGTTAAGACAACATCACCCCAATATGATTTCAGGACATTCATATGCTTTTGTAAAGTGTGGGCTACATCCAATAGATGGTGATGTTTGCGTTCAACAACACCATTCTACTAAGATGTATGAACAGATGAGATTTGATGGATGATGCCCCTGTCAACACAAAACTTGTCTATGACAGACTTGGTATATTTTAAAGCATTATCAGATCGTAAAATTTTGATTCTTTTGCCAAACTGAGTAAGAATTTCATTATAAAAGCGTAAGATAATAATGGGTAACTCAGAATGACTTTTCATTAAAAATAACCATGTCATACACAAGAAATCATCCATAAATATGACAAAACACCAATAACCATTAACAGTAGAAACTCTAGAAGGACCATAAATGTCTGTATGGACTACAGAAACGTTTAGATTCATGACCATGACTACTACTAGGAAAAGAACTATGGTGGTGCTTTCTCAGTTGACAAGCTCCACACTTGAGACTTGAGACAAAACCAAGACCAGAAATGGTAAGCTTGAGTCGAGACAAAGATGGATGGCCCAATCGGCAATGCCACTAAAGAAGTGAATCACACACATGAAAAAATGAATGAGACGAAGAGAAACTAGCAAGATAAAGGTAATAGAGACCATCCTGCTCACACCCCGAACCAATTATCCTCTGCATACTGAGAGCCCAGAAAATACAGGAAAATGGAGAAAAGGTTATGTAGCAGTTTAAGAGTCTAGTTAACTAACTAACAGATAATAAATTAAAAGAAAAGTTACGCACATAAAGACTTGAAGGTAACAATAATAATGTCAAGGATTTGAGGTGTCCTTTACTAAACACAGACCGGAAGGACCCATTAGCAAATGTAAGACAATGAGTGATGGTAGTCAAATCAAAAAACAAGGACGGGTTACCTAATACATGAGTACTAGCACCAGAGTCAAGAATCCACTGTGGAACAGATGAAGAGGAAAAACAAGCACTATTACTTGTATGGGCCAAAGTAGCAGTGAAATTGAAAGAGCGAGAGATGCAAAGAGCCTGCATAATAGTATCTAACTCTACAACAAATAATGAACTATGTGAACTAGTGTTGCTGGAGGATCACTAGAAGTACTGGAACCAGAATTAGAGATTGTACGTTCAACAGCAACATGATGGATTTGCTTAGGACGACCATACTTCTTCCAACAATATGGTTTTGTGTGGTTAGTGCCACCACAATGATCACGCTTCTTTGTACATCTTCTAGAACTTCTACCATTGCTACGCTGCAAGAATTGCGGCCACCATGTGATCCACCTCGAGACATACCACGAGAATTATCTCGACCACCAGAACCACCAACCAAAGTAGCAGAATCAAAACCACTAGAAGAAGAAGATGCGGTCCAAGAATGATGGCCTAAAGAAGAGTGTTGGAAGCAAGAGTAGGAATTTGCCATGGAAGGAATTGTCTCTCCCGCTAGAAGCTGATTACAATAGCCGTGAAGGTCATCGTCAAGACCAACAAGGACAAAAATAGTCATTAGTTCCTCTCATTGTTTAATTATGTTAGCCTTAGTTTTAGGAAAAGGATGAAACTATATTAGACAATCACCAAGATCCTTGAGGGTGTTATAATACTCAGAAAGAGGGCGACCATTCTATTTAAAAGAAAAGAGGTGCTCATATGCCTCAAATATTTAAGAAACATTACTCCGTTGGGAAAAAGAGTTGGCTAGAGAGTCCCAAATTGCTTTTGAAGTATCATATAATGAACTGTACGCAAAATGGAAGGCTCCAAGCTATGCCATAACCAATTCATAACAACGGCATCTGTAGCACGCCATTGTCAATAATTAGTAGACTTACAATCTGGAGATGAATATGTGATGAAGTGTTCTATTTGTCGGCCAATGAGAAAGATTCGAACAGCATACGACCATGTCAAATAATTCGTTCCATTCAATTTCCCAGTAGAAATTGATTTGGGAAGATTGTCAGATGGAATAATTAGGACCAAAGACTCTTGCTTAGAAAGATCAGTCACCATTACACCTCAATTTGTGACAACCAAACAAATCTTAAGCAATAAAAAAAATCTCGCAATAGTAATTAGAGAGAGAGAGAGGAGTAATCAAACAATAATCTGGCAATCAACCAAGGAAGTCTACGAGCAGCCAAGCAATGGTGGTAGAAGAAATCAATGAGTGATCAATCAACTCGAAGCAATCAAGTAACCAATTAAACAAGTAATCAATGAGTCGCTCGATTACTTGTTGGTGGCTACTCACAGACTTGTTGATTGATTTCTCTAGTGAACGCTGAGAAATCAAGCAAAGAGAATCGACAAAGAAGGCAATAGGAGGATCTCTTATGTCCAGCGACCATTGCCAAAAGTCGCCGGAGGTGTGGCTAGGGTTCGCGGGCTGGCACGCATATTATAAGCTCAAAAGCTCCTTTTGGTGATAACGGCAACTGATATCACTGACAAGGGGTACGCCAGCGACGTGAATAGTTGCCACTAGGGTTTTGATGATTTTTTTTTCTTTTCTTTTTTTTGGTTGGAATCTTCCACTCTGATACCAAGTTAGAAATCAAAGTAGAATAATTGAGAGAGTTAAATTCTTCCTCTCCCTCATACTGTGTTTATAATCAAAGTTTAGGTTACAAAAAGGAAAACTAGAATCAACCAGTATATGCTAATAACCAAAAATAACCACATCATGATCCATCAATTATTCCCTAGATATTCTAATAGTATTCAATCTGATTTAAATTATATCGCCACTGCAGTGTAGTTAGAGAAGAAAAAGAAGAAACATAGCAAATTGTACCAGCATCGTGCCATAGCCATCAGCCACTTTGCAGCCAGACAGCAGAAATGGATCTTTTGAACTTTTCTCAACCTGCCAAGAAGAGAGCATGCTCACGAAATAAGAAAATGAAATTAGGACAACCATACGGCACTATAAACTGGTGAGGTAGTTTACAGTCTTGCTCTCCCCAGTCATGCTTGATTCATCAATTGAAAGAGAGTGACCAGAAATTAAAATTCCATCAGCTGGGACCTAAAACAAGATCCAAAATATTGAAATTAACAAAAGCATGGAAAATTGATATTTTCAATTGCAATAATAAGAATTTATTCCCATTCACCTGATCACCAATTTTGAGAGGCACAACATCACCAACAACAATATCAAATATTGATACCTCCAATCTTCTACCGCCTCTAATGACCTGTTTGCATACTTATGTTCAATTAAGGAGTGAGGGGCAAGGGGAAGGAAAACATAACAACAATGTAGGTAATGAATAACATTCCCAAACAGACAAACCTCCAAACGTATATTTTGCTTCTCCTTATTTAAGTTTTGGAACTGGAGAGATTGCTTATAATCGCTTATAGCTGTAAAAATGGGAAAATACAATTGTAATGGAGAAAAACATTAATGCAACAAACATTCTGCAGTATAACATACCAATAGGACAACTTGTCTAAAAATTCATGAAATTAACATTACAAAACAACATGTGCAAAACATAGTACGGTATAAATGCACACTGAACATAGTGTTAAACTGTAATATAGGTGCATTTTTGTACTTATGGCTCACTAATATAAATGCAAAACACTAAGAGAGATAATCCTGATGCAATGGTCATAGACTCATTGTAAGGTGAGAAAGCTCAAGCATGCCTCAGGTACTAAAATTTCAAAACCTTTCCTTCAGTTATACCTGCCTGATAATATATCTACATCTCATTATAACTTTGATTTCCAAACCAAAGCTCTCTGTAGGAGAATCCTAGGAGAACAGATTGTAATCTGCGTAATATTATGAATTTATTATGAAAATGGTATTCCACCACAATTTTTAGAATATTCTGGATATATGTTTGTCATTAACATTTATTTCCGTTGTGTGGATCTCCATTCAATAGCTTTATCCAAGGCTCAACATAACCCCTCATATACCAAATGGACTTTGGGGGGGGGGGTTGCTTATACGGAGATATTTAGGCACATATTTGCAAATATATTGTCCATTTTAACCTATTTGACAATTCTGGTCATTAAACAAATGCATTCACGGAATGTGATTTTAAGCAAAATTGTCTCCAAAAGAATGCATCTTAAAATGCATTTTTTAAGAACACAATCTCAAAATGCGTTTTTAAAACAATCTCATATCTTAGACTCTCCATTCTCCGAGTTCATCTCCACCATCATTTTCAGCAATTGACAAACTACCAAGATGAATGAGTGTGGCAGGTATGGAGGTAATTTTGGAGACTATAGGGGGCCTTCCCCGCCCCATCCCAAACGATAGCAAGAATTACTATTCATGTCTTATATTTTTTTGTTAAAAGGTTTGAAATATAGGTACTTGCCCCCCTCCACGGTTAAAACTTATTGTAGCTAATGTACTTTTGGTAAGTCTATACATTTTGGCTTCACTCATCTAGCATTCCTAGTCTCGTCCCTGGGTATAGGTTACGTGAAAATGCTTTGTTCATGAAGTGGAGGGCCGACGTGTTTGTTGAATTACAAGGATCAATTGGGCATACGGATAAGAAACTTAATTGATCAAAACACTCTCTTTGTGCAACAAAATTCATACGCAGCTCTTTAATGAAGCTTTTCTCTTTTTTTCTCACTCTAACTTCTCTACCACTACCACACAAACCCAATACAACCGATCCTGTTCACGTAACTCTTAGACCACTTAGATTCGATGTAAACAAAGAAACTAAAAATCAAATTGAACACAAACTCAATGCTGCAAACTATTCGGCCGGTGGCAGTGAAGGTCTTTTTTCTTCCAAAAGTCATCAATGTTGGCTCTAGTCAAGCACCACTCATTCCATATGTGTTAGCATTAGCTTGTTGTTCTTCATGGTAATGAGTACACCCTTTACATGATTTCTCCTTTTTCGGCATAGTTTGGCTTGGGTTTCATCATACTATGACAAAATCTCTTCACCAAGCAATGAAACTTTTTCACCGTCTACTTGCCTCCAAGCCCGCATTCAACCCCGTCACAAGTCTCAAGATGGTAATATATATACATACACAGACAACAACAATTGGAAATTACCTAAAATGTGTTTTTTCAATGATTAGTATTTTGCCAATTAAGTTAGAATAAACAAAATTTTAACAACTATATGCCCTATCATCAGTTAAAAAAATAAAATAAAATTGTCAAGGGAAGACCCCTCTATCTCCCTCGCATAACCATAGATGCTCGATTGAGACAAAATAACTTCCCTCTCACTGTCTTTTTATTCCACTATTGACTTCTTTTTTTGTTTTGGGGGGGGGGGGGGGAGGGGATAAACAGTTAGGTTTTGTATTAGCCTCTATTTTACCTAAAAGTTTAAGTTGTTAAGAAGGGAAAAATTTTATTTTTTATATAATTTATTTTCTCTTAGCAACACTCCTTCCCTCGTCACCAATCATGAATACTATCTTCAATTATTTTTCTCTTTTACTCATTAAGGAAAATCTTGTTTATTTTCACCTTCTTTTCATTTCCAGACTATAATAAGAATAAAAATTTTCATAGGTATAAAAGAACTAACATTGTAAAATGAGTGATCTTTAACCATCATTGATAGGAGCACATTTGAGCAAGAGAAGTCCATTTACTCTCTCAAATTATGTCAATAAACAAAAATTGAGAAAATTCCCTACTAAAAATTCTTAGTTATACAAGATAAGTATTGTGATAGAGGATAAGTATAATTTAGAGAATACCTTTTATTGGGTACTCTTGTACACAAAAAGGTGATAACACCACCTTTCTTGGATACTCTTGTACTCAAAAAGATTATCATTGTTATCATCCTCTTGCCTAACGAATTTTTGTTGGTGCTAGTCTTACCTTCCTTGAGTCTACACTTTACTTTATCTCTCGTGGGGGAGAGCTTTTGTCTCCCTCTTGAGAGGGCGAGTCATCTTCACAACACTTGCCCTTTGCTAATCTTGTCCCATCTATTCTTAAGTCACCTATACAAGCATCCATCCTTCCTATTCTTGAGTTACCTATGTAAGCACTTGTCCCTCCTATATAGGCACCATTACAGGTTTATCAACGTCGCTCTCGTTCTGCTCTTGTTTCTACTACACCCATGGATCATACACCACTTAAGACACTTGCTACTACTAAGTCACTTGAGATTGCCGCCTCTAATATTCCAGAGTTTGAACCATCTATCACTGATGATCTTCCCATTCCCTAAGACAAAGGTAAACGTATATGTATCCAACACCTTATTTAGTGTGATACGTGATTCATATTCAGATTAGAGAACTAGGAAGGGACGAGGAGTTTCCGAAGTGGAATGTAGTGGAGTGGATTTTGAAATGAATAAGAAAATATTCTAGCTGCCATGGACGTAGGCAATCTTGTCAAACCACCTAAATCTTGTGTGTTGATTTCTTGCTTGGTTGTTATTACCTTCTTCATTCTTATTTGCACAACACTATTGCTAAGCTTATCCCTTATCTTCATATGTTACCTCATCTCCAATCCTTTGTTTGTGCACTGTCTTCTATCACTATCACTATTCCTGCATCTTATAAGCAGGCAATATTAACTACAAGGGTGGAAGGAAGCAATCGATAAGGAAATGTGTGCACTGCATCAGAATCAAACATGGGCAATTGCTTTTCCACCTCTAAGTAAGAAAGGGTTGATTGTCATTGGGTAAACAAAGTGAAGTATCTTCTTGATGGGTCAATTGAACGCCTTGAGGCTGGCCTAGTTGCTAAGCGTTATACCTAGACGTATTGTGTTGATTACTTGGAGACATTCTCTACCATGGCTCACCTTAACTCAATCCGTATGCTTCTTGTCGTAATTGTGAGTCTTTCTTAACCCCTTTTTTAGATTGACATTAAGAATGAATTTTTGCATGGGGAGCTTCAGGAGTTAGTATAAATGGATCAACCACTTGGATATATTACTTTTGATAGTAATCATCTTGTTTTCCATTCATGTCAAGCTCTATATGGTTTAAAGCAGTCTCCATGTGCTTAATTTAATTGATTTAGTATAGCCCTTCATGATTATGGCTTTTGGCGTTCTACTTCTAATTATTCAATGTTTATACATCATTTTTCTGTTGGCATTATCATCTTAGTTATTTATGTTTATAACATCACTATCCCCAGTGATAATTCTACTAGTATTATGGCCCTGAAAGCTTATTTAACCTGCATTTTCACACTAAGGATCTAAGGACATTGCGATATTTCCTAGGGATCGAAGTTGCTTGATCTTCTGAAGGCATCTCTACTTCTCATCAAAAATATACTCTTGATTTATTTTCTGAAACAGGGTTCTTAGTTGTTGACTGGCAAATACTCCTACAGATTCCTCTATATGCCTCGATTCAAAGTGGTGATCTTTCTCTCGATACTAGTTACACGACCAGATATTACTTACGTGGTGGGTATAGTCAGCTAGTTCATGCATAAACCTCGACAACCCACTTTAAGGTTGTCATATTTTGCATTATTTGAAGAAATCCCTAGGTCTATATAAACCATCTGCAACCTTAGATGTAACTGGGTATAGCGATGTTGATTGAGCTAGTAATTGCTCGTATCAATAGCCTACATTTGGGTATTATGCCTTTCCTTAGGGTAATCTTGTGATATAGCGTAGAAAGGAACAAACAGTTGTTGCTCGATTGAGTGTAGAAGCCAAGTATCGTGCTATGGCTCATACTACTTCAGAAATGCATTGGGTTCATTCTCTTAACGAGATTTTGGCTTTGGAGTTCCAGCTCCGATTCCATGTACTATGATAATCGAGCTACCATTTTCATTGCTAATAATCCAGTGTTTCATGAATGCATTAAGGTTGACAGTTACTTTATTCAAGACCTTCTGCTTAAGCATGATTTTACTACTCCTTTTGTTTGTATCTGATTCAGAGCTAGGTGACATTCTCACAAAACCCTTGGCTCAACCTTTCTTTCAAGAGTTATCTACCAAGTTGGGCATGTTTGATCTTTATGCTTCATTTTGAGGAGTGTTAGAAACTTCTTAATTATACAAGATAAGTATTGTTACATCGGATAAGTATGATTAACAGAGATTTGTGGTTCCCCTAATTCTTAGTTATGCCTGACTAATTGTATGCTCTATGATTATGATTAGAAATACAACACTAAGGAGGAGGGGTAATTTAATTGTCTCTTCTCCAATCTCTTTTCCTCTAACTTTCCCTAAAAATTAAAATGAATTAATACACAAAGCAACTAAGACTTCATAAAGTTCATAATCAACATAATTACAAAGCTAATCATTTTATCCATCATCAATTAGCCACATGTAGCATATGATATCAATTCGGAACAACTGAACAAAACATGGTTTACTTTACTCATTTTCACCCTATATAACATCAATATATATTAAATCGATTACCTGTAACAATTATGACAATAAGGACAGCTAATGCGATGCTTCCACCATCATACCATCCTTCTTTAATACCCTATAAAATAAAAGTAATATCAAAGGCATGCCCCCACTGTTAATTTAAAAGGACATGTATTTATATATGTGTGGTTAAAGGGGCAACCTAGTGCATAAGGGAAATAAAGGAATGTATACCATAAAAAGTTATAAATAGAATAAAATGCCAAAAACAAATATTATTGGAAGCTTGTATAACTTCTTTAAAGTTTAAGGTAAAGCACCCTTATAATAGCTACCACTTCTTTAATGTATAACTAGGAGAGGTTTTCTATCTTTCCTAGTTTGACTTTAATCTCAACCATGTAACATCTCACACTATAAAATTACAATTTGTAGAATGAGAACACAAAAGTATGTTCTCTTTCTGCAATTATACTGCTAGGGTACAAAAAGTTGAGAATATTGGACACAACAAATGGGTAGTCTTACGATTTGTATTTACAATCCTTAGATTCTATACAAAATAGGAAATATATATAATTATATATCAATCACAATCCTCCTAAATCTATGTACTACCATAAAAACAGCTAGTTTACCCTTAACAATATAGCTAACATTCCCCTTCAAGCTAAAATATATATATCATATGATCTAAACTTGTTATAAATATATTGAATTCGTGCCCCTCAAAGCTTTAGTAATAAGTCTGCAAAATGGCCTTCAGACCACATAAGTTGTCTTTATCAAATTCTAGAGGGCCTCTTCTCCAACAAATTCAAGTTTGAATGAAATTAAAATTAATAATAGAGGAATGAAGGTAGAACGTAAAATTTTGGACCAGGGCAAGAGTATTATACAAATACTTAAATGAAATACACTTATATATATATATATGCTTAGTCCTTTCATGAAACAAGGGATTAGATGCAATATGTATTGCTGCCTAATTATCACACATCAATTCCATAAAAGGTTCATGTTTCACAGCAAGCTCTTCGACTAAATGTTTTAGGCACACCAATTCACACGATATGTGTGCCATGGATCGATATTCACATTTTGTACTCAATTGAGCTAAGATAATTTGTTTCTTGCCTTTCTAAGATACCAAGTTTCCTCCTACAAACACACGGTATCTAGTGGTGGACCTTTATCATGTGGACAGCTAAGACAATCCTCATCAGTGTATCCTTTGAGCATTGTATGACCATGGTCCTTTTATAATCAGCCACAATCTAAAGCATTTTTTAGATATCTCAACTACAAATAACAGAATCCTAATCACTCATATGTGGAGAGTCCAAGAATTGGCTTGCCACACTTATAGCAAAAGATATGTCTAGACAAGAAACTATCAAATAGATTAACCTACCAACCACCTCCTGTATCGACTAAGATCATCTAGCAATTCCTCTCAGTCAACTAAAGACTTAGTGTCAGGATCCACTGGTGAATCAACCAGCATTGCTCCTAACAATCTTTTTTTTGTCTGCAAATCTAGAACATTTTTCCATTGGTTATGCAATATTAAGGTGAGATCAAGTGATGCAAGTAGAATATATAATGAATGTTATAATCAATAATTTCTATGTTGGTTTTGAATACTTGTCAAAAATATTATTTGACAAATATTTTTCATTTATTTAGAATATTTCTTTTTTTATTTTATTGTCATTTAAGCATATTTATGTTTCTTTATTTTGTGTCCAAATTTGGCCTCAAGTCAAATTTGCCATTTTGGTAATTTTTTATGTTTTCCTTAATTTCTTAGTTATTTCCACCTTAACTAGGTTATTACAATTGAAAAGTGTAATTACAAACCTAACAATTAGGTTATAAATTATGCATTTGTTTAATAATTTTATATAGTTTTTGGTTATTTTTAATATTTATTCTGTTTTGTTTTCTAATTATAGTGAAAATAAGAAAATAATCAAGATAAATGATGATAAAAGTGATGAAAAGGATACAGTGGTCCGGACACCCCGACGATCAGTCCGGACCAAAGCAAGGGCAAGGCTGGAGAATAAGAAGAAAGAAGAAAATTAATAGTTGGAACCATACTGTGGTCCGGACACCCTTTCAAATGGTCCGGACCACTGCGGGCAGCATGCACGGGAAATTAAGTTAAGGTTTAGATTTAGGCTATATATATATTGTTGATTTTAGTTGCCGGGGGACATTCTTCATTACAATTTCTTTTAGAACAATAGAATGCGTTTAGGAGGTTTTAGATTAGTTTTTTTTTTTTTTTTTTTTTTTTTTCGGAGTTGCTTTGATCTCCATCACTCATAGATTTTGTAATTGCTTTGCTTTGAAGTACAATACTTTGTTTTGATTTTTATTTAATGAAGTATATTTTATATTTCATTGCTGTTTACTTTTATATATTATGTTTTTACGTTAAAACAATGTTAGATTAAGTTATTCAACCTTGATTCAACAAATCAAGGAGGGGTGGAATGCTAGGATTAATATGATGTGCATAGGTTTATGTATGCGATGTGAAAACATCCACACATAAACCTACATTTTATTTTTAGATTTGATTTCATTTATTTCAAAAGCCTTCGAAAACGAAAACCTTTGATCATATTATTTGTAATCCTTGATACGGATTTTTGAATTAAATTTTCATGCTACATTTTTGAAATAAATGAATTGGATTTGAACCAAAATATTATCAAAGAAAAACCCTCTAGTTTTATAATCCTAAACATGAATATAAAACTGTGTTTTTGAAATTTTAAGAGTTTTCAATAGAATATTTTCCGATCTAATTTTCCTTTACATGAATTTTAAGTCGTGGTTAATTGCACATCGGATTGTAGGTTAGTAGTTCCACCGAAATTGATAGTTAAATCAAGGATCGTAAATTATCTTGAATGCGTAGTTTTATTACTTTCATTGTTTTAATTTAGTTTAAATTTGAATCTTGCTTTTCTCATTAATTAGAATGGAAATAATTTAATTTCCTGAATTTTAGTTTAGTTGAATTCTTGCAATTTATTTCATTTGTTTATTAGTTAGTTAATCAACACTTTTCAAAACCCAAAATTAATTTTCTTATTTTCTTTTCCTATTTTTAAAACAAAACTAGTAGGTAGAAAAACTTAGAAACCCTAGTGTTCGATCTCAAAGTTCCTTGTGATGTGATCCTGGACTCACCAAATAAAATTACACTACACGCCCTTATACTTAGGGGTTTATTTAACTGCAATATTTAGAAGCAGTCACTAGGATTCTAGCATTCAAAGCTTTCTTACTTACACCTATGTAAGCCTATAGGCTAATCAGTTGATTAGTTGAATTTGAACAAAGTTTATTTATTAGAAAGAGTATCTCTAGAAAATCTGTAAATTCTTTCTAGGTATTCTTAAATTAAACAGAAGTTTCACGGTACATCTGCCCTGTCCTACTGATTCATACGCTTTCCCTACACCAATTAGTATCAGAGCTATTATGGCACCACAAGGAACATACAAAGGTTGTGGTAATGGTCCTCAAATTGCTACCATTGAATAGGTTTATAAAAGTGATGGGAGGAACGTTTTTAACGATTGCAGGATATAGTCAGGGCTATACCCCAACAACTAACTGCCTTGACTGAGGTAGTCAACCTCACCACCCACCCTTGGATCATTCTTCTATAGAAGAAAAATATTCAAGGGAAGAATTTCCAGAAAAGTGGTTTCTATTTAGCCAGTAAAGATTCCCGATTCACTTGTTGACTAGAGTAAACAAGAAACTTTTGATGAAAATCAATTGAAGAATGAATAGTCAAAAAAGAAGATTTTGTTAGTTGAAGGAAAAAATCTTGAACTTGAAAGTAATCTTGGAAAACAATCCATCAAGATTTTTTTTCATTATAATAATCCATTTTTGTGGGGATCTCCAAAGAGAAACTTAATTAAATTATTTACGGTTTACCTTATTTTAGTAAGCTTGCAACTTCCCAAGATTATGAAGATGAAAAGATATGAGTTCTTTTGGGGAATGTCAGTTGCACAAGGGATATATAGGCATAGTGGTGGATAAGAATGATCAAGTTCAAAAATCAAAGAAACATAAAAAATCCAACTTTTTTTTTTTTGGATTGGTATAAAAATCCAAATTCAAGTGCGAATTCTTTTCAACACAAGAAGAATGACGTAAGCATTCATATAATGAAATTTATGATTAATTTTTCCTATCCTCATTTTGGGTATTTGTCAAACAATATAATTTGACAAATATTTTTTATTTATTTACGATTAGTTTTAGTATATTTATTTTTCTTATTTTATTGTCTTTTAAAAATATTACTTTTTTCTTTATTTTGTGTCCAAATTTGGCCTTAAATCAAATTTCCAAATTTGGTAATTTTTTATGTTTTCCTTGAAATTCAAGATTTTTCTATTTAAACCTAGGTAAGCCTACAAGCAAATCAGTTGATAAGTTAAATCTAAACAAAAGTTTATTTATTAGAGTAGTATCTCTACAAAACCTGTCTACTTTTTCTAAGCAATCTTAGACTGAACAGAAGTTTCACAGTACATCTACCCTATCCTTTCAATTCGTACTCATACCCTGCATCAATTGGTAAACATGAAAATCAAAAAGGTAGAGCAGATGTACTGACAAACTTCTAATTAGTCCATGAATACCCAAAAAGAATACACAGATTTTCCAGAGATACTATCTCTAATAAATAAACTTTTGTTCAAATTCAACTAATCAAACTGATTAACCAGTAGGCTTACTTAGGTTTGAATAGAAAAACCTTGAATGCTAAAATCCTAGTTAAGGCAGAATTAACTAAAAAAATTAAGGAAAACAAAAAAATTACCAAAATGGAAAATTTAACCTAAGGCCAAATTTGGACACAAAATAAAGAAAAAGAAATATTCTTAAAAGACAATAAAGTAAGAAAAAAAAAATTCTAAAACTGATCCTAAATAAATGAAAATTATTTGTCAAATAATATTCTTTCACAAGTACCCAAAACAAAGAGAGGAAATATTAGTAATAAAATTCATTATATATTATGCCTACATCATCTAGCAACTTCAATGCTCAATATATATCTCAATGGACCCATATCTTTAGTCTGAAATTTACTTCAAAGAAACTATTTTAACTTTTGTATCCCTTTATCATCATTGCTAATATCATAATATCGTCAACATAGACCAATGACTATATTTTGACTCGAGATGTATGATGATAAAAATCTAAATGATTCACACCACAAAGTCACAATCTAAACTAGGTTACAACATCAATGACTAGTTGAGACCATATAAGGATATCAAGCAGCATATTAATCTAGACTCCTCCTGAACAACGAACTCATTCCATATATACTTTGTCGTCAAAATCACCATATAGGAAGGCATTCTTAATATCAAGTTGGTGAATAGACCAATGGAGAATTGTAGCATGGGAGATAATGAGTCGAAAATTTTATAATTTTCGCACCTAGGGAGAATGTCTCAAAATAATCCTGGCCATACACCTCTGTATAGCCTTTTACAATTAGTCGAGGCTTGAAACAGTCAACAGTGCTATCTGGTGAGTCTTAACAATGAATACTCAACGACAAGCAACAATTGATTTCCCTTCAAGTACTTAGCCAAGATCCCAAGTATCATTATCACGAGAGCAAAAAATATTTCTTCCATTATTACTCGCCAATCAAGATGAGATCAAACCTCTGTCACAAAATTAGTTAGAGAAACATATGATAAAGAGTTGATAAAGGAATAACTAGTAGAAGAAAGGATAGCAAATGATATCAAGTTAGCAATAAGATGAGGAGTACACATACGTTTACCTATTTGAAAAGCAATGGGGAGAATAAGATCAAAAGTGGAAAGATTCAAGGGTCATGGTGAAATTTGAGGACCTCAGGGATGTTAGTGGACAGCTAGAAGTGGTAGCAATTAGCAAGAGTGTAATAATTGGTGGAAGTGAAGAGTAATCTCTGCGGCGGTAGTAGACTTGTAAAAATTTGGATGAGGAAGTCAATCCGAGATAGGGGGAGGTAAAATAGGAGGTGAGCCAAGGACAATTAGATCAAGAGGTAAAATTTATAAAGGGACAGTTACCTAATGATCTTCAAAAGGATAAGACTCACGAAAGAAAGAGGTAGACTAAAAAAAGTTGACATTAGTACAAGTGAAAAAGTGTTTCAAAGTGGGCTATAACAACAAAAGCCTTCTTGAACATGAGATAGCCAAGAAACACATATTTGGTATAGTGAGGGTCCAATTGACTAATGTGTTGGTGGAGTTACAAAACAAATGCAATAAACCCAAACAGATGGGGAGGAAATGGAAAAGGTGACTTTTGAGGGAAGAGAAGAGAATGCTATAATTTAGTTTGAAGAACTAATGATGGCATTCAATTGATAAGATAACATGCAGTAAGGACTATATTCACTGTGTCATTCCAAAAGGCCTTAGGGACTTGCATCTGAAAAAGAAGGTAATGGGCAATCTCAAGAAAATGACGATTCTTATGCTTAATTACTCCATTATGTTGTGGAGTGCGAGGACAAGAGGATTGATGTATGATGTCAGATGCAATCATAAAATTAGAAAATGGTTTAGAAAAGTAAGCTTAGGCATTATCACTTCCAATAATACAGATAGAGGTACTAAATTGGGTTTGAATTTCAGCACAAAAGACACCAAAAATAGAAAAACAACTCATAACAATATTTCAATAAATAATGCCATGTATTTTAAGAATAAACATCAATAAATGTGACAAAATACTAAAAATCCAATTTTGAAATTACAAGACTTGAACCCCAAACTACATGAAAAGGAATTTGTTAGAATTGTGACTTATACTCTTTATACTCAAGCTTTAGCAAAGGGCAGATGCCTGAGCAAAGCAAGTGAAATGAAGGCATGCCTGTTCAAGTTCAGATTGGCTTGCGGAATGTAGAGAATGTTGGAGGTTCCATAGAGAATGTTGGACGATGTGGGGCTTGCCCCTATGATATAGTACAACAGTGTAACACCTCACTACCACTCACTGAGAAAAGCCAGAAGTGTGTACAAATGGTCAATAGCTCACTAGATGGTTCACAAGGAGTCCCTAGGAAGCTCATCTTAGTGAGTAGTAAGATTTCAGTTTTTTAGAGACTATTTTTGAGTCTGTTTTGGACTAGTTTCCTCACTCCTATATATGTGGGATGTATTGTACACATAAATTAAGTTCATATTAGGATTTTCTAAGCATTGGGTTAAGAGAAAAGCTAAGAGAAAGGTGAGAAGGATCTCTCTAATGGTCTCTTTAAGATTCTTTCTTCTCCTATTGTAATCCTTACTCCATTGTTGAAGGTTTATAGTGAAAACTTGGCCAATTATATCATGCCCATGGATGTAGGCTTGTTGTTGAATTATGTAAATATCATGCTTCTCTTTTGTGATTGTTCTTGTTTTGTTTGTTTTCTATATTCAACTGTATTGCTAAAGTGATTCGGATTCTCACAACAAAACTAGTGCTCGTTTTGAAAAAGAAATACAATGATGCTTCCCTAACTGATGACTCACATTGCAAAGGATTTAAATGACTCAGACTAGGAACTAACAAACTCCGCCTATGTTTTTTTCATGGCCGGTCCCAAGCCTGGATAAAGAAGGAGGGTTGTGTTAGGTAGTCGACAGCCAGCGTAAAACTTTGTCGAATTTTTTTATGGATTTTCTGACACCTAATGTCTAATTGGCGTCGACAAATTCATATAACCGACCCCACCTAGTGGGAAAAGGCTTGGTTTGGTTTGGTTTAGACTAGGAACTAACAACTTCAAGTTATCCTATTGTTGACCTTAATGTGTTAAAACCTATATTACATGGACTTGGCAACAAGTATCAAGCACAAATATGTGTCTAAGGGTCAAATCCATTAATTCTCTTATTCAAGGAACGGAGGACACGGAAAATATTTGTGTATTTAATATAATTATTTTATTTTGTAGGCAAATTTGGCATTAAGAATATTCTATTAGGTTTTTCATGCATAAAATATAAGTTTTACACATAAATTATGTGCTAAAATTGAATTGTTAAATATGTTTGCATGGATATTCAACTATATCAAGACATGCATACACATGCATACCATACGCTTACCTAAGTATCTTTGTTCAAGTGTCAAGTATCCAATAAGAGTATATCATATATTCAAAATAGCCCACGTAACATAGGTTAAAACTAGATCAAATAACTAAGCATCAATAATATTCAAGATACACCACTATCTTTTCCAGACAACATGCACCTTTTTTACTCTAGAATATCTAGGTGCTTCACAATGTTCCAAACTAACTATACACAAGTTTATAATGTAAGTTGTAACTAGTAATTGGTCCCTGCAAAAAGGAAAAGGCAAATACAATTGTAGAAATTCTAGGGTTTAGTTGAGTGGTTTGACACATCCATTAGGGTTATCTTACATTGTATTATAAATATTACGAAATATGTCCAATATGGAAGGAAAATCATATATGGTCATATTCAAACTAAGAAAAGAATAATATCCCTATATAGAAGATATTACCATATCTTTAATACATATTTCTAACATCCCCTCAATCTAGAACATTTATATCATATGTTTTAAACTTGCTACAAATATATTTAGCCCATATACGAAACTGCAACAAATTGGCTGTTGGACAGCAATAAAACTCCTGTTGACTCCGATTGATTTCTTAGAATCTGGCATAGTTTACTAAAACAACTCTAGTTGACTTTTTGGAATCTAAAAGAGTTGATTAAAACTATTAGAAGTTGTCTCACATTGACCTATGAGAAAAATTACTTGTCCTATATCAGAGATGGACTTCCCTCATGGTTTTAAGATTGAGGCCTCCACTCTTATGTGTTGTTAGGTTTCTTTACATGGTATTAGAGCGGGTTTTCAACTGGGCCTCACCATAGTCTACACTGTGTCTATATCGTGAGGGAGGCTATTAGAAGTTGTCCCATATCTGTCTATTAAAAAAGCTATTCCTTTTATATAAGAGATGGACTTCCTTCAGTTTAACACCTAGGTGTTAAGGTTGAGGCACCTTATATGTAGTCGGGCTTCTTTATATGGTATTAGAGAGGATTTTTAATGGATCTCACCATAGTTCACGTTGTACCTATGCCATGTGGGCCATTGTGAGGAAAGTTGTTAAAAGTTATTCCACATCGGCTCATGAGAAAAATTACTTGTCCCATATGTTAAATGTTGTCCCATATTAGCCCATGAGAAAAATTACTTGTCCCATATAAGAGATGGACGTCCCTTATCTTAACACCTAGATTTTAAGGTTGAGGCCCTCACTGTTATGTATTGTTGGGCTTTTTTAAAAAAACCATCTACAAGCCATTAGTCTTTTCTACCTCAGCTGATATTTTGCTCGAAAAATTGAAATATGCCAATTGGTTTTGATATATACAAGGCTTTTTGATAAAGACACAAGAAACTGAAAGAAAATCTAGAATACTAGTTTCTTCGTGCAAACGTAAGATCCAAGGTGGTAAGAGTTTTAGACTATGTTGAACAAAGATGAAGGCAAATTATATAAAAAAAAACAAGGGTTCGATGGGCAACAAAAACAGCCGCTCATAGGCACAGTAAATTTAATGAAAATTTAGAGGCCTATCATTGGCTCTTATACCATGTGGAAATTCTAAAGTTTAGTTGCTTGGTTAGCACATCCATTAGGGTCACCTTCCATTCAATTATAATGTCAAGAGATGTGTACAATATGGAAGGAAAATCATATATGATCTATCCAAATTAGGAAAAGAATAACATCTCTAAATAGAAGATAATACCATATCTCTAACATATATTTCAAACAGCTATTATGCTTTGCTTTGTGAACAAACATGAATATATCTGCATCCAGTTCCTCAGTGCATATTAGAATATTCCTAAAAATTAAAAACAATTATACAATCTCTAACAATAATTAGATAATCACCTCAAAGTTTCCTTGAGAGTTCCCAATTAAATAGTGAAGATAAATCATATATTTTTGGTATGATTGAATCGGATTGGATTAGATAAGTTTGGTATGATTGAATCAGATTTGGATGTGATTGAATCAAATTTGTGTAGATTAGGAGTTGCAGTTTTTTAGCTCCTGATTTATAGAAATTAGATCCCTGATTTTTAGGAGTTTGTTTCCTTAATTCTAGGCTGCTGATAGGTACTGATTTAGAAAGATTATCAATCCTATGTGTATAAATAGATGTAATCTCTTTTGTAAATAATGGAGAATAAGAAATAATTTCATGGTATCAGAGCTTTGAATCTCCAATTTCTTTCTTCCTTGGCTAAGGTTTGTCCTCCTTAGCCACTCCAATTTTTCTTCTTCCTCAGCTAAGGTCTGTCCTCCTTAGCCAGGTTCTGTCCACCTTAGTTTCATTTTGATTTATTTAAATGAGTTCAGAAAAGGAATCTGAAACTCTTTCCTCTAATCATCTCTAACCTCCAACGGCTTCTCAAACCTTTGGAGAAGGCATAGCTTTGTAGATCACCAATCATAAGTTGAATGAAAAGAATTTCATTTAATGGTCTCAATTTGTATTTCTGGTCATTCGGGGCAGAAGGAAAATGGGATATCTCAATGGAAATATCAAACAGCCTATACCAGAGGATCCTGCTTATGCAAACTGGGAAATTAACAACTTGATTGTTATGGCCTGATTAATTAACTCCATGGAGCCTCGTGTTAGTCGAACCTACCTATTTCTTCACACAGAATAAGTAATCTGGGATGCTGTGAATGCCAATTACTCTGATCTCAAGAATGCCTCTTAGGTATTTGAGATCAAAAATCGATTAAAGGAGATAAGACAAGGAAATCTAAAAGTGACAGAATACTATAATGAACTACAAGTTCTTTGGCAAGGACTGGATTTACATTATGAAGCTGACTGGGGAGATTTAGAGGACAACATAAAATTCAAAAGACACTTGGAGAAGGAGAGATTGTATGAATTTCTAGCAGGCTTAAACCAAGAACTAGATGAGGTACAAGGTAGGATTCTTGGCCACAAACCTCTGCCTTCCATTAATGAGGCATTTGCTGAAGTAAGAAGGGAAGCAAACAGAAGAAGAGTCATGCTTGGAGTTGGAGGAAACAAAGAAGCATCTGTCACTATAGTTGGTGAAAGATCCATTGAAACAATAGATCTTAGACCAAAGAAGCCATCAAAAAGGAGAAAGAGGAGGAAGACCATGGTGTAATCACTGCAACAAACCAGGACATATACGTGATATTTGTTGGGATCTCCATGGAAAGCCAGCCAACTGGAAATCTTGAGGATCAAGTAGAAGTAAAAGCTTTCAAGCAACAACAGAGGAAAAACCTGTTGAATCTCAAAGGGAATCAGAACTGAATGGGATCTTTTTAAACAAATCCCAACTAGAACAATTGCAGAAGTTGCTGAGTCAAACAACAACGGGGAATGCAGGCACTTCTGTGACTGCTTGAGGTACAACCTTGCATACAAAAAACAAAGTTTCTTAGATGTTTGATTCTGGGGCTTCCAATCACATGACAGGTAATTTATCTCTATTTTACTCCTATACTCCATACTCTGGGAGATCTAGAGTCAGAGTAGCTGATGGCTTATATTCTACAGTTGAGGGAAAGGGATCAATTCATCTCTCAAAAAATATTTCCCTTCATTCTATCCTCTATGTCCCCTAACTTGCAACCTGATTTCAATTAGCAAACTTACTCATGAACTAAACTACTGTGCTAATTTCTATGGTAATGGTTGTGAACTTCAGGAATTGGATTCAAGAGTGATGATTGGCAATGCTAGAGTAAGAGATGGACTCTACTATTTTTATATTGAAGACAGCTTAGAAAAGACTGCTGTTATTGCAGAGAATGTATCTTCTTTTAGTTCCAATAATGATGAAATTATGTTAAAGCATTATGGGCTAGGCCATCCCAGTTTCCATTATCTCAAAAAACTGTTTCTAGATTTGTTTATCAATAAAAATCCCAATTCCTTCAATTGTGAATTTTGTTTACTTGCTAAACACTGTCGTGCACAATTTCCTGTGAAACCATACAAAAAATCTTAGCCTTTCTCTCTAATCCATAGTGATATATGGGGACCTTCTCGTGTTAAAAATGTCTCAAGTAAGTGTTGGTTTGTAACTTTTATTGATGATCACACATGAGTCTGTTAGGTGTATCTCTTTAAGGAAAAATCAAAAGTTGCTCAAATATTTTAGTCCTTTCACTCAATGATATTGACTCAGTTTCATGTCCCCATTCAAACTTTAAGGACTGACAATGGCAGGGAATATTTTAACTCAACTCTCGATGATTATCTTGCTACTAATGGGATAATTCATCAGAGTTCATGTCCAGATACACCCCACCAAAATGGTGTAGCTGAGAGGAAAAACCGACATCTTCTTGAGGTTGCTAGAGCTTTAATGTTTGCTATGAATATACCTAAATATCTATGGGGTGAAGCTGTCCTAACAGCTTCACATTTAATTAATAGAATGCTGTCAAGAATCCTTGATTTTTCTTCTCCTCTGTCCATCCTTCTACATCAATTCCTAACCTTCAAGTCTATGTCCTCTCTACCTCTAAAAATTTTTGGACGTACTGTGTTTGTTCACAATCACTCACCTAATCAGTCTAAGCTTGATCCAAAAAGCATTAAATGTGTTTTCATTGGATACTCTTCTAATCTACGTGGGTACAAATGTTACTCTCCCTCTCTTCATAGAATCTTTGTTTCTATGGATGCCTCGTTTGTTGAGTCTCAACCTTTTTTTACCAACACTTATCTTCAGGGGGAGACTTTAAGTGAAGACAAGTCATGGGATATTCCAGAAAGGGAATCTTGCTTACCTCAGAACACTTCCTCACCTTCATCCTCATCTTCATCCTTACCTTTGCCTTTAATGCCTAATATTTCATCTGAGCTTAGTGACATAGTAACTCAACCAAATATGGAAACAAGAGGACATACTTCTCAGTCAGGGGGAGAGAATATCAGATTTGGCTCTCGACCAGAGGGTCAATTACTTGTTTATTCAAGGAGAAATCAAAAAAAGCAAGGCCAATCTGACTCGAATTCTAGTTCCCAGGACAGTGAAGCTAGCGATGATCAGAATTAGCATAGTATTGAGACCCAAGACCAAGATCTAGATTTGCGCATTGCTATCAGAAAGGGAACAAGATTCTATACTCATTATCTAATATCCAAGTTTGTATCGTATGCGAGGTTGTCTCCTAATTTTCATGCCTTTACCACTGCCCTATCTGAAACTATAATTCCAAAAAATATAGAAGAAGCTCTAGCTGATCCAAACTGGAGATCAACAATGCAGGAAGAAATGGATGCACTTTGGAGAAATAATACTTGGAAAATGGTGATACTACCTGCTGGAAAGAGAACAGTTGGCTGTAAATGGGTTTTCACTATAAAACACAATGCTGATGGGAGTATTAGTAGATATAAAAGTAGGCTGGTTGTTAAACGATTTACTCAAACATATGGGATAGACTATCAAGAGACTTTTGCACTCATAGCCAAGCTGAATCCTATGAGCGTCGTACTCTCTTTAGCAGCTAATTTGGGATGGCCTTTACAACAGCTAGATGTGAAGAATGCTTTCCTAAATGGTGATCTACATGAGGAAATTTATATGGAGGCACCTCCAGGATTTAAGGGAGAAAACAATATGGCCTGCAGGTTGAAGAAATCTCTCTATGGACTGAAACAATCACCGAGGGAGTGGTTTGAAAAATTCACTCGAGCTGTTAAGAAGAAAGGGTTTATTCAAGCCCAAACTGATCACACATTGTTCTATAAACACTCTCAGGATGGTAAGGTTGCTATTCTTATTGTATATGTAGATGATATCATTGTCACAGGAGATGATTTTGTGGAATTAAAATCCTTGAAGGAGTATCTAGCAGGGGAGTTTGAATTAAAGGACCTGGGAACCTTAAGATATTTTCTTGGTATGGAAGTGGCTCGCAACAGTACAGGAATTACTATTAATCAGAGAAAATATGTACTCAATTTACTTCAAGAAGTGGGCATGTTAGGCTGCAAACCAATCGAGACTCCAATGGATCCTAATAGTAAGTTGGATCTTGAAGGAGGAGAAGAAGTCAACAAAGAAACGTATCAGAAATTGGTGGAAAAGCTGATCTATTTGTCTCATACTCGACCTGATATTGCCTTCGCTGTGAGTGTGGTAAGTCAATTCATGCACTCACCAAAGAAGAAGCATCTTGAAGCTGTGTTTAGAATTTTAAAGTACTTGAAGAATACACCTGGAAAGGGATTTTTTTTAAGAAAGGAAATCACAGAATGGTGGAAATCTACACTGATGCAGATTAGGCAGGTTCTTCAGTTGATAGAAGATCTACTTCAGGCTATTGTACTTATTTGTGGGGCAATCTAGTAACCTGGAGGAGTAAAAAACAGCCTGTTATTGCAAGAAGTAGTGCAGAAGCTAAATTTTAAGCCTTAGCTCATGGAATTTGTGAAGGAATTTGGCTAAAGAAACTACTGAAGGAACTAAAAATGTCTAATTATACTCCTATGAGGATATACTGTGACAACAAGGCAGCAGTGAGCATAGCACAAAATCCAGTTCATCATGATCGTACTAAAGATGTTGAGGTTGATCGACACTTCATCAAGGAGAAAATAGACAATGAAAGTGTGTGTTTGAACTACATCCCAACTAAAGAGCAAAGAGCCGATGTCTTGACAAAAAGTTTACATAAACCAAGTTTTGAAAATTTGATAAACAAGCTGGGAATGATTAATATATACTCCTAGCTTGAGGGGGAGTGAAGATAAATCATATTTTTTTGGTATGATTGGATCGGATTGGATGAGATAAGTTTGGTATGATTGAATCAGATTTGGATGTGATTGAATTAGATTTGTGCAGATTAGGAGTTGCAGTTTTTTAGCTCCTGATTTATAGAAATTAGATCCCTGATTTTTAGGAGTTTGTTTCCTTCATTCTAGGTTGCTGATAGGTACTGATTTAGAAAGATTATCAATCCTATGTGTATATATAAATGTAATGTCTTTTGTGAATAATGGAGAATGAGAAATACTTTCAAGTAGTTTTTTCAAACAATTTCTGGCCATAAAAGAAAGTCATGATTAAGGAAATATAAAGGGTCCAATTATATTTGTCAATAATTTAGGGAGCGTGATGCAATACAAAACTCTTAAGAGTAATACAAAATTTTACTATTGTTAATGTATATTCATGTACATGTATCACTAGTATTTATGTATCTAGGGGTGATGTATCTTAGTATTTATGTATTTAGGGGTGATGTACCTAAGTCTAGGGGTGATGTATCTAGTCTAGGTTATCTGTATAGTAGTTATTGTGTATTTATTGTACAACTCCTTTGGTTGTCAAGCCATTCAGTAAATCACTCATCACTTTACAACTATAATTTGTTGTCTCTAAATATGATTTATTAATGATTAAGACTCGACTTCATGCTCACCTCTGCCTTTATACCTAGCCCCAAAGAAGCAGCTGCTCCTATGATCAAGATTATCAGGGTTGTATCTTGACAAGCATCCCAAACAAAGTTCTGCAAGACACGGCCCAGAAATAATATTACAACACCCTTTTCTATTTAGTAATTTACACAATTAAAAGTGCATACCTTTGCTACAAAAATTAGCTTAGTATAAAACAACCATAAGTTAAATTTTGCAATATATACCCAAAAACTTCGTCCCTTTTTTTGAGGATATGTGTTGGATCCAAATGCATTCCTTCGTTTTAATAAGTCATCATCATCTCCATGAATTCCTTTATCTATGCTTGTTTTTAACATAGCAGCCAATCCTTTAACCTGATGTTGAAGCACAAACATTTGAAATGGCAAAATAACCATAGGATTAGCTGAAAATTAAATCTTAAAAAAAAAACAGAAAGAAAGAAAGAAAGGAAAAAAAAAAAAAAAAAAAAAAAAAGAGAGCAACAAAAAAGAAAAGATATCTGCTAATAGACTTGCCCCTCCACATTGCTCCAAAGCAGAAATATCATTTTCCCTTGTCATTGAAGCAAGTTGGTCTTGGCCAATAGTATAATCACTGGCTGAAGGTGCAGGTGAACTTGCAGGTCCTGCCACTAGGAGTAATAACTTAATCAATGGACTTTAACAAGAAAAGGTTAGTCAGAAGTTCAATAAACCACAAACTTTAGAATAATTTAAAATAAAAATAATGAAGATGTCCATGATTGAAGAATAAAGTATGACTAACAATTCCCTTGCATGTTACGGAATCATCCATTACCTTTCAAAAAAAAAAAAAAAAAAATAGCCAAGGCACAAGCAAAAAGGCTGAAGTTTGTTTTACCTTGTACCCTTTCAAAGGCACAAAATGTTTATGTGGAAGGTAGGCAAATCTTGGATGGGATGTTAATAGCAAATAAAGCTGTTGAAGATTACAAAACATAACACAAACATGGATTTATATTTAAGGTTGCCTTTGAAAAAGCTTACGACTTCATGTCTTGGGATTTTCTTGACCATGTTTGGATCAAAAACGCCTTGGTTTCAAGTGGAGGAGATGGATTCAGGAGTGCCTTTCATTTACTAATTTATCAACCATAGTAAATAGAAAACCAATGAAGACTTTCAATGCATCTATAGGTATCAGACAAGGTGATCTTTTATCACCTAATTTTCTTCCTCATACTAAATGGATGGTACACTAAGGTTATGTTCTGGGAAGGTGCTTGGAAAGGAGCAACTCCTTTCTCTGTGATGTTTCCTAGACCATTTTTCCCCAATCAAGTCACTTTTTTTATCTGCATCCAGTGCCCCCACGGTAACATGGGATTTCAAGTTTTTTAGAAGCCTCAATGATAGAGTGGCAGAAGAAATGGTGGAATTATTGAATCAGTTGGATGGTACCTCCTTTCGAAATGGTGCTCCTAATTGTAGGGTTTAGGTCCTTCAGAAATCTGGAGCTTACACCTGTGAATCATCCTATGATTTTTTGATTGATGAATCTAATAGGCATGCACTGCTGGTAGTTATTGGATTTGGAAAACAGAGGTGCCAAACAAGATTAAGATATTTGCCTGGCTCATCTCTCTTAGTTTGTTTAATACACCTGATAATCTTCTGCAAAAGAGATCGTACTTAGCTTTTAAGTCCTAAGTGGTGCATAATGTGCAAGGCATCAGAGAAAAATATTGATAATCTTTTTTTGCATTGTTTCGTGGCTATTAATCTGTGGGGAGAAGACTGTTTGTTAAAGGAGAAGAACTCTGGATTCCCCCCAAGTCATGTTCTCAGATGTTCATCATTGGATATTAGGGCCATAGAAGGGACCCCAAGGCTAAAATCATTTGGAATATAGGTCTATTTTCTATTCTTTGGGTAATATGGCTGAAAGTAATCAACAGATTTTTGAAGACAAAGGCATGGATGTGGATTATTTATGGGACACATGCAAACTTTTAGCTTCCTTGAGGGTCTATGCAACTCTATCGTTTCAAGGGATCCCTTTGTTTTTTATACATAATAATTGAGGGAGTTGTGCCATTGACAATGAGACATGTTATTTTAGGTTTTTCAATAGTTTTTTGCACTTGCAGTCAAAAGTGGATTTCTTATCCACTTGAAGTGTAACTTTTCTTTTATTATTATGATTTTTGTTGCTTATCAGAAAAATAATATATACACATAAATTCAAAAGGTTAGCGTCCAGAGCATTGCCAATAAAGCAGCAAGACTGTGGTTCTTTTCAATCAAAATATATCCATAATATGTTGTAAACTGAGAGCGAAAGTTCGCTCAAGTTATGCATGTTTCCTTTTGTGCATTCATATTAGGAATAGAATTCCAATCGAATGACAGTCAGTTTCCTACCATGAAATGAACTGTAGTTGTTTTAATATATTGCATCATTGAATATCTCACTCTATGTTGCCTAGAATGTGGATCATTTTAGTATGAGGAACATGTACATTGCACATGCTCAAAAATGTGGACTGATGGGAGCAGGTTTGAATAGATACCACTCTTAGAATTTAAGGCATTTCTACATGTGATAGAAATTTTGTTTCAGCAGATGTCCTCTGATAAAAAAATGGTTCACTATTTTTCAAATTAATCATGTTAAAAACACAATTATAGGGGCATTATATTTTTAAAACTCAACTATATATTTTTAGTTCATTGTGCTTTATTTTTTTCTCTCAAACAATTAGGAAAAAATATAAAAAAATTCGATTTCTTTGGATGGAGAAATTCAGCATTTTGAACCAAAAAAAAAGAAAGAAAATATATATATATATATATATATATACACTGTTCAAAATGTAAATCACAATTGGATTGTCACTTTAAAGAAAAATGATCTAAATTAACCAACTGAAGCTACAGCCTCACAAGAGGCTGACAAACAAATTGTCTAGGTTTGCCTAGGAAGAGGTGTCCACTTAGCCACTTGGCATGGCACCTCGTATGCCATGTAACATCTATGTCATCTCCATCACCACGTGTCAATCTCCAATAGTAGCACCCAGTCCAATAAGACCTCATCAAATGATTAGGTACTAAGACTTTGGAGTCGCAAGTATGCTTAAGCCTTCATTCAGCTTGGCCAAACAAACTCCCCACCTAAGCACAACCAAGCAACTCTCTAATGGAGTGTAGTTTTCTACACTCAGAACTTGGCTGCTCAAGAAAATTTATTGGCACAACTAACCAGCAGCGCCTGCTGAGCACACCCTTCTCCATTTGGCTTACCTGTATGAGCATTTACTTTCTATCTAACCAAGCAAGTTCAACATCAACCGGCTTTCCCACAAAGTAAACAATAAGCAGAGAAAATGATCCATGCAAAGTCTCAAGCAGTCATTACCTTAGCCTATCCCTAAGGTAGAGCCCTTCCTTAAAGGGCTTCACGATGACTAGTGTAAAAGAAACATCTTCACTAGAGGACAAAGGGCGCATTGACTATCTCGTGCTCATGCTACAAACTCAGTGAACCATGCCTTCACAATCTCTACAACACTTAGCATGGTAAAGATGGTAGCATAGTAAAGATGGTAGTGTTATTACCACCACCTTCTACAAGAGCCCTTCCACCAATGAGGTGTCAAACCATGCAAAGCAAGCCCCATATCCTTGGCATGTATGATTGACATCTGCCACAAATAGTACATTCATTATTCTTCTCTGTGGTAGAAGCTCTTTTAGAGTCGTCATCCTTTCCAGCTCTAAATTGCCTTCGTTCCCTCCACTAGCCATTCTATAATGGTCCTTCATGGCGATAGTGCCCAACATTACTCCAAAAGACACTACACCATCCAACTCATGCCCAAGTACACATTTTCTACTCGTGAAACCTCCAAAGAAGGGTGATACGCAATCTAGTCAAATTATTTAGTAGATGGTCAACAATTGTTAAATACCATAGTAAAACTCACCTTAAAAGCAGTTGTTAAAAGGAGGAAACCCAACATCATACACTATGATGTGAGACATGCCCATAGATGTAACATTCCACTATGCTCTGCAATCCTGCACCTAATCAAGTAAGTTTTGCACTACTCTTTGTCCCGAGTGAATAGTGCAACGCCAGTGTCATCCCTTGCACCTCAGCGAATGGGAAGTTACGGTGTAAGGTCTTAAATTGTTACATACCTTGGAGAGAACTCATTCCTAAAAGCTAATTGTTAAAAGGAGGAAACACAAAGCATATAAACCACGAACCAGTATCCTAGGTGGACAGCCTTACCACTATGTAGTAAACCCAAGTGATGAAGAGTACCTTGGCCATCTAATGAGGCCAATCACCTCCGTTTTCTCTCCCTCCACTAGTGGCATTGTAGGCACTGAAAAGCTCCAGTAAACTCATGTCAAGATTGAGGTACACCCCACTCTCTCCCTCCACTAGTGGCATTGTAGGCACTGAAAAGCTCCAGTAAACTCATGTCAAGATTGAGGTACACCCCACTCCTAACGATGGGAGTCATGTAGTAAGAGTCCCTCCTGCTCCACCTTATCTTCACAACACTGCTCTTGGTGTGTCATCAATCCCCAATTATAGAATACTTATGACTTGCTCACCCTTATGCAAGTTAAAGGTCGTACACGCTCCTCCAACAAGAGGACATCTATCAATCAATTCAATCCCTTGACGTAAATTGTAATCTCCATCCACCTTACCCCTCAAGATTTGTAAATCTTGTAAACCAAATGGATACACCGTCCCAAAGCACACATGCTTATTGGAAAGAAAAGGATGTGTGGAGCACACAGTGTAGTTCGTTGACACCCTTGAAGTCAACGCTCCAACAAGAATTGGTGCTAGAGGGAATTCTCAAAGTCCCCTGTCAATAAAGCCGATACTCGGTATGCCAACTTTTTGATGGAACCTTTTACCATGGAACTTCTAAAGACAACACGTTGTAGGTACAACATGGTTAAAAGATGTTGCAGACCAATGCCAATGAATCAATGTAAACAAACTGGTTTACGTAGTTGAATTGCCTCAAATGTTGATAAATGCCAGAAAGGGAAACTAATGGGGCATATTTGAAAAGGACATGGAATTTTTTTTCCTTTACTTTTTGTATCTGCTTATTTTACGTAAATTTCACACAAGGAAAAACGGAAACAACATTACCTTTTCCTTGCTTCGCAGCTTCATTGAAAAGGATGGTTGCCTAATAGAGCAAGAGAGAGAGAGAGAGATCAGACAGTACATCGAATTGATATGACAGAAAAAATTCAGTTCAAGAGATACATTACTCGTAGGACTTGAGCATGTGCTTTAATCTTGCTTATAAGTTTCTGCTTCTCTTCTTCCTTTTTCAAGTCTAATGTGTACCGAAATCGACGGGATGCATTTAACACAAGTGCTGCTTGCTGATAAAGACAGAATCCAATGAAAACAAACATTACAGTTATCTTCACATAAAGACAAACTGAAGAAAGTCTGATGTGTGAACAGACAACAGATACTTGGCTTACTGACATAATATGGTAAGATACCCAGGGGCAAGAAGCCAAAGTGATTTGCCAACATAAAATGCTTTACCTATTAAGAACAAGAAAAAAAGGAAAAAAAAAAAAAAAAAAGAACACACACACACACACACACACACAAACAAACAAGTAGACGAAGACCCAAAAATAAAATCTTTTGCTCAATGGAATGGCACAAGCAACACAAACGAATAAATTTGAGCTATAGTAAAAATACAAACCCAAACAATAGAAAGTAAATTTCCTAAATAATAACCAACCATTAAAAAGTATTTTGTTCTCAACTTCAACTAGTCCACATCTACATTGATTATCATTGGATCTTTTAATAATTTAACAACAATCAATAAACCCCATTCTTTCAATGCCTCCATATTGTTAAACTATTAACCATCATCATACCTAAAAATTTAAAATATTTAGAGCGAGGGATTTTATTACACTCTCCCACATGTGTGGCTAGACTTACTAGGTCAAACATATGTTTTTATTAACTATCACATTAATAGTGAGATTTAAACTCATGATATTTTAAAAAATTGTTATCATATTAACTATTAGTCACCATCCCACCCAAAGACTCAAATTGTTATAGAGAGAGACACGTTGAGATTGTAATTGTAGATGAAACTAAATTAAATTGAAAAGATGAAAATTGTATGTATTGTATTAAGGTTCATGAGTCCTATTTATATACACAAGAGTCCTACTTCTTAAGAAACTATACATATTAGGAAATTAAGAAATTAGGAAACTAATTATCTTCCTACTATATTTACATTAATATCTAACACTCCCCCTCAAGCTGGAGCATATATATCATATGTTCCTAGCTTGGTACAGATAAATCTCACTCTAGATCCCCCCAAAACTTTGGTAAATAAATCTGCAAGTTGATCTTCAGACTTTACATGACCAGTTTTAATTATATTCTATAAGATCTTCTCTCTAACAAAATGACAATCAACTTCAATGTGTTTGGTTCTCTCATGAAACACTGGATTAGAAGCAATATGAATAGCAGCTTGATTATCACACAGCAATTCCATAGGTTGTGAATAATGAACTCCTAACTCCTCCAACATATGTTGTATCCATATCAACTCACAAGACGTATGAGCCATAGCTCTATAGTCTGATTCAGCACTTGATCGAGCTACTACGATCTGTTTCTTACTTTTCCAGGACACCAGATTACCTCCAACAAAAACATAGTATCCAGTTGCGGACCTTCTATCTGATGGTGACCCGTCCCAATCTGCATCAGTGTATCCTTGAACTAAAATGTGCCCGTTGTTCTTATATAATAAGCCTTTATCAGGTGCACCTTTTAGGTAGCTCAGAATTCGAATAACTGCATCTAAGATTTTTTGTTATTTGAAAAAGTATTATTAGTTGAAAAAAACACCCTTTGAGATAGCGTTTTTAGAAAATGTACTTTTAAAGAGCATTTTCTGATAGCATCCTTTGAAAAGGTATTTTCAAAAAGTGTTATTGGAAATGGCATTTTCAGCGCTCCCTTTTGAAGAAGGGCTGAATCAATCAGCCGCGTTGCTTCCTTCTTCACGAATGGCGAGGTCACCAGCGCTGGGAATCAAGTTGGATGACAAAGAATCAAAGCTGAAACAAGATTCCTACCTACTCTGTGCTTCTGCAATGCGTACACATAAATATAGACACACAGATTGGGCCTAATTTTGCCCCAGTTATTTTTATTTGTTTTAAAAAGTTTATTTTAGCTTAATAGACATTTGCATTTCAAGGAAAGATGACAGTTACGGAGATGAGGATGCTAAGGTGGATATGCAGGATTACAAGGAAAGATAAGATTAGGAACGAGGAGATTAGGGGTAAGGTAGGAATAGCACCGATTGAAGATAAAATGAGAGAAAATCGATTAAGATGGTTTGTCCATGTTAGAAGGTGTCCAGCAGAGGCACCTGTTAGAAGGTGTGAAAGTATGGAGATTGCCAGGAGTAGGAGAGGTAGAGGAAGACCCAAGAGAAGCTGGAAAGAAACCATTAAACATGACCTGACCTACCTAGATTTATTGGAGGACATGCCCCTAAACAGATCTAATTGGCGTTGACAAATCCATATAGCCGACCCCACCTAGTGAGAAAAGGCTTGGTTTGGTTTGGTTTGGTTTGGTTAGACATTGCATTTCAAGTTTTTTTTTTTTTTAATTTATCTTCAGACCACTTTCCCAAAAAATTTATTAAAGATTGATGTTCTCTCTTGTTGATGCCAAAGTATGTGTATATATGTATTCAGTGTGTCACATTGCTTGTAGTTTGAAGAGGGGGAAAAAATGGAGGATACATTGCTTGGAGAGAAAATCTGATTCTCTGCACCAAAACCACCTTTCCTCTTTTCAAATTATTTGTTTAATTAATGAACTTGGACTGCTTTTGTGGGCAACGCATGCAATATGTATGTTGATAGTGTAGTACATAACATATATTTATACAAAATGGCAAAGCAAATTTATTTTAGTTTACATTTTATGGATGTTATTTTTTTAATATATATAAATTGACAGGGTTCATATTGAGTTGTTGATTGATTATATATATTTATTGTAACATATTAGGCTGTGTTTGTTGTTGTGTTGTAATATATGTTGTTGTTAATAGGGGTTGTATAAAATAGATTAGTTGCAAGATTGCAGGAGTTCAAAAATCGCTTTTTGAAAGATGGCTTTCTGAAAAAAACGCTCTTTGAAATGAAATTCTTTAAAAGCTCCCTTTCAAAGAGCATTTTTTCAATTGATAGTATTTTGCCAAATACTAAAAAATCATCAGCAATCCTAGAAATATTAATTTAATTATCAGCACAGCAAAACCAAACCAAACTAAGTCTTTTCCCACTAGGTGGGATTGGCTATATGGATTTAACGACGCTAATCAAATCTGTTTAGGACCATGTCCTCCGTTAAATCCAAGTAGGTAAGGTCATGTCTAATAGTTTCTTTCCAACTTTTCTTGAGTCTTCCTCTTCCTCTTCCTCTTCCTCTCCTACTCCTAGCAATCTCTATGCTTTCACACCTTCTAACAGGTGCCTCCGTTGAACGTCTTCTAACATGGCCGAACCATCTTAATCGATTTTCTCTCATTTTATCTTCAATCGGTGATATTCCTCCTTTGTCCCTAATCTCCTCGTTCCTAATCCAAGTGTCTAACCCACTAACATTGGACAATTGTCAACATATGATATAGACACAAGACAAGTATGACAAGTGCATACGCTTCTTAGTCATTTGTCAACAACTCACACGTATGACAAGTGTTTTTGCTTCTTAGTCACTTGTAAAGAGGATTGTTTGTCTCCATTAATTCATGTTGAGAAATTGAGATTATCTCTTGGAAGAAGAACAACTTGATTCAAAATAGGAACTGTTTTGTTGAGACTATTTAATTCATGTTGAGAAATTGAGATCATCTCTTGGAAGAAGCTGAACAACTTGATTCAAAATAGGAACTGTTTTGTAGCGACTTTTTCTTTTTTATTTCTACAGCAATTGGGACAAAATCACAAATATATTTTATTAAATTATTTTTAATAAATATTATAATTAAATTGTTTAATTTAATAATTAATTTAACTAATATTAAATATATTTTATTAAATTATTTTTAATAAATATCATAATTAAATTATTTAAATTATCACGAAATATATTTTATTCAATTATTTTTAGTAAATAATATAATTAACTTAAAATTAATATATGTTATATTTACGGGATTAAATGATATAATACTTATATTTTATTTAATTGTTTTTAATAAATAATATAATTAAATTAAATTAATATAAAATATATTTATTAAATTCAATTAATTTTTAAAAAACTAGTAAAATTAAATATTTTATGAAAAATAAAAAATTAGTAATTGTAAATAAAATTATATTTCCAAACGCAGTTTCAGTTTTCATTTTAGAAAAAAAACTACAACAGAAAATAAAAAATAAAAAACACAAACATATAGACAAAAACAGAAAAACGACAGTGTTACCAAACGACCCTTTAGTGTTTGGGTTCACTAATACCCATGGACAATGGTTGGAAACTATTTGCATATGAACTTGAGAAGTGGATGTAAATTTGAGTTAAAGTTGAACCATTGCAAATGTTTTCTCTTCCCTTCACTCTTATTTATCTTGCTTGCATTCATTATTATTTTTAGGTAATGATAATGACAGAGTATACATTGTCTGGGCTAGAACATATTTAATGCACTTTTTCTATATTAACAATTTCACCTTCACTAAATTAATGGAGAGTCCAAAGTAATATATGCTCTCTCTTAAATGCATAACTTTTAAATTAGCATTTATTTTCCTTTCTGCACTTTCTCATAAAACTAGATCTTATAGTTTTTTTTAAAGGTATAAATATAGTATGACAAATCAAAATGCCTCTTAGACTTCTAATCAATATGAAGGGGAGTAATTTGGATTAATAGTTCCAGACTTTTAATTTGATATTTTTTTTCTAATCATGAAAATTGATTTAATAATAAATTTACTAATTGAATTAATAATTAATAAAAACATGAGTAGTTTGGATAATTAGTTCTAAATTTAAATTTTATATATCTTTTTTCTACAGAAGAAAATTGATGCATTCATTAATTTTACTGATTGATTTACTACTTAGCAAAAACAAACATGATTTACTAATCGATGGTTAAACCACACCAATGAAGTATTTTGATAAGTATTAGTATATTTATGTCTTTCATATTTTTAGTGCCAAAAAAAAAAATAATAGATCATACATGCGTATGTATATTTATTTATATCTGTGCAGATAAATAATTACAAGAAAATTAAAAAATAAAGTGAAATTAATTCACACTAAAATAAAAAAAAGAGTAAAAATTATAACTTAAAAATAATAAGATTAATTATAAGATATTGGTGTTTAGAATCATGCTTTAAAATTATGCATTAAAATAATAAATGATTTTTAGGCATGTTTGATAGATTTAAAAAAAAAAATTAAACTAAAAAGTGATTGCATGGTAAAGTAGGAAAAACAAAATAAATACAATTTTAAAAGTTAACGAAGGAGAGCATTTAAGGGAGAACCCGTAACTCTTCACTAACTTAGTAATACTAAAATTGTCAATATATAAAAAGAAATTGAGGGTTCTTGAAGTTACATTTTTAAATTTTAAAATTCTTATGAAATTTTATTTAGTAGATGAAAATGTTTTAGCGTTAACTGTTAAATGAAATCTCGCATAAATTTAAAAGCTCAAACTCAAACTACAGATTCCTAAATTTAAAATAAAACTATAGGATCCCCTCATGCTATAAAAAGTGCGTTAAATAGTGATCAAAACAATCATTTTGCTCCGGCTATCACCTGCATTTATTTGAGTAAATATTATTTATAAGGAAAGAGAGTTAGAGAGTTAGATGACTTGAACCCTAGATATGTGGTCCGGATGGGGTTGCCTTTTGTTAAAGTGCAGACAAAGCGATTACGGTGGGCTTAGCATATGCAATTGCTCCATATAACCTCCCTCAAAAAAATTTAACCAAAAGAATGGGGCTGTGCGGCATAGAACGCAGGCACAAACTCTTCTTTTTCCCACCGTGAATCACTCTTTGAAAGTTAGTAAGCCCGCAACTAAACAAATTTCCCACATAAAATTGTCATATTCAAATTGATATTTTACACAATTATAGAAGTAGAAACCCCACCCCCACTCCCCCAAAAAAAGCACAAAATATATAAATACGAAAACAAAATTTCAGGAATAATGGGTGCAAATGCAGAGAATGTAGAAGAAATGGAGCATTACCCGCCATCTTCTAAGCCGAGAGAGTGAAGCGTCCTTGGTTCTATGTATTACGAAAGGATTCAAAGACTCTTCATCGTCGTGCTCGCCCGCCATGCTACTCCCAGCTTCGACATCGTTCCGCTGCTGCCGATACGGCGGAGTTTTACATCTATCACTCATTTCCATTTCTTCAGTACCTGCCGCATGAGAGATGATACCGTGTATATATAGTCATCGATCAATCACTGTAAATACATATATTTAACAACATCTCCAAAACTCCTTAATGAACACAATCACAATCGTGCTCCCAAATTTTCTCACTCCACCACTACGAAGATAGCACAAGTTTCTCTGTTTCTCTCCATACACACAATGTGCAGAAAAAAAGGGGTCCAGCCGTGTGTTCAAGAACACAAACTGACCAAAATGGACCAAGCATAGAAAGGATGTGTGTACTTTGCTTATTAACTGTCGATATATATATATATATAGAGAGAGAGAGAGAGAGAGAGGGAGAGAGAGAGAATCGGAGAAACAGAGCGATAAGAAAGAAATGGAGACGACTGTTTTTTGGGTTGGGGGGGCACCTGAACAAATGAGTGATCGTCTTCGTTGCAACTTGTCGTTGTTCAGTTCAGTGCTCTGAGAAGGAATGGCCCTGCACGAATTTTCGTCGAAGTTGCTTGTTCGGTTTCAAACAGAGCAGTTATGGGGACGGGTGGCAGGCTCTTAGTTTAAGCAGCCTTCCAAACCGCCCTATCCTGCTTCTCAACTCTTCTCTCTCTCTCTCTCTTCTTTTTTTCTTTTTTCTTTTCTTTTTTTCTTTTTACTTTTACGACTTTGGGAGTGTTTGGACATTCAAAAAAATACAAAAAATTTTAAAATTTTCCAATTAAATTTTACCACTTATCATTTTTACATTACATCAATGCCAACTTTTAAAATTTTTTTTAATTTTTTTGGACTCCAAACGCCTCTTTTTATGAAAACTTAAAGAATAGGAGTGTGAAAAGAATTTTTTTATTTTTTGTTTTGTTGTGAGACTGGACAAAAATTAATAAATGTTGTTAAAAAATAATTTAAAAATCTATAATTAAAAAAAATATATTTTTCAAATGCTTAACCTAAAGACTCATCTCGAAAATATATTTTCAGAATTTACATCCCTTAATTTTTTATTTTTTGATTAACTATTCTGAAAATGCATTTTCAGAATCTATAAACATGATTTTTTTTATTTTTTGATTAATTATTATGTGTAAAAAATTGTTGAAAAAAAAAAGGAAATACATTTTCAAAAAATACGTCATAATACATTTTCAAGCACTATAAAAATATAGTCTTAGGATAAGTGAAAATGTATTTTGAAAATTTATTTACATTAACCGTACATTTCTAAATACTTTCTTTTAAATAGTATTTTTTCAATTATTTCTTATTTTAACAATAGAACAAAAAAATTCCAAATGAAAATCATAATTGTTTTTCTATACTTTTTTAAACTAAAGTTTAGTATTTTTACCTTAGGACTTCTAATAATTACGATTTCACTTTTTTATATTAAAAACAAATAAAGCAGTCATAAGTTATTTAATAAACTAGTAAATAAGTTTACCTATACCAACGAGATATTTATTAGAAATTAGTTTTTGCTTTAAATTTGGATGAATGAAGAATCATTATTTTTTATTTTTTTTTTCTTTTTAAGATTCTTATTTGAGAATGTGTTGGGCTCCTTTTTTATTCTCCTAATTCTTAATCTTACATTGCGGCCCCCATTTAGGATTTCTAACAAACTCCAAAAATTAATATATATTTCCAAACAACCCTTATACCTTTAATTTTCTCGCCATTATTAATTTCAAAAATTTTCAATATTTCGCTAAAAAAATAAAAAATCTAAAAGTAGATTAACCGAATGCGTAAATTATTTTTACAATCATATTATTCGTGTTGAAAACTTTCAAATAAGTACCATTGTTGCTATCTTATGTGAATTTTTTTGAATCCGTGAGAACGGATTTGAAAAACCGTTCTCACGGTTTGCTACTATTCAAAAAAAAGGGCGTCAAAATTAATCCTAAACCACATTATATCTCATATTATCTTATGTTTTCTTACTCCAAACGGGACCTACGTATTCTAATATTTCTATTTCACTTTTTTTCTCTATTTTTTTTAATAAATTGTTGAATTGAATACTTTCTCACTTCTTTATTCTATGCTAGTAGATGTCCATAATTTTACCTTTTCTTTTGTCTAAATCTACTATGGTTGTGGCATGGATCCATGACTTACCTATTAGTCCATTATAATTGTAAAATTTACCTATTTCGAATGAATTAAATGTAAAAACATAAATAAAAAATACCTATGTGATATTATGCTTGAGAAAGAGTTTAAAAATTACTAAATATTAATTAAATTTAAAAAATTCAAATTTCTGACCATAACAACTCTCAGTATTTTTTATTTTAAAAACACAAAGAGAAAATATCTAAACATTAATTAGGTTTGGGAGTAATAATTCTTTATAAAATTTTAAAATGAAAATTTAAATTAGTTATATTATTCATTAGGCTAAAATTTTTTTAATAATACTTAATATTTAAGTTATGTTTATAAATTACAACGCATGACATATACAATTAGTAGTATTAATTTTTTAGTTTGAGTTGTTTTATAAAATTAATTAAAAATTATTTTAATACAACTAAAATTAATAATATTTTTAACTCAAGTTAATTTAGCAAAATGAGTCAATAATTTAGAAAAATATATATTGAAATTGATAAATGCTTTAAAATAAAAAGGGAGATTCAGGCAATTAGATAGGTTTGGAATTTAATATACATTTTAGAGCCAAACTTGATTTTTCAAATTGGATCGGGTTGAGATTTAAAAAAAAAAAAAAAACATGAGTCTACGGTACCTTATAAAAACTTGATTTTGATCACTTTTATCAATTCATTAAAATTCACAAAAATAAAAAAAAAATATAAAAATTAAAATGATTCTGCTAATTTATGCAAGTTTATTAGATATATGCCACAAAACACTTGGTTTGACTAAAGCTTCGTTTGGTTAAAAATGTGGTTTTATCTTTTTTCTTTTAATAACTTTTTTTTTTGTCTTATATGACTTTTTTTTATCAAAACTTAATTTTTTTCTCAGAAAGTGTAATTTTTAACCGGGTTAATTGCATTTGTTAAAAAAAATTAAAAATTTCACGTCAATTTGGGTAAAAGTTAAAAAAATAAAAAAAATTCATTATTTTTTACCCAAATAAATAACTACGGACGTGGGCCAGGTTAATCGCATTTATTTAAAAAAATTAAAAAATTCACGTCAATTTGAGTAAACGTTAAAAAATAAAAAAAATAGCTGTTTTGTTATTTTTTGTCCAAATAGATAACTACAAACATGAAATTTTTAATTTTTTTTTTTTGGAATGTATAGGTTTTGAAAAGAAAATTAAATTTTAATAAAAAAGACTACATAAAATGAAAAAATTAAAAATTAAAATAAAAAATAAAATCAAGTTTTGTAATCAAACGAAGCGTAAATATAAATTTGTCAAGTGATTCGTTCACAAAATTTTTATTTTTGTTTCAATGAAAGTAAAATGTTGACATGTTGTTTGATACCGTACACCACACTTGTAAATACTGATTTAAATTTATTTGTACGTTTTTTTTATTTTATTAAGTTATTTGAATGGGCTTTAAAAAGTCACGTGCAAAAAGTTTGGTGATGTGAACTTTGGTGTCAGTTGGCAGGCTTTGGATGTGCTCTTTTATTTTCTATTTTGAGAAATGATAGCATCTTAGGGCCCGTTAGGAGGTTTAAAATTTAGTAAAAAAAATATCAAAAATTATATTTTATAATTTTTGATGTGTTTGATAGAATCATAATTTTTCTCATATTTTGATTTATTACAGTAAAAAATATACTAAACACACAAAAAATTATAACTTTTTTACTTTGTTACAATAAAAAGTTTACCAAACACTTAAAAGTTACAAAAAAAAATTAAAAAATACACTTTATTCCACCTAATACAAAAAAAATATATATAACTAAAAAAATACAAAAAAATACCAAAAATTTCTTTTTTTTTAACCTCCAAACGGCCTCTTAAGAGGAATTATAAGAATAAATTGTCAAATTTATGATAAATTTATAAAAATTTATTACTTTAAATTAAAATATTTTTAATATGTATTGTGCTGTAATTGTAAAGCTATCATAGATATATCATTCTCTAACTTTTGGTATATTATTATAATATAATACGACCACTATTATATTTTTTGGTGTAAGGGACAAGTAAACATAGCATGTGACATATATTTACAAATTATTATTAAAAAGAAAAAGGAAAAAAAAAAAAGAAGAAAAAGAAGATTAACTGGCTTTATGCATCCAATTTCATGTATCCTATTGTATGTACCTATATATTTCAAATTTTAATAAAAATAAAATAAAAAATTATAAATATTATACACCTTCTAGCTATATAGGTGAAACTAGAATCAAAAAAAGATATAGATTAGATCTAATCAAACTTTTTAATTAAGAAGTGTGAGAGACGTGCCTACAAGAGAATGAAATAAAGGATGAAATAGAAAAGGAACGACTTCCATCCCACATCGCCTACGTAGAGAAACGAAGTGGCATATATAAAATATTCGATATTTATAAAATATAACGTGTTTTAAAATTGTGACAGTACTAGATTCAGTAAAAATGCTCTCCTAGAAATAATACTAGGATGGGTGACCTTCTACGAATCAAGTAATCAATCCCAAACTTTAGGGTTAAGTGTGTTCCAGTAAGAGTAATACTACGATGGATGACCTCTTGGGAATCAACTAAACAATTCTAAAGTAGACAATATTGTATTGCGTAAATGCAGGTCGTTACAAATTGTATCAGATCACACGTGGGCGCCGCATGTGGAGAACCTGCCAGTAAGGGACACCATGCGTCGCATGTGGAGAACCTGCCAGTAAGGGACACCATCTGCACGAGAGTGAAGCAAAAAAGGCCATGCGGGGATGCGTACCCTGTTAGGGGTAGGATTGTGAGAGAGAGTGAAATGAGAGGTAAAATAAAAAAGTAACACCTTCCGTCTCACATCGCTCTAGTAGAGGAACAAAGTGACATATATGTAATGTTTGATTTCTATAAAATATAATGCATTTTAAAGTCATAAGGATATTAAATTCAATTGAAATTTCAGAATTAAGCGTACTTCAGTGTCGAAGATGTGGGTCGTTACCAGAACAAATGCCTTTCATTCAACTTTGAATTTAGACATTGATTCCTTTGTTTCATTTTTTTTTTTTAACATTTCTTATAAATGATTCTACATGAGAGGAAAATAAAAAGGAATTTAATCTTCTAGTTGCACTGCTTTAAATTAAGGCTTCTGAAAAAAAGTTATGTACACTGGTATTTAAATACACACACACACATATATGCACAAAATAGTAAAATAAAACGATTGGGCTAATCCTTTGTCGACTGCTAGGGTCAATTATTTGGATTTGTGTTGTCATTCCACTTGATGATGAAGAGGACTAATATATATATATATATATTAATTACTTATTTTTCTTTAACCATAACAAATTAATTAAGGACATGTTATACAGTTCAAGAGTTAGGCAACGAAAAAAAAAAAAAAGAAATATTAATAAACTGAATGTATTGAATATGATAATGCTAATTAGATGCAAATGTGAAAAAAAAAAAAAAACGAAAATATATAATATCGAAGGTTAAGATTTGTGAAATGGTAAAGGTAATACAAATTAAAGATAAATTTCAAATAAAATTTGTCATGGTAATTAATTTAATCATGCCTACAACAAAAATTAGTATATGCCCCAATTAGAAAAAGTATATATGTATACGTTAGTGTGGTGGCTCCTTTTTTGGGAGTCCCACATCATTTCTGCACGTAAAAGAGGAGAGGTCTTGTGAGTTTAAAAATAAAGGCTTATTTTTCGTTTGGTAAAGATGCATCACTCAAACCTTTGGATAATAAATTTTGAATTTAGTTAAATTCTTATTTTATGAGACGAGAGTTAAAGAATGGTGGCTCATTCTTTGGGAGTCCCACATCATAAAAAAAGGGAGGTCTTGTGAGTTTAAAAATAAAGGCTCATTTTTTGTTTGGTAAAGATACATCACTAAAACCTTTGGATAATAAATTTTGACTTTAGTTAAATTCTTATTTTATGAGATACGAGTTAAAGTTTGCTTAGAAAATTATTTAATAGGTATATTAGGGTATTACGTATGAGAAGAAAAATATAATGATTGTATGAATTTTTCACATAATGAATTTTCTTCTCCGAATGCCGGTGGTTTTTCTCTAATTTAGGAGTTTTTCATGTAAATTATTGTGTTGTTATTATTCTCTATTTTCTTGATATTTTGCCAAAGGTAGATCTTAGAGAGGTGAATTTAGGAGGCCTAAATTCCCAACAAGTTGTATTAGAGCTTCGGTTCTTTGGTGCATGGAGCGTCGGTTTGGTAGTGTAGATACGTATAAGTCTAAGAAAATTCTGTTCAAGAGATTAAGTTTTAAGTGGGATCAACCCCCTCCAATTTTTTTTGAAAATTTATATAGTAGGTAATATTCTATTTTACAGTAAAATTCAAAGGCAGAATTGTGAAAACGAAAATGTTAGGAGTAGGGCTTCAAATCCTCCTAAATTTGAGGTGGAAAAATTCAACGGGAGAATTAATTTTTACTTGTGACAAGTGTAAGTCAGAGACATTTTGGTTCAGTTGGGATTATATAAGTCATTAAAAGACAGGCCAAAACCCTTGATATCAGCAATGCTATGCAATCTGTTGGATGTGCGGAAAATCTGGGCACATAAAAAAAAAATTTAAGAGAGGTGAAGCGGGTTGGGCAAGTAGCTCCAAGTCAGTAAATAGGGAGAGTGACAATGTCACTAACACTGTGAGTGTCTCCATGGAAGATGATTTTCTCTAAAAGCGACATGTACATTTTCATGACGTGATGAACTTCAGATGTTCATTTATATATTTTTAGTTTGTGAACTCTAGTTTTATTCTTAAAATCCAACTTATGTAATTTTTATGTATTGTACAAATTAATAATGTAAGACATTTCAAATGAAGTTTAGATGAAGATGGATCATCAAATGGCATAAAAAATGCATTTAAAACAATTGTTTAGACAAACACTTGAAGTTAGATGAATGTACCGACATTGGGAACAAATATCTCGACATTCGTGATGGTTATTTTCAGCAACTTGGTTTAGATTTTAAATTCAAATTATTTTGAATTTACCAAGTAGTTATATGCTGAATTTAGGGAGTTGGTTGGTCATCTTCATTCCTTTTTGTTCTTTCTTCTTCCATTGTTGTATTTAAAGATTTCATTGAAATAAAAATATCAAGTTTTTAGTCATTTTGCAATGTGTATGAGTGGCTAATCATCTTTTATGGATCAAGATTCGTATCAAGTATGAACTATTTAATATTGAATGATATTATTATTCTTTTTTTAATGTTCATATTTCTTTAATTAAGAACACGTCTTATTAAAACCTTTGTGAGTAACCTATTGTTTAAAATATCTCTTTGAACTTCTATTAACTAGAATAAAAAATTTATAGTATAAAGGTTATTTGGAAATTAAAGTTTTCGTAAAATCTAGATCAAAGTGTGTTTTTAAAGATCAATAGATAGTGTTCTATTCTTAAATAAATTGGTTCTTTAAAGATAAATCCTTTATTTTTAATTCACCATTGTTGAATAAAAATAAGAACAAAAAATATGTAACATCATTCAATCATAAAAGAATCATATTGATATACAAAGTATTGATCGTATTTTTATTCAATGAATTTTAATCACAAGCTTTAAATACTTTTTTTTTTCTAAAAATCTCTCATTCAAATGATTCAAACAATTCCATATTTCCTTCCTTTCAAATGATTCGCCGTAGAATAAACGTTCCTTGAGACGATCCAATTTTTAACCACTTTACTACTTGTAGAAATTCCTTTACTTGGGAATCGTCAACAACATACTGCTAATCCTCAAAGTTGCCACGATAGAGAATATGTTACTGTTAGTGGGTCCACCAATTTGAAGACATGCATTGGTTTGGCATTGATGTAGGGTGAAAAGCCAAACATGAAAGTTGCATCATAATTTTTCAATAAGGTTGTTTTCGACAAGAGCCAAAGTGAAATTTTTAGAATTGGTTTATTCTAAGTAAGTATGCACTTTATGGTGGAGCATGATAATTCTTTATAATTGAAAGTTATGCTTTTTAGAAAATTTCCCAAGAGGTAGAGGTTGAATATTGGATTAACTAAAGTCGTCAAGGTAGAGATTGTTAGTATGGTGGCTCATTTTGAGAGTCTTACATCGTTTCGACTCACAAAGGAACAAAGCCCTTGTGAGATTATAAATAAAGACTTCTTTTTAATTTGTTAATGATATTATCAAATTTTAACTTTAGCTAAATTCATTTTTTGCGACGTGAGAGTTAAAATTTGCCTAGAGAATTGCTTTGTGGGTATATTAGGGTATTGGGTGTGAGAGGAAAAGTCATATGATTGTAAGAATTGATCATATAATGGATTTTCTTCTCTTAGTGCTCATGGTTTTTCTCCGATTTGGGAGTTTTCTATGCAAATTTTTGTGTTGTTATTATTTTTTAATTTTTTTAATATTTTGCCAAAAATAGATCTTAGGGGGGAATTTAGGAAACGTTTCCAACAATATATACGTATAAGCTCCATTTGGAGCTCTAAAGTTTTTCAAAGAACTTAAAAAAATTCCAAAAGTTTTCATTTGGAGCTCTAAAGTTTTGTTACGTGTCACTTTTACATCACTTCAATATCAACTTTTGGTTTTTTAAACTTTTTTGAAACTCCAAATACCCCTAACATTCAAATCAATATTAACGTGAGTAAAAGTAATAAAAAAATATAATACAATTTCATTTGACAAAAAATTTGGTTCTTAATTGAGTAGAATGAAATATATATATATATATATATATATATATATATCGATTCTATTTAATTTTTAGAAAAAAAAGTTAAGTTGGATTTAGTTAAATTATAATATATATATATATATATATCGATTCTATTCAATTTTTAGAAAAAAAAGTTAAATTGGATTTAGTTAAATTATAAAATTAGGTTCTAAAGACCCTTCTTTATTGAAGAGATTACCATTTCAAAAATCATCATTTTAAAAGCAAATCCTAGCCAAGACAAGCTAATCAAACGATGACGGAGACCATTGAACTTATGAGATGCTGCATAGGAATGTAAATGGGTAGGACACTCGCTTAATTAACAATTATTATCATTAAGTTTATTTATTTTTAATTTATCATTATTGTCCAAACTCATTTATTTTTTTAGTTAGAATTACAAATCTGTCACATCCCAAACTCACCAAATCTGTCACAAATCCGCAAACCAAATTAATCACAATTGGACGTATTACATAGTGCCTACTTTGACAAACTCATAAATACTCGATTTGAAATAAAAAAAAATAGTAAGTGGCAACAATATTAAATTTATCAAACTGAACAAAATTGTTCAGCTTCTAAGTTTAATACATGACTCCATCCATTATGACCATTACCTATATATATTTTTTATGCAGGACAAATTTGATATTCCATAACTTCTTTTGAATTAATTTTATTTCTATGTTATTTAGGATTTTTTTAGTTGTCTTTGAGCCAAAAGCTACTTGTAATCCAAAAGGAATTTGGATTCGATGGAAAGACCCTTAGAAAACCTATCCTAATTAAGATTAGATTTAGGATTAATTTTTCTTATAAATAGGGCACTTTGTAAATACTTTTGATTAAAGTCAATTATTATTCATTCTTTATTTTCGAAACACAAAACTCTAGACATATGTTCTGAGTTTTCTCTCAATTCTCTTGGTGGATTCCAAGATTTTGGCTTTGTCGTTGAATAAGTCAATTATCCTTACTTTACGCTGCGTTAGGTGGTATCAGAGTGGGTATTTCCTAATTCGATGGCTAACTATGGTAGTAGTAGAAGCGACCAATCTCGTAACATAGATCAAAAATTACAAGTTGTCTCAGCTCAGGTCTAAGAATAGCAGTTGGCAATGCGAGCATTAGAACAGTGGATAGATGATCGATTAGAGGAGATCATTACACAGATGACAGCTCTATAGCGAATTGTCAGCGACTGGAATAGGAACACAATACTGAATCTAGCCCAGAGAGTTGCCTGCGGTAAAGCAGTCAAGAGTTTCGCTCCTTTATACCCTAAGAGATGAGTAGTGGCAGATCTTGATGGTAGTGATAATGATGAAAGTGATTTAGAGTTTGTGGCGGATCAACCTAGAGGTAGGAGGTATGACAATCTAATATATCATGCACCTCCGCGTGATATATTTAGAGAGAATATTGAGGTAAAAGAGGCTTTTGTTTTTGTGGACACCATATTTGGAAACAATTATAATTTAGATCAATTATTTTTGAAAAAAAATAAAATTATAATTGGTTTTCAAGGGGAGGAGATTATAAATCCTACAATATTAGAAGTTATAGATCTTTTTAATGATGGACACTACAACTTCGATTTACTGTTTGACGAAAAGAAATTATTGGTTTCATCAAGCTTCAAATTGTGGAAGTCAAAGATGAAAGTGCATTGAAAGTTACCGAAGTGGATAAGTATTGTGTTGAGAAAGTATGAGTTAATACGACTAAATTTTTCAACTATGAAGAACTACTTGAAGAATATCCGCTAAAAACAAATCATATGTAAAGATGAAGATTATACACATGTTGGAATTTTACAAACTTTTATCAGCAACAGAAATATCAGCAACAGAAATTGCATTAAGGATGCTTACTTGTAATGGTCCTCCTTTTTTTTTTTTTATCTTACCTTAGATAATTCGAGGACGAGTTATTTTTTAAGGGGAGGACAATTATGTAGAACAAATTTGATATTTTCTAATTTCTTTTGGATTAATTTTATTCCTATTTGATTTAGAATAATATTTTATTTGTTGTTTTGAACCAAGAGCTACTTGTAATTCAAATAGAATTTGAATTGGCTAGGAAAACTCTTAAAAAACTTATCCTAATTAGGATTAGATTTAAGAATAATTTTTCTTATAAATAGGGCACTTTGTAAATACTTTTGATTAAAGTCAATTATTATTCATTTTTTCTTTCAGAAATACAAAACTCTAGGCTTACATCATGAGTTTTCTCTTAATTTTTTTTGGTGGATTCCAAGATTTTGGTTTTGTCATTGAACAAGTCAATTTATCCTTACTTTACACTGCGTCAATTTTTTTGTCAATTCAATTAACAAATAAAATATATCTGTGAAGAGAAATAATTACAAAGACACATATTTACGCCAAGAGTAATTAATAAAATATTTTAACACCTAATTTTAGATAGGTCGTAGTAATGAATTAATGATAAATTTAGTGGCAATATTTCAAAATAAAAAATAAGAATATTAATAAGAAGGGAGGAAGTTCCTTAGGCTCAAGAATTTAAGTAATTTTATTTTAGGGATAGAATTATAATTTTATAAGTATATATTATATTAAACAAGTATTTAGTATGTACTGAATATTCTATAAATATAAATAGATATTAGATACCATACAGGTAAATTTTAAATTATTCCAAACTCGCATCAATATTAAATTTTAATGACAAATCCGCACATGGGCACAAACCGGTACATGAGTGGTGTTAAAATAAAGTAGTTTTGGACTCTAAAGTATTGTGATGTAATCAATTAACCTAATTTTCAGATGTTTCGTATTTAAAGTAGACCATTTTTGGTCCATACAGTTGTCAACTGGAGAAAATAATGACACTTAGAAACTCTTCCACTCTACGGTTGGGTTGATTGTAAGAGAAAATAGCATGAATATGAATTTAGAACATCATTTTGGAATTTAATTATGCTGAAACATACCTGTTTAAGCCATTCTTTGATTGTATATTGCCTTTGAGACGACGAACAAAACTGAAGCTATTAGGGTTAGGTCTTCCCCTCCTTCTCTAGGAACAACTATGACGGCTATCTATGGGTCAAGCAATCTAAAAAAACCTTAGAGTGGAGAGGGGACTTAGCCAACACACATATATATACAGTCTAATGGACCCTCCCATAAAGAGACCATTAGACCCAATAGGCCCACACTTACCGTCCAACCACAATTACATTATAATAGGTGTGCATGAGCCCATAAAATGATCACAACAATGGCCTATTCTAAATGTCTCATAATCATACCAGTCCAGCCCGTTTTAATAAAACAAAATAAACAATTAATGGAAGCTCAATGTAAGAAAATTCTAACATTCTCCCACTTGAGCGAACATTAATTGTAGTTTAATGTTTCCAAAAAAAAAAATTGTATAAAATGACTCTCAGGCTGAAATACAAAAAAACTTTATGTGGCCACTTAAAAAAATATGAGACAATCCACCTTAAACAAGTCCGGTCCAACAAAGTTATCGACATCGAACCAAGGCAATCATTATACTTTATGTGTATAAGGTTACTCATGATTACAAATGTCAAATAACTCCATCGACATGGATTTAATTGTGGTAGTGTGGCATGAAAATAGCTTCTAAAAGTGATCATATCAAATGCTATTTTCATTGTCAGTCCTCAAAATGAATTCTCTTTATCAATATGAGAATTCCATAGGCTTCAAATATAAGCCAGTATGTCTTTAACAAAATATCTCGAGATTCCACATAGTGTCATTAATAAGACATACACTTAAGAAACCATATGCTTAAGATAGACACCAAATCTTAAGCGATCATAATATGCATAAATATTTTCATTGTTATAATAAAATAACAAACACCAAAAGATAATCATTAACATTCTTGATAAATATATAATTGAAATAAATGTCAACAAAATCCATAAAATCCAAATAAATAAGAATCAATGGATGTAGGAAATAAACTCCTACTAACCAAGTACATCAAAAGATCCAATAATCCCCATGTTATCAATATGCCTTTTAAAAATCACTGGTCTTAGTGCCTTTGTCAAATGATCAGCTATCATCTCCTCTGTGTCGATGTGCTCAATGACGATATCACCTTTCTTCACTAAATCTCTGACACTAAGATACTTTATCTCTATGTGTTTAGACCCACTAGAGCTCTTATTATTCTTTGAAAAGAAAACAGCAGCACTATTATCACAAAAAATTCTCAATGGTCTAGAAATAGAGTCTACTACCTTAAGCTCTGAAGTGAAATTACGCAGCCAAATTGCCTGCATTGCAGCCCCATAACATGCAACAAACTCAGCATGCATAGTTGAGGACGCTGTAAGAGTTTGTTTTACACTCTTCCAAGAAATAGCTCCTCCAGCTAACATAAAGATATACCCTGAAGTAGACTTCAAATCATCCACACATCTAGCAAAGTTTGAGTCTGAATAACCAACCACCTCAAGGTCTCCAGCTTTCCTATACACTAGCATGTAATCTTTTGTCTTCTGCAAATACCTCATAACTTTCTTGGCTGCCACCCAATGCTCAACACCAGGGTTTACAAGATATCTGCCAAGAACACTCACTGCAAAAGCTATGTTAGGTCTAGTGCATACTTGAGCATACATCAAACTACCAATTGCACTTGCATAAGTAACATTACTCATTTGGTCCTTCTCAAGGTCATTTTTAGGACATCCATTTTTGCTAAACTTGTCACCTTTTGCAACAGGCACATCCCCAGGTCTGCAATTCTGCATATTAAATCTTTGAAGTACACGAGTTATATATGCCTTTTGAGAAAGTCCCATTATGCCACGAGACCTATCACGATGTATCTCAATACCCAAAACAAAAGATGCCTCACCAAGGTCTTTCATGTCAAAAGTGTTAGACAATAATGACTTTGTCTCATGTAGAAGCTTCAGATCACTACTTGCCAACAGAATGTCATCAACATAAAGAACAATAAATATAAATTTGCTCCCACTAACCTTAAGATATATGCATTGATCTACGTTGTTCTCAACAAATCCCAGAGAGGTGACGACTTCATCAAATTTCAGGTACCACTGACGAGAAGCTTGTTTTAAACCATAAATAGATTTCTTCAGTTTACACACCATATGTTCTTTACCAACTTCTTTGAAACCTTCAGGTTGTGCCATGTAGATTTCTTCACTCAGACCACCATTCAGAAAAGCTGTTTTGATATCCATCTGGTGAAGCTCTAAATTATAATGGGCCACTAGTGCCATGATGATCCAAAAAGAATCCTTAGATGAAACTGGAGAGAATGTTTCATTATAATCAATTCCTTCCTTCTGAGTGAACCCCCTAGCAACCAACCTTGCTTTGAACCGCTCAACCTGCCCTTTAGCATCTTTCTTGGTTTTGAACACCCATTTACATCCAATGGGCCTACATCCTTCTGCAAGATCAACAAGCTCCCATACTTCATTATGTGACATGGACTGCATCTCATCTTTCATTGCATTCACCCACATATCAGATTGAGAACTTGCAACAGCATCACTATATGTCACTGGATCAATCACTGGTCCCACATCATAGTCACTTTCACCAAGATACACAATACACTCATCAGAAATAGCAGGTCTTCGCTCCCTCGTGGATCTCCTCATAGGTATCTCTGGAGCAGGCTCAAGAGACTAAGGAATATTAACTGGTGCAGGAGGATTAGCAATCTCTTGTTGTTCCCCGTGATCATTTCTCTCTATAGGTGCTAGAACAGCACTATCATTCATAATAGGCAAAGGTACAGAAACCACCTCGTCCCTGCTACGTATGTCCACTGGATGAATACCGCCAACATCAGCAGTGTCAAGCTCCAAGAACTTAGCTGTCATTGACTCAACAATCTTAGCACCTGGTGCTAGGTAATAGAACCTGTATCCTTTAGAATGATCTAGATACCCGATGAAGTAGCAACGAGTGGTTTTAGGGTCAGTCTTTTTCTCTGATGGGTTATAAATTCTCACTTCAGCAGGACAACCCCAGACTCGTAAATGGTTAAGGCTAGGCTTTCTACCAGTCCATAACTCAAAAGGTGTTTTAGGGACAGATTTAGAGGGGACTCTGTTTAGAATATATAAGGCAGTTCTAATGGCTTCACCCCAGAGGTACATAGGTAAGTTACTTTGGCTCATCATACTTCTCATCATATCTTTCAAGGTGCGGTTACGCCTTTCGGCCACACCATTTTGTTCAGGACTACCAGGCATAGTGTATTGGGCAATAATCCCATAATCTTGTAAATACTTGGCAAACGGACCTATTTGCTATCCAGAAACATCATGTTTACCATAGTATTCACCACCACGGTCAGACTTAACAATTTTAATGACATTTCCTAATTGCTTTTCTACCTCTGTTTTAAAAATCTTAAACTTTTCAAGAGCATCAGATTTTTCTTTTATGAGGTAAACATAGCCATAACGAGAAAAGTCATCAATAATGGTGATCATATATTTGTTGCCACAAAAGGTAGTAGTATAAGGTCCACTAATGTCAGTATACACAATTTCTAAAAGACCCAGACTACGTGTGGCTCCTGTCTTCTTAGTCTTGGTTAGCTTACCCCTAATACAATCAACATATGTGTCTAGATCTTTAAAGTCAAGAGGAATAAGAATGTCATCTTTTATTAATCTCTCAACTCTTTCCTTACAGATGTGACCTAGACGCTTATGCCATAACAAGTAAGACCTCTCCTTGGTGCGAGATCTTTTAGACACAGTATGTTCAACATGGAAGGAGGTATACACATCAATATGAGACAAAGACAACCTGTATAAACCATCACACAACACACTATGGCCAATAATTTGAGAATTATGTAACAAATCAACTCTACCATTGCCAAAATGAAGGGAATATCCAATTTTGTCCAAAATAGAAATAGAAATTAAATTCCGTCTAAAAGACGGTACATAAAAAATATTTTTTAAAACTAGTTGAAAACCAGAATTTAAATTTAAAACTACTACTCCAATAGACTCGACTGTAACTCCCACGTCATTTGCAACTTTAAGCTTGCACTCACTCTCATTTGGCTTCATTTGGTTTGTGAACCCCTGTAAAGAAATAGCAACATGAACAGTTGCACCACTGTCAAGCCACCAAGAATTTGATGGGACATTAACTAAATTGGATTCAAAACAAACAAAAGAAAGCGGATTACCTCCTTCCTTCTTCTTTTTATCTAACCAAGACTTGAATTTGACACACGTCTCTCTCTTATGACATTTCTTCTTGCAGAAGAAACACTTGACATCTTTCATTCCCTTTAGACCCCTTACATTGTAAGTCTGACCACCACCATGCCTGTTGTTATCCTGAACTCTATGAGAAGTATTGAGCCTAGGTTTCCAGTGGTTCCCATAACTCCCATGACCCTTCCCAGGATGAAATTTGACATTAGAAACAATAAGGGCACTCTCACTCTTTTCTTTCTTTAGCTTCTCTTCCTCTAAGACACACTTGGCTATAAGATCATTGATGGTCCAATTTTGGTTTTGGGTATTGTAAGCTGTTTTAATTTGACTGAAATCAGAGGGTAAAGAATTGAGAGCTTGGTGAACAATAAAGTCATTAGGGATTGGAGCGTCGAGACTTTTAAGTCTGGACTGGATAAAGACAAGTTTGAGAATGTATTCCCTAACCCCAGATTGACTATCAGACTTCATGCTCGTAAGCTCACTCATCAGAGATCCAGCCTCAGCCTTACTGGATACATGGTATCTAGCTCCCACAGCATCAAAGAACTCCTTGGCATTGCTAGTCTCAGGCAAGCCACTCATAAGGTGCTCAGAAATAGATCTTTTAATAGCAATGAGGCTCAAACGATTTGATCTATCCCATTTGGCATAATACTCCTTCTCATCAACAGTACTAGTAGTGGTAGGCTTAGGTGGTTCTTTCTCTCTCAGTGCCAGATCAACATCAACTATACCCAGAGCAAATTCAATATCTTGTTTCCACTTCTTATAATTGGAACCAGTCAAGAGTTCAATAGTGGTATTGCTACTATTAACTGCAAAAGAGACTGTAGAAACAACCAAATTTTAATAAATCATAAATTGGGCAATAAACATAAAATAAATATGCTTTGACAACATAAGCATTATCAAGAGAATCCAGTTGCATCATTACAGTCTCTCCTTTGGGCAAAGAGTGTAACATACTATTGGACCTCCATCCATGAAGCTACTAAATAAAAGCACCCAAGTTTTCAAAAGTAGTCCCTTTGGGCAGACTAACCTTTTAAACTCAAGTATTTTCTAACCAAACGCTTCATAATGTCTCTCCACATTAAAACATAGAATAACCCCCTTTGGGCAGGTAATTATATGCATTAATGTCTGAGAAAATACCGTAACAAAAGAAGAAAACTTAGATCTCAATGAGTGTACCACTTTGGTAGTAAACACCCATGTCAATCCAAACTTTCAACATTGGTACTAATTAATAATGTAAATTGCCCAAATTAACATTATGCATACTTTAATACATCATGTATGCACACTTTAATACATCATGTATGCACGTGATCTCAAACAAGATAGGTACAAATCAAAATGTACCTTTCAAGATCACAAATATATCAATGGTTGTCCCGTTCTCAAATTAAATAGGTATAGTTTGTGGAAACCTAAATTAGTCTTCCTAATTTATTTAATAATTTAAAACATAAAGCTATAACTTTGAGAAATAAAATTAGAGAGACTAAATAAACATTTCCATTATATTAGAAAAATACAATTTGAGCTATTTGAATAAATAAATATTTTATTTTATAGCTCCATCTGGCACACAAAAAAAAAAAATTACAATGCACACTAAAATTAATTTTTTTTTATAACATTCAAGAAATAAAAAAAAATCATTTCATGATTTTAGTGCAAACATATAAGAAAACCGTGCCCAGCAAAATCCTTGTGTGGACTTCCAATAAAACGTGCAACCTGTTTGAAGTTCCAGAATGTTGGAACCAGAAAATTGAGGCAAGATTTCGAAGAAAACGAAAAAAAAAATCTCGTTAAGCACTATTAACATCTAAAGACAGAAACGAAAATTTTTATTTTATTTTATTTATTTATTTATTTATTTTTTTTTTTGCAAATGAATATTGAGCATGTAAAGTGCAGCCTTTATGCTCTAGTTTGATCCGAATACACATATATCTCGAATTGCAACACAGAGTGTATGCTATATATATATATATATATATATATATCTAAAACAGTAATGCAGCGCGTAAGGAAACGGTGCGGCGAAATTTCAGAAAAAACCAAAAAATTTGTGAACAGTACATTCACATCACAAGACAGAAATAATATATATATATATATATATATATATATATATATTTTAATTTCAAACAATCAATAACAGATCTGATGTAAACCCTAAGTGCAAAATATATTTACATAAGAGTCCTAAACTCACATCCATAAAGCTCTGATACCAATTGTAAGAGAAAATAGCATGAATATGAATTTAGAACATCATTTTGGAATTTAATTATGCTGAAACATACCTGTTTGAGCCATTCTTTGATTGTATATTGCCTTTGAGACGACGAACAAAACTGAAGCTATTAGGGTTAGGTCTTCCCCTCCTTCTCTAGGAACAACTATGACGGCTATCTATGGGTCAAACAATCTAAAAAAACCTTAGAGTGGAGAGGGGACCTAGCCAACACGCATATATATGCAGTCCAATGGACCCTCCCATAAAGAGACCATTAGACCCAATAGGCCCACACTTACCGTCCAACCACAATTACATTATAATAGGTGTGCATGAGCCCATAAAATGATCACAACAATGGCCCATTCTAAATGTCTCATAATCATACCAGTCCAGCCCGTTTTAATAAAACAAAATAAACAATTAATGGAAGCTCAATATAAGAAAATTCTAACAGATGCCACCAAGTATGATCACCCGTGATCTCTAAAATATGATTCAACCCGATTGCCACCTATATACAAATATATAATAACTATCTTATATATTACTAATAAGTAAGTAATATATATTATTTCATGTATGTCTAATACATTTATTATATTATATCACATGTTACAACATATTATAATACATAGAGATATGCTATTTGATAATATTTATATTTACTTTTTTTTGTTTTTATAAATTTTTAAAAACTTACAATAAAAACATATTTATTAAACTTAATTATTTTTATTTTTCCTTTTCAAAAAATAAAAACTCAAGCAGAAAGATGTAAAAAAAAAAAAAAATGTTTTCACCTTGCTTTTTTTTAATGTTATAAACATTTTGTCAATTTTAACGATTTATCTATTTTTATTGCATCAAATTAAGATAAATTATTTCATTCAAATATTTTATTAAACTAAAATTAAAATTAATATGAAATTATTTTATGAAATTATTTTAAAAAATAATATAATTAAATTAATTTTTAATTTAATTTAATTAATTTAGTTAACTAAAATAATAGAAAATATATTTTATTAAATTATTTTTAATAAATAATATAACTAAATATATTAATTAAATTAATATAAAATATATTTTATTAAACTATTTTAGTAAATAATATAATTAAATTATTTTTTATATGTATTATTTTTATTGAATTAAGTTATTTTTAATATAGTATAATTAAAATAATTTAAAATTAGTTAATTTAATTAATCAATGATTAAAAATTAATTAAATTAATTTAAATTATTATGAAATATATTTCATTAAATTCAATTAATTTTTAAAAATTAATGAAATTAAATATTTTATTAAAATAAAAATTAATTATTATAAATAAAATTAAATTTTTAAATGTAGTTTAGTTTTTTATTTCCAGAAAAAAAAACACTAGGAAATAAAAATGAAAAAAATTAATTGAATTTAAATATTTTATTAAAATAAAAATTAATTATTGTAAACATAATTGAATTTTCAAATGTAGTTTTAATTTTAGTTTTAGGAAAAATAAAAGAACAATAAGAAACAAAAACCAAAAAACATAAAGAGTTAAACACAAGCAAAAAAAAGATAACGGTAAAAATGGACCCTTTATATATATATATATATATATTATATGTTGGAAAATTTGGAATTAAATAGGAAAGGGTGAATGAGAAATTATATTTCAATAGAGTACTCTTGAATTGGAAAATGTGAAAGGCTAAGTGGAAAGTGTGAAAACACTTGTCCCACATTGGAAAAGAGGTAAGAAGTTAAGTGCTTCATATATGGTTACACTTTTTATGAGTGGTAACCAATGTTAAGTATATTATGCCCTACGCGCACGCGCAGGGGTGGTGCAAATCCTACGCCTCGACGGAGGCCCGGTAAACTTTTGTCGTGTGCAAGCGCGCGACCTGCGGACACGAAAGCGAGTCTCACGAAGATTTTAGCCTTTTAATTTTTCGGTGGCAATAGTTACAGATACTGGCTTAATTTAACAGATTTAATCCTACTGTTATAAATTTTCAGTTTACTACAGAACTTCCATATAACCTCGAGCACAGGTAGAGGGGACAAATTTCACCTTTAATTTAATTTTAATTTTTTTTCCTTTTCTGTTAACATTATATACACGAGAGTGTATAACATTTTTGTAAATATTAGTTTAGAGCAATACTGTCACGCCCCGGATTTTCATAACCGAATGCCCAGGGGTGACTTGGGATTTATTTGTTAGGTATAAAAATAAGATGATAATAACACGCTGTCACACCCCAGAATTGTCCTCCAAACTGGGGTTGACTCGCAGGAAAAATTTAAAATATTCAAAATCTCTTGTTTATCCCGAACAATATTTATAAGTCATTAGACTGAATCATTTGATGGGATTTCAACTATAGGGCACAAAATAAAGATAGAGAAAAATATTACAGAGCCATCTAAGTGTCCAAACCACGCGATTAACATTACATACCAAATAAAAAGTAAATTAGGTCTAATCTTAATAATTACAATCATCCAACAATTGTTACAGACCAAAAATAAAGTCCTCCAGCTCTGCGTAGGAAAGAAAAAAAAATAGATAACTCTTCTGATGGAATATTTAAGAGAAATTAATCTCTTTCCAGTTCATCTTCTGTATCCCTGTGCTTAATATCCTGAAAAAAATATTCACATAAGGGGTGAGCTACTAAAGCCCAGTAATCAGAATCTCCTAGGTGCCTATATGCAGTGGTTGTAATACTACACTGTATTAAGTGACTCATTACAGTGAATGTGTTTAGGTGGCATACTGTTTATGCAACAATTAATTCAATAGATCTCAACTGAATAATGTAAATTATACTTACAACGGTTCAATGAAACCGTCACCGTAACTACTATTTTACTTACATATAAAAATAGTTAAATATTAATGTGTGTACCACAATGAAGTCTGTGTCACAGTGGTAGGGATCTCAGATTTAGATCTTCAAGGTCTCGGGATTAAACCCCGTAGCGATACATGTTTCATATATATATATATATATATTTATAAACTATTTATCGAGAGGAATTAAATATAATTAATTAATTTCAACGCATCATTTATACATAACAAGAGAGGTTGCTGGTCACAATAAAATTTTGTAAAGGAGTTTAATCTAAATCCTCCTAAGATAATCATAGTCTTATCCTCCTCTACCCCCAGCATTGGGAACCAGTGACTTTACGGGCTCAGCATCCAATACATTCCGACGGTGTCACCTACTAAAAACCTAGCCGTCGCGACCGGCTACCTGACTAGCCAGGTCAGAAAAGAGCATCTCCCAAATAAAATGCATGTTCCCATCTTCATCTATAAGGCCATTTCTACCCACCCATCACCCCATTGCCAAAAATAACTTTAGCACCGAGTGCCTTAATTTCTTCTCACCCTTTTACATTCCAATGGTACCTTGTATGGAAATAAGACATTTTTAATAACAATCGGCAATGTTTCCGGGCGATGAATCAAAAGTGGGATTATTCAGTCACATGCATTATATTCTTAAGTACTTTATCTAAATCCATAATTTAATAATAATTCTCAATAAATCAAAAATTTAACATAGTCACTAATATTATTATCACAAAGGTAGGTACTACATGCAAATTAACAAGTAGCAAGTTAAAAAAAAAATTTAGAATACGAATTAATATTTTAGTTAATTGTTTTGACAAGTTTACCGTACCACATTTGATAAAAATAAAATTATTTCTAATGGTATATTAATTAAGCCGAGGTTGGCAGCTTAGTGGGTGAGCGACCCTAATTGCGATTTAAAGTCACAAGTTCGAACCTCATTAGCTGCAAATCTCGGTTTTTGCCTCTTTTACCTTTTATTTTATTATTTTATGGAATATAAAGATAATAAATAGATCTTTGAACTTATATTTAATTTTAGAAAAATTTATAAGTTTTATTTTTTTTATTCAAAATAATTTGAATAAATTTTTCAACCATCATCTTTTTTATAATCAAACCCTTATCATAGGTTTTCGGCTTCAATATATCCACAAATGTCCATAGAATTATTCCCATGTTTAGGAAGGTATTAAATAAGTTCCATTAAATTCACTTAATCATAAAAATATAGTTATATAACTTGCTAGGTTGACAAAACAATGCCTAAAAATAAATCAAATTCATTTAAGAAAGACCAAATGAGAAAAGAACAAATCCATTGTTTCTTTTGGGCATTTTATCAAATACTTAGCATTTTAGTTTGAATAAGTCATCCCACTATCCATGATGAAACTGATTATCTAAGTCAATTATCATCAATATTAGAGTGTCAAATAATATATAATATCCAGTTTAAAATAATTTCATATCAATAAAAATTATTAACATGACAATAACTAACAGAAGGTAATTGGAAATTTAAATAAATCTTTAAACATAATATTCAAAAAAAAAAAATCCAAACAAGCATCAATTAAAGGCTAAACAAAAATAGCAACTTGAAAGAAAATTCAGATAAAATAGAGCAGAACTCCAATATCTATAAACTTTATATTTGTAGAAACTAGACTTCCAGACCTACAACTTTCATGTTTTATACTTTTTAAAATTCCAAGGTTTAAAGGTGCAAAAACAGCCTTGAATTCAGTTTGTTCAGAAAATACAATTTTACACGTGCTCAGTATTTTGGGCATAACTTTTGACTCACAAATTGGATTGATGCAATTCTTTTTGGGTTAGAAAGAAAACTGAAAGGGCTACAACTTTTATGTTTTAGCCGAAGCCTAATTCCACCGTTTTAGGGGTCAGAAGCACATAAGAAGTTACAAATAGAGAGCTGTCAGCATACTGAGTTATATCAGTCAAAATTTTGGCTTCCCTACCCCCAATATGCGGGTATTTATTTTTATCACAATCAAGTTTCATACTTCAAACTAGAAAAGGTATCAAATATATTTTAGGAGGTTTATCATCCTACCTCAATGAAGATATTGGTGACCAAGCCTGTGAATGAAAAAGGAGTTGAGTTTTGAACACCACCCAATTGAAAAATTTCAAGCCTTTCTTCTTCTTCCAAACAACACCAAATGTCCAACCACACTTGATAAAAATATATATTTTTTCTTTCTTATTGTTTTTCTTCTCTTTGAAGTCACACAATTTATAAGGATCATGGGAGTGTAGAGAAAGTTATTGGTAGAGAAAATAATCATGCTTCAAATCAACTAAGGTAAGATCGTGCATATACAATTGGTAGCATGATCCAAGAATCATGCTTGCTTTTTTACTATCTAACCATATAATTTAAGAAAGGTGTTGGAGGATGGATGAGGATGGGTGGCATGATCCGGGAATCATGCTAACTTTTTGACAAATTAAACAATCATGCTAGCTTTTTGACAAATTAACAAAATGCTTTAAATCATGCTAGCTTTCAAACAAAATGCTTTAAATCTTGTTTGCTAAATAATTTGAAAAAGATGCTTTAAGGTCATCAATGTAGGGTTTTCTCTTTGTCTAATTAGTCAAATAATTTTAAAAGATGGTGAGAGTGTATGGAAGATGGAAAATGAAGTTGTTGAGAAATAATTTAGAGCAACTATTCATGAGTCAACTCATTGAGTGATAAGTGAGTTGAAGTGAGTTGAGGTGAGTCAAAGAAAAGGGTTGACCCATGGGTTAATGGACTTGGTTTAAACCAAATAACAATTGGGTTAGGAAGTGTTTGGATAAAAATTTTAGAAATTCTACATTAAACTCCCACATAGGGTGAAATTCAATCCGAAAATCTTTCCAACTAATTTTATTATTTCAAAAATTTTGAAATCCTCAATTTTCTAGATTTTTACTATAACAAATATCACCACCACACTTAAGCAATTTAATTAAGAAAAAAAATTCAGGTTATTACAAATACTAAATGTGTTTCATTTTTCATTCGCTTTCATAAAAATGTGCATTTTGGAGTTTGAGAAACAAAAATTAGAATGCATTTAGCATCACTCATTATTTTATATTCACATTTATTATATTTTAGTCTTTATTATCTTAATATCAAATTTTTTTTCTTTCCTTTTTCACCAATCTATGGCAAAGGAAGACTACGAACAAGGCAAATTCGTCAATTTCTTATTTAATGTTGAGATCAGACGATCAAATGTGAAAATTATATTAAGCAAATTATCATTATTATTTTTTTCTTTGCACCAAATATGAGTGATAGATAATTGTGAGTGACATGTCTTCCAGTTTCCTATTCTTTATCCCATCTTAATTATAAAAATTAAACTAATAGGAAGGAAAATATATCATTTAAGTTAGGCTTCAATTATTTTAATGTAAAATATTTTTGAAAATACATATTTATTCATATTTTAGAAATATTTTTTAAAACTTGAATAAATGTGTTCTCCGTAAAACTTTTTTTTTTTATTGAAACAAAGGATAAATAAAAATGTTTTATATTGAAGCAAACGAAGCCTTAGTGTCCAACATTTTTATCAAATTAGTAAAAGATTTCGTTAAAATTTTTTTAATTAAAAAGAAATCGAGAATTTAAGTGTAACATGTTGGTTAGCATATATACCTGTTGGTACAAAAATATATTAGACACATGGCAAAATCTTGATCAAAGATCTTCTCGACCTGTTTCTAACATCGTCCACACTATCCCATCCTTGCGAACATGCTTCCAAAATGAAAGAATATGGTTCTAATTCAATTCTAATTGTATGATAGTAGTCTAACAAAATTAGTTTGTTATCGTAGTAATGAGCGATATGATGTAGTAATTATTCTTTTTGAACTTATCATGTTTCTCCTACCACTTTATAAAATATTTCACACACATTAAATGCACTAAAAATCGTCATTGTGATTTGTAGTACTATAGAAAAAAAAAATCTTCAGATATCCGGTGCTCGTGTTTTAGAACTGACTAGGTAAATAAGATTTCATTTTGTTTTAATGTAGAATTTTTTTTTAAACGATTTTATTAATATTTTAAAAAATAATTTTTAAAAAATTTAAGTAAATGCATTTTTAAAAAGAAAATTATATTAAAACAAACAAAACCCTAAAATATTTATATATTTTTTCTAATCAAAAAACCTTTCCCTTTTGTATAAGTACTAGAAAAGTCCACACCCAATGTGTGTAGTTATTGTTAAATTTGTGCAATTTAATCAGAGGGTGTAAAAGTAAAATGATGTGATAGCTAAATTTTGTAAAATAACTTAATTAATGTTTGTTTTCAGAAGTTATTTAATTCAAAATTTAAATCTGATGAGAGATATATTCAAGAGTATTTTATGAAATTAATTAAAAAAATCTCACTAAAATTGAGATTTTATCAATGCCGCTAATGTTTCATCTGTATATTGTATGGATATATGCGGTGTCATGTAATTAAAAGTTTCAATAAAAAATTTTAATCTGAGCCAATCGTTCATAAATAAATAAACTATTCAATCAGGCGGCCTAGTTTGGAGACAAAAATTGATTTTTTTTTTTGGTGTATTTGAAAAGAGAAAAAAGTTAAGGTGGCATATAGTTTGTTTTTCTATTTTTTGTTTTCTAATTTCTATTTTGAGCTCATTTACGATTTTGTGCTTTTTAAAATAACAAAAATAACTCAAAACGCATTTGGTCACTTGTGTTTTTAAAATTTGTTTTAAAAAATAGAAAATGGGTTTACATATGAAATAAAAAATAGCAAAATGACGTTTTGAGCGTTTTTCAACCCAAAATAAGAAAAATCTCGAAATAAGAAAAACTGAGCATTCTTTGTTTCTTTGTTTTGGAACTTTTAAAATATAAAACACGTAAAACAAAAAATAAAAAATAGAAAAGCAAGCCAAATGCCACCTAACTTTCTAGTAGTTAACTTTTTAATTTTTTTTTATTAATTAGACATTTTTTCCCTTCTTGATTGAAAAAAATTAAGATATAAAAAAATAAATTTAATCATTTCAAAAAACCCAAAAATTATTTCTAACTACTCTTTCCAAATTAACACTATTAGAAAAAAGCTTATTACCAACTGACCATTACCAACTGAATATAATCGGTTGGTAACACATTATCAACCGATGTAAAAATTGCTAAAATTCAAATAATTATCAACTCCTTACCAACCGACCTTAAAAATTTTGATTAGTAAACATTACCAACTAGGGTTTTTACCACCGACTAAAATTGGTTGGTAATCAGTTGGTAATCTATGATTATCTACCTAATTAAGCTTATTATCAATTGATTTTGTCAGTTAATAATCAATCTTTTTCTAGTAGTATAGGCATCGTTGTTTTATCATCACTATGACATTGCCACATCTAACTGACACAAGATTCTAACTAGCAAATGATTTGACAGAGTGCGTAGCATTTTTCCTCAGTAAATATATATTTCGCTTTGCAAAAAGATTTTGGTTCCTTACGAAGAAAGGTATAGAATAAGGATGAACTCGATCGATCAACCGACCTCCAACGCGGATAAAGGATCTAATTCTACTTTCTTTTTAATTACTTACCGCCGTAAGCTGCATAACTTTTTGGTCTCATTCCACAGTTGGGATATGTCAAGTGTATGTGTCTTCGATCTGCAGTATTGGAATAAGTTACTTTGTTGGGTAATACTATATGTGTTTAATTTTGATATATTTTCAGTTTAAATTTTATAAAGTGATCTTTAAAAATACGATAAGTATTTATTATAATTATTATTTTTTATATTTTATTAAATTATAAATCGATGATATTACTATAACAATATTTCAAAATTAACAGATAACTAGAAACATAAGTTATGGTTTATACTTTGATACTTCGTTTGGAATGGTTTTATTTGATAAGGATTCTCACCAATTCTTGTATTTGAAGTTAAAATAAAATTTTATGAATTGGATTTATTTTGATTTCATAATTTAAAATTTCGAACTTCTATATCATTTAAAATATAATCCAAAACAATAGAATTTAATGAAAATTCATTATTTTTTTAAGTTATCTAAGTTAGTAAACAAGTTTATCCTCATATATCATATTTATTACATTTTCTATTTCCTATTAATATGGACAAATTTGGTATGTCTCTTAAATTAAATCAATTCAATTCTTAAATTCAAAATATGTTCCAAATATAAAATTTTGTTTGTGAAATAAAATCAATTTTTTATTTTAAAATCAAATTAATTTTAAGAGAGAAATATTTCCAAATGTAGTGAAAGTGTTCCAAAAATTAATTGAAGGATGAGTTTCCATGACAATCTAATATTTCATAAACTTTTAATTCCCCTTTAGCTCATGTTGGCCTTGAAAGATACATTGGGGATGTTTATTTTAATAATATACTTGTTCTTTTCTTTATATATATGTGTTCAATAAAAAAATTAAAAACAATAAAAGTATATAATTTAGTTAGTAATTATAATAACTATATATAGGTAACTAGTTAGTAATAATAACTATTTATATAGATAACTTAATGGGTTTAAGCTCTTTAAAAATTTAAACAATGTAATAGTTGAGATTAGTAAATAAAGTGCATGGTAGTTTAGAATTCAAATTAGTGATTAAATTTAATATCATATCAAGTAAATGAATTCTCTTCTTAATATAATTAGCTTTGAGAGTCATTTATACTTTTGAAAGTCATATAATATAATTAGCTTTTTAATATAATTTTGTATACTTTAGAAAACTTCAATGGTTAGTTTAATTTATTCATTTTGGTTTTTTTTTTTTTTATTTGGGACAAGCCAAGACCATAGTATCTCAAATGATAAATTATCCCTGTATAAATGGGTTAAGTTTTATACTTATAATTGATAATTTGTGATCAAAATAATGAATTATAACTTGTATTTTTAGACAGTCGGCTACCATGTCATAGTATATAAGTTTGATGAGTGTATTAAAGAAGAACATGTGGTATAATAGACCAGAGCAATAATGAAATAGGAAATGAGTATCAGAGTAGCAGAAGGGCCACTCACTAACTACCTCACTGGCAATTTGCTCTAGGGAGTCGGGGATTTTGGCAAATTCTGTGTAGTTTTGTCAAGCTCTTCATTGTGTCTTGTTGGAATCATCCATCCCTGGATGTCATTAGGAGTCATTGGAAAAAGTAAAGGCTATGCAATTCGAATATATAATTTTTATACCTCTCTTGCTTAGATCCCAAAGACCATTCAAGAAGTTTGTTTGGAAAAACATATTCTATGTAATTGAGTTAGGAAATTCTAGAGCATGCTGACTATCTTATCCTAACAAGCATCAGAAATTTTTAGTAAATTAAGGCAATTTTAAGTCTTATCTAAAGTTGGAAACCTTCTGAAACATATTCAATGCAATCTCAAGTCATATTTAAGGTTGAATACACCTTTACTCTGTAGTTCAAGTATCTTATCCTAAGATTTTAAAGTAAAAAGAATATCATATTCATTCATTTAGGTTCAAAGAAACTTTTCTCAATTTAATTAGCTACAAAATATTATTTTTTTCAATAATTGTGCAGGGGCTTTGAAAGAGTTCAAAGGTGTTCTTCATCACGCGTAAGTGATTTTTTTCGTCTTGCATTGGTAAAAGCATACATTAAAACTAGATAACTAGTTTAACTAGTCAGAACTCAAGTCTTCCTTTGATAAAGTTTTGAATTCAACCCTATGCGGACTCCTCCTTGAGGCTGAGGTTATTCAAGAATTTTCTGTGGATTTATCTGGTTCGCGTGATCTGTGAGTTACTGTGGGCTAATGAGTCTATCCAATGTATACCTAAAGTATAGTGACTTCAAATTTTTAATTGTCATAAAAAAAAATACTCCCAGTGAATGATTTTTCTGGTTATATTGTGGTGTTCAACTCTCTTATTTTTTTTAACATTGTGAAATTATCTTATTTACGTCTAATTGATTGATTGGATTTCTATTATAGCAAATGGCGAAATTCCAAAATGGAAACCAATTATGGCTCAGTCATGCAGAGCTTGCTGCTTTTCTTCTTTGTTTTCATCATTACATGCAATTTGAAGACAACTGTTTACTAAGATGGAATTTCTCAATTATACTAACCCCATTAATTGTGAAACTTAATTTACTCAAGGAGTTGAGTTGCACTAGAGGGGGAAAAAATAAAATAAAAATTCACCAATAACGAAATTTAATGAAAACCTTTTGAGTAAATTTAACTAAATTATAATTTATCACGGTATAATGAGAAAAATTCTTCACCAAAAAAAAAAAAAAAAAAAACTTTAGGTCACCATGAAACATTTATTAAAGTATAATTTAAAAAACACGTCATTCTAGCAATTATATATTTGTTTAAATTTTTTTAAAAAGAGAGCATTTTTTTGTTCTCCTTTGTCTGTTTTCTATTTAATTCTTTATATATATTTATTTACCTATTTTGAAACGGGGAGCTAACTGACTGCATAGTCAACTTTATCAACCAAAACATAGAGTCCTCTTTCAACTTAGTATATCAGAACTAAGTGACTAGATTAAAAAGAAAAAGCAAGGAGAAAAGAAGAAAAAAGAGAGAGGAACTTACCTTATTAAAGAACATATGTAATGACTTCGTTATCTATGGATATTAAGGATTTGTTAAGGCAAAAATAAAAAATAAAAAAAAAAAAGAAAATTGGAATTATTATTTTTATTTAATTAGTCTAAAAAGGGAAAATATAAAATATAAAAATAATTAAATAAAAAACTAATTTTATTGATGGATATTTTTTTATAATTATCTTACAATGCCTAATCAAGTCAAGTAATAACATACTTTTGTGTAATTTCTTTTTCTTTTCCTTTCTTTCATTTTTTCCCTTTTTTTTTAATATATTTTTCCCTCACCAATCCTTAATTCAAGTGCACCCTTAATGAAAAAATAAATTAAAAAAAAAAAAAAAAAACGACCAATAGATAGTTCAAATGGTTCAAGTTCATCCATCTACAAAGTTGGTTGTCAATCCAATCCCTGAGATGAGGTAGAGGGGTTAAAGAAATGTAACGTAATGTTGAATGTTCTAAAATAATAATAACAACAATAATAATAATAATAAATAAATAAATAAATAAATAAATAAATAAAGTAAAATAAAATTTAAAAAAAAGGAACTTATTAAAGTTTTCCAAATGGTTAAGTGTGAACGTCTAAAAGTAAACTCGAATTTATGAAAAGGCAAGTTTCTCAGCATCCAGATATATGCGGTCCTAAAGTGATGGATATGTTCATGTGATATTCCCAGAACAAAGCCTTTTCCTTTGTCATATCGTCTGCAACAACAGAGTTTTGATTCTTGAAGATAATATTACTAATTTACAGGAAAAGAGACACCGAAGATAAAACTAATTAGATGCCAAAGCTTTTTCACCATGGTCTGTGGGTTAACTTTATTTTAGGTATTAAAATATATATATATATATATATATATTCTATTCAAAGTTGAAACATAGGAAATTATAAATGCATTCCTTTATTAGCTTCTCTCACTTCATATTACTCTTTTTCATTAAAGTTATATGCGGAATGGAGAAAGTTAATAAAAGAGTACAGATACCATCACCCATTAAACATTAATGCAAAGCAATATATATATATACTTAGCTTGTGAATTAGGCCACCGCACTACAAAACTTACAGGGTAACTGGATTGCAAATCCACCGGCCTCCCTCCCTTCCTGTGGATGGAGACTGATGTATAGAACAATTTATTAAGATATTAAGTCAAAAGAAAGTGGAAGACTTTGCAGGGAATAAAGAACAAATGAAGATGCTAATATCAAAGAATGATATATATATATATATATATATATAGCAAACAATACAAAACCGGAATATATTTCATTCTGGGTCGAAGATATCATCATAAGAAGAGATGAATATATAGATCGATTGTCATGAAAGCAACCATATGATCATTTGTTGCTCGAAGGACGCAAAGAACAACATGAATACATAAATCCGTTGATTTTGTGTTATTCTAGTTGGCATTTCTCCTGATAATATATATACACACAAGGCTGGTTAAATTATTTATAATGATAAAAATATTATTTATTGATGAAGCTATTTTTTCGTGGTTCCCGATCCAAGCATCCATGAACTCGATCCGTCAGAAAAAATGGAGATTTGTCCGTTTTGAACACCGGTGTGGTGCCTATCAAAAAAATCCCCGATACTTAAGTTAGTAAAGGCTCCCTAATAATTATAGCAGAAATGCCATTTTTTTTTTTTTTGTATATATAGAGAGAGAGTTCTGCCTCTATATAGACAAATAAAAAATATATAGATATATGTGTGTATGTTCCAGAAGATACCTCTTCCTCTTTTTTAAGGTGTGATCCCTCTTATCTTTTCTGTTAAGTAGTAGAAAGGTGAAAAAATGGTCGGATGGAAGTTTTTTCCTTCCCAATCTTTGCAAACTAAGGATGAGAGGGTGTCACATATCATGTTGGTCCCCCAACATAAAATTTTAGACAGAAATTTTAAGATATTGAAAATTACACCCATCATTTATTGTTTAACGTTAGAAAGAATTTTAAATATATAATTTTTTAAAGAAATATAAACAATGGTGTCCTAATTAAAAAAAAAAGAAATGAAACAATAGGTCCATCTTCGTAGCGACCAGATTCACACGTTTTAAGCGTAGCACATCGAATCAATGGAATGCGTTGCAAGGCTTGTGCCTTGATCTGAGCATTGAATGATTTTGAAAATTAAGTATTGAGATGCCAACTCCGCCTATGTTTTTTTCATGGCCGGTCCCGAATCCGGATAAAAGAAGAGAGTTATGTTAGGTAGTCGACAGCCAGCGTAAAACTTTGTCGAGTTTTTATGGATTTTATGACCCACCTAGTGGAAAAAAGCTTAGTTTGATTTGGTTTGATTTAATTAAGTACTGAGATGCCGAGGATGTAACTCAAAACCGTTATCTGACACTTTCAAATTTTGCGTATCTAAAAAGCAATAAAGTTTTTCTTGTTAATTAACTTTACTTGAAAATGTGATGAATAACCCCTGTTTTGGATGACCTCATATTGGTACGCTTCAAAGATACGATTATAAGCACAGATGTTGTTAAGACACCCCTACCTGCGTAGACAGCGAGTCCATTTTTGCTTTTCGTTGTACAATCCCACAATATAACCTTTGATTTTTTATTTTTTTGGGTAAGTGAATCTTGATTTATGATCATCATAAGACGTAGCTCGTGAAAATAACGGTACGTATGAAAAGTGGAACGATCGAGCCCTCGCATCCTACATTCAACCTCATAGAGAATTAAGTTGATCATAGCTTGTGTGTGCAACATACAATGAAATATATGCTTACATAATAGTAATGTTTTCCAGGGAGTTCTATATTTTGGGTTAAGACTAAATGCACTCTAGAACTAAGGCAAATTAAATGCCAATCTTGAAAAGGTGCTCCGATGGGGAGTATTACGCTTTCTTCTAGGGATTAATAGATGCCCTACAGAGGAGAGAGATGTTAGTGTGGAATGGACTCAAGTAGTCCATACAATAAGAATACAAAATTTAAATTGTGGCCTAGAGGGCTTGGTGTCTGGACTGAAGTATTAACCCTAACTTGCCTGCATATCCCAAGAGGGAATCAAGTCGGTAGAGTTCGAACCTAAATATCAAAACTACGTGGTTGCAAGTGATGTAAATATTGGTCTGAGATACTACATCTGCAATGCTGATGATGTAATATTAGGTTGCTATTTTGGAAAAGCAAACATAGGGGTGTTCTCATGCCCCTAATTTATCGTACTTCCAGGCACAATTTAATCACGGACAATTCATAATTAAACATATAATCATGTCCTTGATTAGAGCCACACAACTAACTGAAGCAGCAATATAGACATAGTTCCCAAAATAATATACAAATCATCATTAGTCAAAGGCTAGAAAATGCTCCCAAAAAGAATAAATAATTATAAAGCTCCACAACATATACAATTCCATCGAAAACAGTAAATAAAATAAAAATAAAAATCCTTACATAAGAGACACATAGTCCCTCGAAATATAATCAAATAAACAAAACAAAAAGTCCAGGACATTTATGCATCCCAAGTGGTTCGGCCTTCCTATCATGCACAATCATATTAGAAATTGCAACAATGATTGTAGGAGAGTGAGCACTCACACAGATGTGCCCACTATATAAGTTATAATCCATGTCCTATCAAGTTACTAACAAGAAATGTAATAGATAATAATAATCAAGTCAATATGATATAATAGGTCTAAGATATGTGAGGGTGATGGGACAAAAAACCAAGAAATAGAGAAAGCATGCTGTCATACATCAATCACAAATGGACCCACGTTCGAACCCCCATTTGGACAAATTTTCAACACTTGGCAAAATTATAAAGGTTTAGTGTCATACTTAACCATGGTTAAAATACTAACCCAACCTTTGTTTAAACTAACACCCACTCAATCTAACCAACTAACTATGTTTTAGATAGCCCCACAATAGCTCAAGTCAAAAAATTTAATATAAAATAATATTATAAAAACCCGGATCATTACACATGGGTGCCAAAGTACAGGTCATGCGCACAACCCTGGATCAGACATGCACATGATAGTCTGTAACGGCAATTCTATCATGTTGTGTCTTTAGCCTCCACCATTCCATGTTTGAATTTCTCATTTCGAAGTCATTTATATTAAGTTTATACTCATTTTCAATCTACTGTTCAGTAGATGAAACTAACTCAATCATCAATTTCATATTTAATCATTGTTTTATGCATAGTCAAGATAACTATTCATCATATTTTCCTCAAAACATATACATTAATTCATGCATATCTAATATTTCAAGTTCACAATCATGCATATAACATGTTATATATAATAACCAAACCCGCCATATGCACCAACATAATAGAAATTTATTGAGAAAACAAAGTTCCCTACCTTAAGTTGCTTGGTCAAAAAATAAAAAAACTTGGGTAAACTTCAGGAACGCCAGAACCCTCCTCAATCAACACAAATACTAACACCAAATAAAAGCTCACACAATACACTCCTCATAACACTAATTTCACAATGGAATGAAGAGGAAGGCTCAAATTGATGGGAGACCCTCACTAACTCACCTCTCAATCCCAATTTTATAAATTTCTTCCTGATCTCCCCATCTATACATATATGTAGACCCATGATGCTTCACAGTGAAGGAAACAAGAGAAATGGGAGGATGAGAAATGGGCGATGAATCTAGACCTAGACTAGACATAAGCTGGACGGCAACATTAAAACGATACAAACTTTTATACAAAAAACTAGAAAAAAGGTGACAACATGCATTGACACAATATAGGACAGGTCGTGCGGGTGAAAAAAAGAAGAATTGTGCACACACCAATGATGTGTGCACAGGAAGACCAACCTATTACGCACGACACATTCAACTCACTAAACCCCTTCCAAAATCCTGTACGACCGACTCCAGACTAGAGACCAAGCAACCGAGTCAACTCATGTATCAAATCAATCACATCGCAAAAGGATTAAGTCAAAACTCAATGTATTAGGAATAAAATAATACTCATAAAAGTCCAGGTGATTACATCCTCTCAATTTATAAAAATTTCGTCCTTAAACTTTAGGGTAAGGGACAACAACAAAACTCATGAAAACAAGTTAAAATATCGACTCTACATCTCAAACTCCCTCGCCCAAGCAAACTCCTCAATACCATGGTGCTTCCAGGACACTCTAACCAACATAATAGTCTTCTCGTGGCGCACCTATGCCCGAGAATCCAAAATCTCCACCAGAGTAGCCCTATAAGACACATCTAAATCAACCTCCTTTTCAAGCTGAAAATTCGTAATTTGCTAGTAATCCCAATCAATCAATCACACACACAAGATTGTAAAAAGCAGTATAAAAGAAACAAGGAAACCCACATAGGAAAACCCCAAAAACTTTCACTAAAAACAAACGTTAGTTATAAACTCTAATCTCTCGATAGATCGACTCCTCAACTCTATACTCTATTGATGTTTGCTCGAATCCTCGATTCACCAACTCCTTTAGCGAAAGCCCTCCGACTCCTCGAAGGCACAACACTGAATCCTCAGCAACTCTCTTGCTGAATTCACAGCACTTAAAAGATTCGAACTCCTTCAAATCACGTAAATGCACAGATCTTTTGGCTAAGTAGTTGCGATAATAATTGGACTTTCTGGCTCACAATCTAATGTATATTCTCTCTGTGTAAAACTCTAGATACGTCCAGAAGATATATATATAACAAAGTCTGGGACATTCAGGGTTGGAAATCAGAGCTTTAGTGTGCTGGAGCTTCTTTATTGCAGGAAGGTTGGACCTACGCCCATTCCGCAGCCTTCCTGCAGGGATCCTGTAAATCAGTGTGGGCTTCCTGTACGGCTAATTTAATGAAGTCCAGTCTCGGCTCTATCCTGTGGGCAGCTGCAGCCTTTCAGCGATCTTCCAGCGTTATTGTGTTCTGGCTTTGTTCGGCTTTTTCCAGTCTTTCGAGATTATGCAAAAATAGTTTTTCTAAGACCTTTATACTTCTACTTGGTTTAAGACTCTAATGCCTTAGCCTACACTAAGTCTAAAAGTTACAAACTCTCTTTTGACTATAGATTTGCCAATTTACGATTTTGGCCTCAACACAGTTCAATCCAAAACATGTGTGAGATCCAAAATGTACTTCGAAGTATAAACACATGAAACAACTCAAACACACCAAACTGTAGCAGCATACCCACCCCATCATGTACATCATTCTATACCCTATGTTTGACAGATGACCTAACCTTGCATTGTCATTCCATACCCTAGCATTGACAGATCAAAAGTAATGAGAGTGGAGGCCAGTTGTGTTTTCATTCTACCAACTAATTAATTATGTAGTGTACATCTCAAAATGAATAGCCAATGATTGTTGTGTATTGTAGTGTATTTTCTTCAAGTGGACTATTCTTCATGTAGGCGTCAACGCTGTAAATGCTTTCTAAGCAGGTTTTCCAATGACATTCTATTTTGGATTGAAAGCATTGGGTAGTACCATAACTTCAGAACCTAGTTTGTTTATTTTTTAGACCTACACTGGGTTAACTACCTCAAAGGTATTTAGGGGGGGAAAATTAAAAAACAAAAAATTATTCATAAATGAAATCAACTCCCCCCATTTTCATGCCATTTCCATGTTCCCTTCTTCTCTATTCTCCTTTTCTTCAAATCAAACAAAGCCTTTCAATTTACCAGAGTTTATGAGCCTTCACATATCCCAAGTACCACAAATATGGCTTAACAGGTATTTTAACAATGGTGCCCAAATATGAAATCCATTAACACATGCAAAATTAATGCAGATGCCAGGAATAAACAATTGAACAGCCACCAAATCAATTAACTCTTGTCAACTTTGTTGCTAATAAGATGGAAGGGTGCAAAATCTAGAATAATTAAGACAAAGTATCATATTGTGTTTTTAAAAAAAAAAAAAAAAAAAACTCAAGAATTGGCACGCTAATGACCCGTAATAATTGTAGTAGTCGAGTCGCAAGCAGCCACAGACAAAAAGAAAAACCTTTTAATTCCTCAATCATCATCCGAATAATTGAACTTCACTGAGTGAGATTGCAGATCAATCTGCCCTCCTCTATAACTACCACGCTTCTTCTTTGTTTTTTCATGACGAAAATCCCTGGAGAGAGAGAGAGAGAGAGAGAGATTACATACTCGAGGAAAATTAAATAAAATAACTATATTGCCAAGAACTAGATAGTTTCGCATCAACTTAATGTAACATAATTTCATAAAGGAAATCTGTTTTATAGATGAATTATAATGCAGCAAAAATATGAATAAACTGCTGCAAACATTTCATCTATCCCCAAAAAAGAAAAGGAAAAAAAAAAAAAGAAAAGAAAAGAAAAAACACTGCAAGATTTGCCAGCATCTACTTCTGTATCAGTCCAAAACATGACACTAAAAGAAACCTACAAAATGTAACGGTTCCTTGTTCCCCCCAGTAACCCAAACACTGAAGGTACGAGCTTTTGGATTAAGACAAATTTGCCAATTGCAGATGCATCAACTTTCTCAGCTCCAAATATGACCAAAAAGAAAATAGAAAAAATTAAAAAAATAAAATAAAGAAAGAAAAAGAAAATTTCGTTCAAAATGAATGAAGAAACCTTGAAAATTAACCTTACAGCCCAAACCTAACAATTAATGAGGCTGCAAACTAAAAGAAAATGTAATGGTTCCTTGTTCCCAGCACCCACCCAAACACAGCCCAGCATGGTTCTTTGGATTTAGATAGATCAGCCAAATGCCTAATGCATCCATTTCCTCTGCGCTGCCAAATGGCAAAAAAATAAGAGATCTTTTTCATCCATCTCAACCCCCCCCCCAAAAAAAAAAAAACGACAACAAACACACACACACACACACACACACACACACGAAATATCTCCATTCAGACTGATTGACTTGAACCTTAACCTCGCAAGTAGCAACGCAATGGAGCAGAAGTTACACCATCACTAGAAGGAAACATCAGAATACATAAAAACTTGGACATAACACAATAACTCAACCCAAAACTAATACAAATTGCCACCTCTACCACTAGATAACATCTTGATGCAGGACAGCTAAAAGCTGCTTAGGGACAAAGGTATCTTGGTAGAATTTGGGTGGAAAACATGGAAATCTTTCATTGTTAGGGCCCAATTAAGCAAGAGAGCGCTTCTAGGTTACGTAGGTGGAAATGGATTAGAATTGACTTGATTTAGGTGGTTTCTGATCCATGAATTTGCAGATAATAGGCCTGGGATTTCCTGGATGCCAACTACTTTAATGTCTTTTAGTGTGGCCTAAAAGGTAAGAGAGCATATCTGATTGACCCAGCAGCATAGGTTGGTAAAAGTTTATACCTGGTCCAGCAGTGTTATGAAGCTGCAATATGCACAGTTTGGAGGATGTGAATGTACTACGAATTACCTATTCAGAAACTTTGTGAAAAGAAACGAAAAACAAAGCACCACAGTTATGGCGAAGCAAAACCACTCACACATCCTGGTTCTAATGTTACCATCCACATCAAGCAAAAACATAAATAGAAAGGATCAATCAACAGAAAACTGACTTTCAAAAACCATAAGTTCACAGTACTTGATCAAAAAATCTTTCTAAGCATCAATTGACCAGAGCCTTTGCTTCGGGATTCTCCTTCCAAACATAAAACAAGAGTTCAGTCTATGTCTTATATTTAAGGGGCTTCCAATTCCATCATCGATCCAAGTACACCCTTACCAAACATTGATTATGGTGCATATAGGAACAATAAGGTGAATCTTAGGGCCGTAAATAAGCGGAGCCGAGTTGTGTGTTGTTCAAGCTTGGTTTGAAAACCACATCGAGCTTGAAAATGCATTCAAGTTTGGCTTATTAAACTTTCAAGTTGAGATGCCCGAGCGCAAGTAGCTTGATTATTTTACACAGCTTTAAATTAAACAACCTACAAATTTTATTCAAACTAAACCGACCCCAAGCTATTTCATTCTTTTAACCACCCTAAATGTGATGCACCATTTGTTCTAAAATGAGCTAAGCATGGACAGGTCAGGTTAGTTAACATGCTCAACTAAAGGATGGTGAGGTAAGCAACAACAGTTAGGATTTAGCTGTAATTTTCATCCAAGAATCATCCGTTAGCTTTTTGGAAAAGGCAATTCTGCTGTTACCTTTGTGCGGATTCAAACATCAAAACCAAGTTTCAATGTAGCAGCAGGGAACCCAGGAAAAGGCAAAACTTTCAGGCAAAAAAGAAACCACATCAAATACTAGCGAACATGCAAAACTAGGACTGCATCATTTTCAAAATACTTCTATTTTTGGCAACTTGTAAGATACAATTAACAAAATCAGTTATAAAGCTCTATGACATAAGCTTTTGACACTCCTCTGAGAAGAACAAGTATGGATATAGGGCACAGATACAACCCAACATAATATGGACCCTTGATGCGAAAGTCAAATATATATATATATATATATGAAATAGTTACTATTAGGATTTTATTTTATTAATACTAGATTTTATATTAGGATTTTACTTTATTTTATTAAAAATTTATTTTATTTTAGGAAAGGTTTTATTTAGATTTATTTTAAGTAGGATTTGTTAGAATATTTGATTTTACTTTATTTTTAGTAATCTTAAAGATGTATTGTCCTATTTAAAGGCTTAAGATGAATAGGGTTAGATATTGATGAATATGAAAAATTGAGTTATTGAAGCTTCCGTGACTTGTTCTCACTGCCCCTCTTCTTCTTTCTTCCCCCTCTCCTAAATTTCTTCTCTCTTTATCTTTCTCTCTTTGCTTTACTCTTTATTGTCCTACATCAACTTTGGTATCAAAACAAAATCTCGATCACTAAACCTTCCTCAAATCAGAATTTTATTCGCTATCAAGAGCCTAAACCCTAGCTGCCATCATAGTCCAAAAACCTAGCCCTTCGCATAACGTCAGCAACAACTTAGCAAATCCACTTTTGTGAATCTCTAATAACACCCAACTCCGGCGAATACCCCCATCGGCATCATCCCCCTCCAGTGAGCTTTGGCGAAGCTCCGGCGACCTTTGGCAAAGCTTTAGCAATACTCCAGCAAAGCTCCAGCGACACTTCAAGACACTCCAGAATATTTTTCTAAGCCCATTTTTATAGATTCCAAGCTGTTAGTACACTGCCGGCTACTCATTCGAATGATAACCAGATGCAAACCAAATAGTAGCCTTCACTGAAGCCATTCAAGAATTGAGAGAAGCCATTCAAAGACTGGACATGAGGTTTGAGGAACGCTATTATTCGAGCAACCCTGTTCACCTCTGCTCTAACCAAATATCAAATTCAAAGCTGAACCACTTAAGCTCCTCCATGTGTTTTTACCGATATTCTAAAAATCATTGATGAACCGAACATAAAATCTAATTACGACCATCTTCAAGTGAAAAGAGAGCCTAATGATGATCAAATTAAAGAATCGATTTATAAGCTGAAACTTGATGACTTTCATTTTTCAAATGATGAGGATGATGACGACGAAATCCTGGACAAGCCACTAGATGAAATTGTTGCAACTACTGAAGTCATTTCTCTTGATAAGGCATAGATTTCCAATGATATTACTGAAGTCCCTATAAGTACTATCAGGTTGAAGAGTGTGCCTAAAAACTATGGTATTTCTGTGGATTTTGTCTTTCCTACACCTAAACCTCTCCCACAAGTTGGTCCATTTTTTGTCTTCTTCTAATATCTACAAGTTCTGTCTTCTAAATCATAGTACTTCTACCTCGAGAGACTTGGGAGACACTAGATTTCTACCACCCCTGATGTGCGTCCATGAACGTTGAAAACGACTTGAAAATCCGCTTTATTCACGGCTTGGCGATTGAAAGAGTACGCAAATGAAATAACTATTATTAGGATTTTATTTTATCAATATTAGATTTTATATTAGAATTTTACTTTATTTTATTAAAAATTTATTTTATTTTAGGGAAGATTTTATCTATATTTAGTTTAATTAGGATTTGTTAGAATATTTTATTTTACTTTATTGTTAGTAATCATGAGGATGTATTAGCCTATTTAAAGGCTTAAGATAATTAGGGTTAGACATTGATGAATATGAAATTCTACTCTCCCCTTTTGGACAATTTACTTCTATTCAGAAAACTGACTGGTCCTTTGCTTTTCTGTCTGTTCCTACTTTTCTTCAACAAAATCTATTATCTTGTTGCCGAACAAAAAGGGAAAAAAATCATAAAAGTAAGTTGTCCAAAAAGGGAGGGTAGACATTCATATTATTTTTATTTTATCTCTAGATCTTAAGTTGGCACAAACTTACAATAGGTTCCATATAATGCCAAACGATAAACACATCTCTAAAGCCCCATTTGTTAACGTTTATGTTTACAGATTTTTAAAAACTAGCAACAAAAACGTGTTTGTTACACTTGTTTTTATTTTTTGTTTTTATTATTATTTTTTTTTTTGGGTTTCCAAAACCAAAACAATGAAAAACAAAAAAACAGACAAAAAAGGTGTTTTCACTCTTTTTTTTTGTTATAAACATTTTGCTAATTTTAACACTTTGTCCATTTTTATTGCATCATGTTAAAATAAATATTTTATTCAAATATTTAATTAAAATAAAATTAGTTTTTAATAAATAATATAATTAATTTAGTTTAATCAACTAAATCAATAAGTAATTAAATTTATTAACTATTATTTAATTATACTAATTAAATAATATAATTAGTTTAATAAATTAATTAATTAAAATAATATGAAATATATTTTATTAAATTATTTTCAATAAATAATATAATTAAATTATATAATATATTTTATTTTTAATGAATTAAATTATTTCTAATAAATAATACAATCAGAATAAATTAATTAAATTGATAACTAATTAATTAAATTACTATGAAATATATTTTATTAAATTAAATTATTTTAATTTAATAAAAATTAATAACTATAAACAAAATTGCATTTTTTAATGCAATTTCAGTTTTTATTTCAGAAGGAAAAAAAAAAGGACAACAGAAAATATTAACAATTAAATATAAACAGAAAAACAGCACTGTTACCAAACAAGCCCCAAGTGTCCAAATGCGATTTGATTCTAAAAATTACTACATATTATGGAACATTTTTTAACGCATTTGACACTTAATGTCTCCTCCCTAGTTTCCTATTGTGAGCGTGTGTATTTGAACACGTACGCGCCTTGGTATCCAACATAGACATGTCATCTTCAAAATATTTGTGCTTCTTAGACACTCCTAACAAATTTTGAGCACTGATGTTGTCTTCATTTGATTTCAAATTACTAAAAATTGTTCATTAAGATCAACAACATATATGTCCTTGGATATCATGGGAATTTTGTGAATTCTCTCTTGCTTTCATGAATGGGAGATTTGGTATAAGTAGGAACGTGAACCCTATTACCAACTATTTTGACCAACCCTTTTGAGGGATCCCCTGTAGTTAACAAATGTTCACCCATGCAATTGATTGTGTGGGCTCAAGAGCACTCTGCACCGCAAGGTTTGCTTCTAGTTCTAGTGCCAAAAAGCTAACCAGTGACTAACTGTGAGCCCTTGCAAGGAAGCGAGATGTCTAAACTTTGAAGGACGAGAGCTCCCCAAAAAGGGCTAGCCAAGAAATCAACAATTAGATTCATAACTCCTACTTATATACCCTAAATATAATACTTATAATTCTGACATGCAGTACACACCACCCTCAAGTCAAGGACATTATAACCCGCCACCCACCCCCCACCAAAAAAAAAAAAAGTACCCAGTATCCTTGCGAGGACTCATGTTCAATCACTGGTTGGCTTGCCGGAACCACAAGAAGCAAACCCAATGAATGCAATGCACTCAAACACAAACAGTTGCGTGCAAAGGTTGGTGATATCACAAGTAACAACCACAAGAGCTCCCTCAAAATAGCTAGCCAAGGAGTTCGCAATTGGGTACATTGCTTTTAATTATATATCCAATTTACGCTTCTGAAGTGTGACTTAGAACACCACCACCTACAGAACAAGGTGTCACAATACGTGTGACAAAAGATTGTCACAATGCATATATGCTTGTACAAAAGATCGAACCATAATAACAAGAAAAATGATTGAAAGTAACATCGTAGGCTGAAAAGAGACGGGGATCAAAAACTTTTCAAATGATGGAAAATTTATAGTCATGATTAAGTCTCCTATTTGATCATTGATCACCTAGTATAAAGCATGGACACTCCAGATTAGGCACCATATCTCAGTTCAATACTTATCGGACAGATCGAATAGGTCAAAATATGTGTTGGACATACCCCGTGGCATACCCAATTTTTTATCATAATTTTTTTGCCGAATACAACCGGGACACGCTTGGTACTGATTGATCAAAACCCCCAAAATTGTCTCACGTTCTATCCCATCTTTTGTTGGTGAAAAATGTTTATGTTATGGATTGAAATGTTGCATTAGTGTTACTATTTCCAATATTTTTGGTAATTTGCGAATGTTAAATTTTAATATATAGCTAATGAAAACATATTTTTTTATTATATTCCAGCCAAGTGTATACTCATCTCCTGTTTGTGTCTAAGGCAATTAGGAGACATGCATCCAAGCAAGGCAGTCTACTTGCTATCTAATATCACTTCTCCCCCATTTTCACTTGGCTTTTAAAGTTAGCAGTAGGACCATTATTCATGATTATAACCTAACTAACTTTACTGGTTTTTCCTTTGAGAATTTATCTTCCTTTTTTAATCTCTTCTATCACTTTCTATAATTTTATCCTTGTCAACACACAACATAAAGAATAATGCAGCATAAGGACATCCAAGACGAACTAATGAAAACATGACATAGTTCTAAAGCTCACCTTCCCCTAACCTGTCCCAGAATTTCCTGTGCTTTTGCACCATATCCAACTTCTGCGCCATCCTGCAGAAAGTTAAAAAGGAGAAAATTAGGTGCTATTAGAGTAAAACATAAAAGTTTAAAGAATCGAAAAAATAACAAGGAAAATAATCACACCTTGGCCCAGTAAGAATTATCTTGGAGCTTCTCATGAGCAAATTCCACATCATCAAGTTTTATCCTTTGAAATGCATTTACAGTCTTCGGCTGCAAAAACAGCAACCATCAAGACATTTCACAATGACTCCTCAAACTCTAGGAGATGGCTAGCAGTGACATTTGGGGGAAACATTTTCTAATACTAAAAAGTGAGCCACCATGTATGACATGATGAATGTCCAATTTGTGAAACATCTAATGCATCATTTAACCCATTGACGTAGAGTAGCACTAAGAAACTTCAAATATTGCAGCCCAAAATTTGCAATTTTGTCAGTTTTGGTTTCTAAAACTTGTATTTCAGTTTGGGAAGGGTGGAAAGAAAAAGTTTGTCAGTTTTAACTTAAATTTGGCTTGGTACCAAAGTAGCTGGATCGTGAATTTTGAAATAATTGCCATTGTATCCCGACACCCACTGATTATTATTTTTTCGTGTTAGTTCAAGGGCCAAAGGGCAGAAAACATAACGGATGCCAGTGTTCAATGGAATAGAGATTGGGCAATAGGGGTGGCTCAAAGGTTGTGAACTGTGGCTAGTGAGTAGTGACTTGGCTGACTAACGGAAGAAGAAGACAACCAACAATGATATATTGAGCTTCACCCATGCAAGGCTTAAAGAAAAATCCCACAAACAATATTTCAAAATCTCATTGACACAAATGAACTATATCATGAATAAAATGATTATACAATTTTTCCAATGAATCTCTTAATTTGTCTTTTGAATGAATCTATTAATTTTAAAGACTAGGACTAGGACTGATGAATAAAATAGTGACCTTTTGGCTATGAAGACTACATAATCAAACCATAAGCAATGATCCAGGAGCTTGACACGATGGTAGGAACTATTACCTCAGCACATATCAAACAAATCTAGAAATTACCAAAATTACCACAATATAATCAACTCTAACCCAAATATAACATTGACAAATATGACGGTCATATTATCTTGAAATAAATAAACAAAATACATAAATTAAGTGTAAGACTAAATAACAAAATCCCAATTAGGCCCCCATGTAACTTCCAATTTTTTATCTACGTTCTTTGGTGTGTTTACTTTTATTTTGTCTGTTCTATACAATTCCTTTCACTTCTTCCATTCTTACTTCTCTCTATTTCTCTTCTTGTCAGTTTCAACAAACTGCTTCACTACTGTGATTATTATGTGAAATCAGAAAGAAATCAAACCAAGAAGAGAAGAAAATAGCCAGGGAAAGAAGAACACAAGGGGAAGAAGATAAAACAACTCTCAAGCTACATTTTATCCAAATATTCAACCAAAAATCATCCCAGCCTTTATATAGGTAAAACTAGGTAGACTAAGAGTCACCTCGAACAAACCAAGAGACTACTCGTACAACAACTACAAATCAGCATAAATAAAAAAACTCACGCAAATGAAATGCAATGTATCTCCTATAACAATTCAAATGACACATCAATTCTCTCGGGGTGAAAGAAACTCAAACCCATGAGTGGCAAACATGGGTTGCAGAAGTCAATCAACTAAGCAGAAGTCAATCAACTAACCACAAACTGAATGCCTATGTGACCTTCTTGTGAAGCTTATACAAACGAAAGAGGAGGTCTAAAGGTGGTGTTCCCACCATCTCTCTCGCGGTGGGAAGAACTTGAGCCAAGCAAGAGATCCAACTGATTCTAGTAGAACTACAATAGATCAAGATTAAGTTGATGTAATGTAGGGCGGGAGATCCAGGAGTCAAAATCTGGTCAGTCAACCCAATGAACCAAGTAAAATTGAACTGTCCCCTCCTTTGTGAAAACAATCTGAACACCTAGAAGAGCATTGATTTTATCTATATGTGCCGGGTTAGAAGGCAATGGTATAAGAATAATAGGAGGATCATTATTAAAGGAAGCAAAAAGGGGAAAAGGGACAACCAAGGCAATGTAGTGCCTAGAAAAAGCAACCCAGTCCTCGGCATCAAAACTAGCTTGCTTTAAAATTTTAAATAGACCAGCACTCTGAGGTTGCAATTTGGAAGAGGTGTCATTCCAAGCAAATCTAAACCATCACAAAATCCACAATTTTAAATTCCACATGCCATCTACGGGCATCAGCACGAAGTTTGTATAAAGCATTACTAGCTTCCAGTTGTTTATTAATCTCAAAATGTAAATCATGCAAGTGTTGGACAAATACCTTAGTAATCATAAACACACAAGTATGCAGAGACATGGGAATAAAGTCTAAAGGCGTCCTAGGTTTATATCCATGGACAACCTCAAATGGACTCATAATTAAAGACCTATTCATGGAGCTGTTATAGGCAAGTTAAGCAATGGAGAGAAGCAAATCCCAATTCCTAAGATTTTCCTAGACTAACACCTTAACTAGTTTCCAAGGTTTTGATTGACAACCTCAGCTTTAGGGGTGCACAAAAAAACCGAACAAACCGAAAACTAAACCAATCCGACCAGTTCAATTCAATTTGATTCGAGTTTATATCAAAATCGGTTCGGTTCTGAATTAAAAAAAATAACACCTCAATATTTTCGGTTCGGTTCTTAAGTTAGTAGACAAAAAACCGAACCAAACCAAACCTGAAAATAACCTAACCAGAACCAACCCGAAAAATATAATATATAATTATATATAATATATTATATAACAAACTTATTATATAATATTATATATATATAACATTTTTTTTTTAAATTGACCATACACAATGCTAACGGCAGCAGGTAATTGCCTCATGTGCACTTGGTGGATAAGTTATTTTTTCTTTACAACTACTATTTATAAAACAATAGCTACTACGGTTGATAAAATATATAGGGGGCATTTGGAGTTATAAAAAGATAAAGTGAGATAATTTGTAAGTTCGTAATTCATGCAATGAGATAAAAAGTGAATAACGTTTAAAGATTTTTAGAGAATATAAGAGTTTTTCAACATTTTACATCGCGCCAAATGGATGCATAATGTGTATGATTATATATAATATTATATATATTATAATATTTATAGTATTGTATTAATATATAATATATTATTTACTTGAATGCTTAGGATTTAAAAATAAATAAATTGGGTCAACCCGAAACCAACCCGACCTACCCCGATTTAGGCTAACCCAAAAACCGAACCAACTCAACCCGATATTTTTAGTTCGGTTTGGTTCGGTTTCAAAAAGCAATTGGTTCAGTTTCGGGTCCAATTTTCAAGAACCAAAGAAAATCGATTCAGTTCGGGTTCGAGTTCGGTTCTGGATTAGATATGAACCCGAAACAACTCATGCCCACCCCTACTTAGTTTGCCCATAAATCTAGGAAAAGTAGACAATGGAGAATTTGAGCTTAGTTCCAACTAAGGACCATAAGGTTCGCCAAAAATAGCCAGTAAAACAACCATCCCCATCAGACACAATAGTCTTAGGGAGGCCATATAACCTATTAATCTGATCAAAGTACGGTTTAGCAACTTTCAAGGCATCAGAAATTTTCCTGCAAGGCATGAAGTGAGCCATTTTAGAAAAACAATCCACAACAACAAAGACTAAATCATGTCTATTAAGGGACCTAGGAAGTCCCAACACAAAATCCAAGCTGACATCTTGCTATAAACAACTGAGAACTGGAAGGGGAGTATAAATGCAAGAATTTTGCTTCTTCTGTTTGGCCAAATGACATTTTCGACATTGGCTAACTATATTAACCACATCCTTTTTTAAACTTGGCCAATAGAATTGGTGCTCAACTTCTTTACAAGTTTCACGGCGTCCAAAATGCCCAAAGAGACCTCCAGCATGGGTCTTCCAAATGATGAAATACCTCATAAAAGTTTTAGGGATGCATAGTTTATTTGCTCAGAACAGGTAGCTATCCTAAAGAAGGAAACCACAATGGTATCCAGTTGGCAACAAAGCAATTGAATAAAAACTTCTTTGAAATCAGAACAAGATTCACATTCTTCCTTAAGTTGTTCAAACCTAATAACCTTAACGCTAACAACAAATAATAAAGAGACTCGTCTACTTAGCATTGATAGCCTGATTCTCAATTCCCTTTTGATGTTTTGAGGACAAAGATATAGATTTGAAGATACTCAATCCAACCGCCATGTCAGAAGCTGAGTTTTTTTCTAAGCATTGAGGTATCTGAGAGCTTCATAGTCAAAATAGAGAACAAATCCTAGGAAAGCCTATAATAACGTCAATGACGCAAGGCTTGTACAACAACATAGAATTCTATATCATAGGAAGAATATCGTTGTTTGGAGTCATTCAACTTCTCACTAAAGTAGGCAATGGGGTGACAATCTTAACTAAGAACTCCACTAATGCCTAAGCCTAATGCATCACACTCGACTTCAAAGACTGTAGAAAAGTCAAGAAGGTGCATAACAAGTGCTTCGGTGATTTTCTTTTTCACATTTGCAAAAGCTCTAGCAATTATAGCGGACCAAAGAAAGTCCCCTCTCCATGCACTCAATCGCATGAGCCATAAGGGTGCTAAAACCCTTAATGAAACGACAATAAAAAGTACTAATCCATAAAAGCTCTTAACTTCATCGACAGGTCGAGGTTCAAGCCAATCTACAATTGCCTGCACTTTCTAAGGGTCAGCAGAAACACCCCTGGAGGAGAGTATGAAACCAAGAAAGGAAACCTTGCCCACAAAGAAAGCACATTTGCTTAAATTGGCATATAGGCTACCAGAGGGTAGAACATACTTGGGATAAATAATCAAAATGTTGTTCCTTAGTTTCGCTATACAAAAAATTTCATCAAAGTAGACGGCTAAAAACCCACCCATAAAAGACCTAAGTGCCTAGGTCATTATCTCATGAAAGTGGCTCAAAAGATTGAAGCGCAAAGACCGAAGGGCAAGACTAACCATTCATAAAGACCATCCTTTGTTTTGAAGGCAGTCTTCCGTTCATCCCCTAGTTGAATCCTAATATGATGGTACCCACTTTTCAGGTCTATCTTAAAAAACATAGAGGCTCCTGACATCATATCTAACATGCCATCAAACCTCAGGATGGGGTAGCAGTATTTGACAATGATTTTGTTGATAGTCAAGCTACCAATACACATTCTCCATGTCCCATCTCTTTTAGGGGTTAAAAGAGCCAGGACTGCACAAGAACTTAAACTTTCACAAACAAACACTTTATTGAGTAACTCACCTACTTGCCATTGGAGTTCGGCATGCTCAGATGGGTTCATTCTATAATGAGGTAAATTCAAGAGGAAAAATCTTGGGAACAAAATCTATGACACATTGGATATCCTAAAAGGGAAGCAAATGGTCGGGCAAGTCTTTAGGGAAGACATCATGAAATTTGCGAAGCACATGTTGGGCTTTGTTCGAAAGAACGAGCGAGCGGAAGGTAAGAAAAAGTTTCCCTCAGGACTAGAGCAAACACAACAAATTCTTTAAAAATCTCATGCTCAAATTGCTGACTACTGATTATACATAGCTTCTTTTTTTTTTTCTCAACTAGACTTGCTTTGTGAAGAGATAGGTTCTGGGGGAAAGTAAATGAAGAATGATTTTCATTCCATTAAACACAAAGGAGAAAGAATTTGATTCCCTTCTGAATGGTGACATCAAGGTCAAAATAACCATGGTCGACCTAAGATGAGGTGTCCCACATCCATGAGAATAACATCACACCAAATGTTATCTTTATAGTCAAGGAATTGAATGAGCAAAAGGCATTCCTTGACAGCGACAGAAAAATTGTTTACTCAAGAGACACTATATGGGCTAGGGTGAGGAATCGACTATAGCCCAAGGCAAGTTACAATGCCAGTTGAGACTGCATTAAAGCAACTACCACTGTCAATGATGATCTTGCATGGTTTGTTATTAATTTTGAAGAAAGTGTGAAAAATGGCGTGACGATGTCAATCATTAGTTTCCTCAGGTTGGCATAAGGATACAACGCACAACTCCTAATCGGGAGTTGCATAATTTTGATGAAAGTGAGAAAAATGGCGTGACGATGACAATAATCAGTTTCCTTAGGTTGCATAAGGATGCAACGCACAACTCCTAATCAGAAGACAAATAAGCAATATGACTAGAGTCAAGGGTTGGGGAAGAGACATGAAGGCACCCCAAAAAGGTCTCATTAGACTCATCATCAAAATATTCAAAGTCCTCAATTTAGGTTCACAAATTTGTTCTTCCAATTGATCTTCATCAATCGCTCCCACAGTTTCAGTAAGGATTAGGGCTTTCTTGAGAAAATTGGCAGACGTGTGGCCAAAACCACGAAAATTAAAACATTGCACACAGGAATGATCCCTAGGGCCATCAGATGATGTTTTCTTGCTTCAAGTATCAAGAACAAGTGAGACATTAAAGAGAGTACGTCCTAACACGTACTTAGATTTGGAAGATGAAACCCAGTTAGAAGACGGGCGATTGTGGTCATTCCAGCTCCTAGGACTCTTAGTCACAATCTCATAATCCTAAACAAGGGTGTAAGCATAATCTAAAGTAGTGAAACCCCTAAATACTATTCTCTTTGAAGGTCAACCTAAAGGCCTTGCCTAAATTACAGCACCACTATCCGTACATGGGTTGTTGCAAAGCCCGTGGAATTATCTAGATCATCCATTGCACTACCTTTTAGGCCATAAGAATTTACTATGACAACATTGACTACGGTTCCAACATAGAAGTGCTTCTTAGTGTTGCATATACTTTAGCTTGTAACATACTAATTGTCGCATGTATTTAAGTTCATGACTTGGATATCCTTCTTTCATCTACACTACTTGCGCACAATAATTTAGGCGGTCATTTGATTGCTTTTATCATCTTTCTAATTGTTTGGTGATTATGTAAAACACTGACTCAAGGCAAGGAAAGTAATTCACTATTTACATAAACCTCTCCTTCTCACAGAACAACTATTTTCTTAAACTAGGGATGCATTATGTTGGCACCCATGGCACCTTCTATCTACCGAAAAAGCCAGCACGCTTAACATTCGGTCAAAAACCATAGTAGCACCTAACACAGCATCGATGATGCGGGAAAAAAAATTTCCTAAAAAATAATACCTAAATAAGAGAACTAAAAGGAAGATTACACACTTGCAATCTGGTGTGTGTGCAAATATGCATGTTAAAATATTTTTTACAATCTTTCGTTTACCTCCATTTTAAGTTATAAAATGGTTTCAACTTTGAGATTAGACTTAGCCAAGGAAAATTTATTGGTACCTTAAGTCATGTATTAAGAAAAGATCCATTCATGAGACACATGCCCAATACCCTGAACATAGGCTACTACACACATCAACATAGGCCCCTCACACTATAATATTCATCCTAAGTGTTCATCTCTTTAAATTACTGCTTCCTTCTAACTTACTGACCAAAGGATAAAATAACCACACAAAAAAAATATTTTCATGCATTTATAAGTAAACCAACCCTACCACAAAACTAGCTCCTTTTTATACCTTATTACCAAAAACAAAATTAAATATGAAACTTCATGCATACCTCTACTGAACCATTATATTGCTTTGCTCCTGTTTTCCGAGCAGCAGATTTCTCTCCATTCTTTGTGAGGTTCCCATTTGCTTGCACCTCAAGCTGTTTGATAGATGTGTTTTGGAACTTATTTTGACCAACATGACCATTTTCACCCTTTTTTTCTTTCCCTGCGTGCTCATTGTCTCCTGTAATTACATTCGCTTCTGTAAGTTTCCCATGACTCTTAGTTCCTTCTAAAAGTTCAGTTTTTCTCCGTTTCAATTCCTCACTTGCTAATATGTCACCAGGTTGCCCCTCATTCTCCAGTCTTTTTCTTTTCTTGGAACTCTTTTTGTCCTCATAAAGTACTTGCTCTGAAGTCTTAAGAGATTCCTTTTCTGACTCACTTCTTATTGGGTTTTCGTTGAGAGGATCCATACTTTGCTTCTTCTTCTTCTTGTCTCTGGGTTTACCTTCTGCCTTAGAATCAGTTTTATTGTTACCTGTTGAAGATGCTAAATCTTTGGATTTATCCTCAGCTGCCACCTGCGACAAATACATTGTTCTTCTTCTATATTTTCTCCAAATTTATCTGTAATCAAACCAAATGGCCCAACATTATCACCAAGAGTTTTGACGCTTACCTTGCTTTTCTTCTTTTTATCTTTCAATTTAACTTCTGCCTCAGAATCAATTTTACACTCTCCCGATGAAGGTTTTAAGTTTTTGCATTTCTCTTCATTTACTGCTGGCAAGGAATCTAAATGAACTTGTTCCACATTACCATCAATTGATTCAGAAATTGACTTGCTTTTCTTTTTCTTCTTGTCCTGTTTCTTAGTGGATTCATCTGTCTTCAGTTCACAGACTGCATCAACAGTGGCCTCCATCAATGTTTGTGCACTGACTTGTTCAGTTTGACAAAATGAATTAGAAATCTTTTTGGTTTTCTTCTTCTCTTTCAACTCTATATTTGAATTAGCGAGCAAACCATTTGTTAGTATATTCCCGGAGTTCTTAGCAGATTCCGCAAATTTGTTAGCAGTTCCAGATTGATTTGAATCAATAGGCAAATACTTGCCACACATATCTTCCAAATCTAGTGAACAAGTCTTCCATTTGTCATTCTGCAGCAAAAGTTCCAGATCATTTACATGATGAAGCAAGGTTAAACTACAGCAAATGGCATATGGAATCATAAATCATATTGTAGTGCCCCCCCATATATGGTACAGCACAAGTATACACATTGTCCAATATTTTTAGTATTCTTCTATTCCTTGATATTTTATAAACATCCTTAGATGTGTGCTCAATTTTTTCAAAGCTCAATTTATTTTACCTAAGAGGTTACTGAAACTTGCCTGTATTGAAAACAGCTATACATATATGCTCAGTGGACAGAAATCTTCATGAGCACCTATAGATTCAACATGCAGTCAGGAAATGACATTTTAACAGATTCACTTCAAGTATACTAGGCCTAAACTAAAATAGAAAAAAAAAAGGTACTAAAATACAAATTCAAACCTATCTATTTAAAAGAAATTAATTCTTATTGACTTGAAATTTCAAACATCTGACAAAATTTTAATGTATTAAGAGGTTAGAGTAAAACTTTATACCTTGCATAAGGCCTTATTTCTTGCTGGAATGCAATAGATTTAAATTAAACAATCCCAACCATACACACATCCGACTATGGAATAACACACCCCATCCTTGTCTAAATAACATCATAGCCCTAGGATAGGAAATTGTACAAACATGATTCAGAAGACAAAGGCTCCCACTAAAATGTAAATTCAAACCTACTTAACCAATGGAAATTAATTGTTATTGACTTGAAATTTCAAACATCTGATAAAATTTTAATGTCTTAAGGGGTCAGAGTGTGAAGGCTGTTAACCTTACATAAGGCCTTATTACTTGCCGGGATGCAATAGAGTTATATTAAACAATCCCAACCATACACACATCTGACTATGAAACAACACATGCCATTCTTGTCTATATAAAATCACAGCCCTATTATAGGAAATTTTTACAAAGACGATTTGGAAGACAAAGGCTCCCACTAAAATCCAAATCTTTGCTTGGCTTTGCGGCTCACCAAAAGCTCAACAACAATGATCCAAAACAAAAGACCTTCCAGTTATCTTCTTCCGCAATGGGGTGTCATGTGTAGGGAATGTGAGCAGTAACATGATCACCTTTTCCTGCACTGTAATACTGCATTTTCCTGTGGAGGAGGCTATTTTTCGTATGCAACAAATTCCAATATCTTCATTATTTCTTTTTGGGGTTTGGCCAAAGGCAAAAAAGCTAAAACACTTCCGAATTGTGCTATTTTGGCTCCCCATTGCATTATCTAGATAGAAAACAACTCTTAAGATTTTCAAAGACAAAGGAAATGATATTGAGATTACTTGGGGTAGAATTAAATTCGTGGCTTCTCTGTGGGCTTCTATCTGTTCAGATTTCGAGGTGATTCCTCTCTTTTTTATCCATGATAACTTGAGAAAAGCATACATTTAGTTTAGCTCTTGTTTCAGTTTTTATGCTTTTGTATGTTATGTTTTCGTGTTTTCCCTTTTACATTCTGTTGTTTTCTTTTCTAATTAGTGGACAACTCATCCCTATCCTACGAAGCACAGATACAGATACGGGTATAGATATGGGATACGACAATTTTAAAAAAATGATGATGTGGGTACGGTGAAGATACAGCAAGAAATAAAATAAAATATATATTTTATTTAAAATATTTTTGAAGATAGCATCTATATACTACTAAACATTATATAAATAACAATTATATAGCTTGAAAAATACCATTCAATACATAAATTAACATCATTCATATTCAAAACTACCAACATCATTCATACACAAAACACAAATATAACAAAAAGTATCAAATACAATTTCATACATCCCAAAATAAAAATAGTTTTTTCATTTCCTAAATTTTAGTTAGATCCAACTTCAATCATATCAATATATTTTAGTTAATTACAATTTGGCCTCTACTAAAATTTTATCATCTCAATTTTACCTCCAAAAAAGGTTTAAAATATTACATTTGGACCTCCGTCGTATTCTAAAAGTATCATTCCCGTATCCTACCCATATCCCAGCCGTATCCTATGCAAAATTTAAAATAAAAAATTAGGATACACCACATAACGTATCCGATACGTATCCGACTGTATCCTAGCCATATCCGTATCCCCAAAGTATCCGATACGAGTGCGGCGCCTAATTTGAAGTACCTGTGCTTCATAGTCCCTATCTTTCTATCTCTACTTTGTTATTGATCGAAAGTTGTGCTTATTAGAAAGATAGAAATTTTTAAGAACAGCTACAAAAACTATTTTTTATTTGTCAAAAAGGAAGGCAGTAGTGATATTTACCATTTGCAAGTTATTTGAGAAAATAAAAACAATCAATTGAAGATAGCAATTCTTAGTCCATCAAAATAATCCCACCTTACTAATATCCCAAGCACTTAACATGCACAGAAACTAAGTTCATCCAAACTAGATAGTAGACAAATCAAAGGAATTGGTGATGAATTAACAAACTAGCTTCATATTTGGCTCTTTCAAAATTACTACTTTTTATTCCAATGGAGCTACTACGAGCTTTGACAAAAACACTGCATCTTAAATATTCCAATAGTTTGATTGTTTTTCCTCACCACATACATCATTGATAAATCAATGTAATTGACCTAATAGAATTGTGCTTAACTACTTCTAACGAAGAAAATAATGTGCTTCAAGGAAACTAATAAATAAACTCAAAGCTATAAAAACCCATATGAATTTAGGCTGCAATTGTTTTGTGGGATAAAGCCATGGAATTATATTATGATCCTGTGTCTCTCTTCCAGCATTGGTCGCACAAAAGGGGTCGTGTGAGACCAAATAATCACAGGATGGGAGAGAGATAGGATAACCAATCCAAAAATTTGGTGTTGGAGGAAAAATACAAAATTACCATTTGGAAGATTCGAGATTTTTAATCCCAAGAGACTAACTAACCTGGAATGCCTTTTCCCTCTTATTTATCCCATCCTAAAAAGAGAATATGGCTATTTCCCCTAGAGGCACCCGCACCCCCCCAGGGGGGGTGGCAGAACAGGTGCACTGTTTGTCGGTTTTCCGCTAATCATTTTGAAAAAGTGAAAGTCCATTACTATTATAGTGTGGTCAAATTGCACATGTACTGCCTTCCAACACACAAGGACATGTCTGACTGAGAGTCCCTAAAGCCTAGCAATAAGATATTGTCAAACTTGTATGTCTTATTTATCTCAAAAACAAAAAGGCATATGTTGTGATCAAATATATATATATATATATATATTACCAGTATCTTTCTAGTAACAATATACTACTTGACATGCTTAATGTACGCAAACTATATAATTCAACAATTAACCAAGCAATGCAGAAAAGGATCAGATAAAACTTCCGTAAGCATCATCTATTTCACTAGCAGAAGACTATTTAGATAAGCAGTGCATCATTCATAGATTGATAACAATTTCAAAATGATGGTGAAGAAGAAAATCCTAAATTCTCCAAAGCATTAATTATAAATTTATAAATTTCAAGTCTCCATCTGAAGAATATCTTTCATGCAAATGGTTGCACAAGGACCTTAGCCATTACTAATTGCTTCATTTCTTGCCTTTCACCACACTACACTTGTTTAACTATGAAAAAAAAAAAAAAAAAAAAAGGAGATTTTCAAAATGTGAAAGATAAACATCAAGTCATCAAGAGAAATGGAAAGAGAGGGATTTGAACCCTGAGTACAAATAAATCGTATGATATTTCCTTGTAGTTAAAATTGAACCCAACCAGTATTTAATCTCTTTCTCAGCTAAACATATTTCTAAACAAATTAAAATTAAAAAAAAGAAGGATTAAAATGGAGCAACCTTCAAAATTTCAAGATACCATAGTATGATTGAGTCCTAATCCAACAGCTGCACAATACACATATAGATACACTAACAAGTATTGAAACAAAATATGCACAGTGAACAGCAAACGCAACACAGAATCAAAACTGTCCAACCCATCAGAAAATATACATGTATACATAAATAGAGTGAGAGAGAGAGACCTCAATTTGAGCTTCGGAGAGCAAACGTTTAAGGGTTCTGGAGAACCCGTTGCGTTCCAGGTAATGAAGCACGGAGTGGAGAAGAAGTGCCTTCTGGTCAGGATTTAGGGCCCGGGATTTGCTGCTGCTGTTGCTGTCGCAGTGCTTCATCGTATTCGTTTTGGAGCTTTGCTCTATGAGCAATACCTGCCGAGGCTTGAAAGCTAGTAGAGATTGGTCAGGGTTTGTCGCCGTGCTTCCACTCTGCTTCGGTTTGAGCATATATGAGAAGAAAAGAGCAGAACCCTCTGTATTTTGTCTTCCCTTCGCTTTGATAGGGTTTCTATTCAAGGGTGCTGTGGTTTAGAAATTAGGGTTTGTCCAACGCGAAGCTTACTTCTTCGGGGTTTATTGTTTTTACATTTATATTTTTCTCTCCGTAATAATAAGTTAGGAACCTGCATTTCCGTTTGGGGATTTTTTTTTTTTTTTTTAAGTTGGCAACTTCTTATTTATAAAAAAATTAGTTTTTTTTATGTTTGAAAAAGAAAAAAAAAAGTTAACATTTTAGTAATTATCTTTTTACCATTTTATTAATTTAACGTTTTTGCCATTTAAAACTTTAAAGAAATTTAAAAATATAATGACATAAATTTTATCATTTTAGAAAAAAGTTGAAAAGTTAGGTGGTACTTGGTTTGTTTTTCTATTTTCTGTTTTTTGTTTTCATTTTATGCTTTAAAAATCTCAAAATAAAGAAACACAAATTGCACTATTTTCGTTATTTTGAAATTTTCCTTATTTTGAATTAAAAGTACTCAAAATAACTTTTTGTTATTTTTTATTTTATGTGTAAACCCATTTTCTATTTTCGAAAATAAATTTTGAAAACACAAATAACCAAATACGTTTTGAACTTTTTTTTTTATTTTTAAAAACGTAAAATGAAAAATGAGTTCAAGACAAAAAATAGAAAATAAAAATAAAAAATAAAAAATAGAAAAATAAATCAAATGAACCTTTAGTGTTTAGTACTTAGCTTTTATTCACAAACGTAACCTCAAGCTTCCATTGGGAGTAAAAAAAAAATATATATATATATATATATATATATATATTTATAGGACTATTTGGCTCGTTAAAAAAATAAAAATTTCATTTAAACGTGACAAGTATCAAAATTTAATTGAAGAAAATTAGAAATATTAATAAACATTAGAATTTTTAAATATTTTTCGGTAAACTAAATATTCCTATATTAGTTAAGAAAAAAGAAAGATGAGAAAAAATTGCAATAATTTTTTTCTTTTGGAAGGGTAAATATAATATTTTTTTTCTCCGCATTCGCTAGTGAAGAATAAAAATAAATAAATAAAATGCATGTACTTATTTCAACCATAGTTGCAAATTTTTTATTAATTCTTTTTATACGGGGTTAATATGATATTTTACAAAATTAGTTGATAAACCTCTTTTCCTGATTTCTTTTGACCTTTGGACGGTTGAAATTAAGATATTTTTTAAAGCTTTTTTTCTATCTATTTTCTCTTCTCACCTCTCCTTGTAAATCTCATATATACAAAAAAAAAAATTATTTATTCTATTTTATCTTCTTTTCTTTTCTTTCCATTTCATCTAATCTAAATAAGCTATCGGAGGTAGACACCAAACATTTAACACCTCCACATAGGAGGTGATAACGTTAAATACGACATAAAAACACAATTCAAATACAATGACATGAACAAGAAGCTAAAGAAAATATAAATATAACATGACACAAATACGTTCATTCAAAATTTACACGATTAGATCTAATTTTAAAATAAATTAATTATTTAACATTATTAGAATGAGAGATACATAATAGTTAAATGAAAAAAAGTCACATCTTAATTGTATATAATATGTATATCAATGGCCTATATATAAATATAGAATATTAGGTTACAAATGTGACCAATCCCTTTATGGTAGCCTAGTAGTATCAAAAAGAGAATGTATAAGAATATACAATAAACACAAATGATATGCCAATATATGACATATATTCTATCATCCCCTCAAACTCATTATGGGAGAGTAGAGACCAATTTAAAGATTCGAAATTAGATCACAACAATACTTAAGTGGATGGGTCTTGATAAATATATCAATAGTCTGATCATGAGAATTAACCGAGACAAAAATACATATTACCACTAGCCAAATGTTAGCAAACAAAGTGACATTCATTTTCGATATATTTCATGCACTCATAAAAGACATTATTATTAAAAAAAAAAATCTAGATGAAACTACAAATAAAGGTAGATCTTGAATGATTTATGCCAAGCTCTTTAAGAAGCCACCATAATCAAAGACGTTCTTGGGAGTATAAGCAAAAGCGTAATATTTAGCTTCAGCAGTAGAAGTGGCAAGAACATATTGTTTCTTACTTTGAAAAATGATAAGGGAAGTACCCAAAAAAAAAAAAAAAAAAACAGAAAACAAAACAAAACAAAAGAATAAAGTAAATAGGATCAACATCCCAATCAACATTAGATTATGACCAATAACTCTAAGTATGAGTGTGCCAAAAAGTGAACATTGTGAAATAAAGTGCTCTTAACATAGGAACGAATACAAAGAACAATAGCATAAAGGCAGGTGCGAGCATAGTTACCTAATTTGTTAATCCCCTCTAACCCTCAAACCAAATTGCACGACCCCAAATGGAGTACATTCACAACCCAAATCGCAAACATTGACGATCAACTGTCACGAGAGGAGAACAGGCATATCCTTGTACCTGAGATGAGAAAAAAATGAGTTTCAACTTGAAATTGTTTGTCATCGCCATCGCAGTTGCCCTTCATCGCCTTCCATCATTGATTGTTGTCGCCTATTATCACTAGTCACAATCACTCTTTTTCGGCTTCTATCACAAACTGTCATCACCTGGCATCACCAATTGTAGTTGCCCTTGGTCTTTGCTACTCATCGTTACAGTCGTTAGTCAATGATTAACGTCTTGTCGAGCATAAATAGCTAATCTAACAATTTTTTTTTTTTTATTTTGTTTGGTTAAGTAATAGATATAATTGGAGAGATGTCTTGTTTGGTGGGTAAAGTAATAAAGATAAATGAGATAATTAATTTAATATTGATTTTATTTTGTCCAACAAAGGTTCCTTTGATATTTTCAAATCAGGAGTTGGTGCAACAAATGACTCTATAATTTCCTTTGATATTTAAGTCAAGATTTGGTCTAATAAAGGACTTTACAACTTCATTTTTTCATTTTTTCAAGTTAGGATAAGAGATTCCTAGTCAAATGTACTAAAAATAATTAAATAATATAATTAATTTGTGTTTTTTCTTCCAAACTATGAATTTCATTTGCTTTTTTTTAAATTAGAACAAGAGATTTTGTAACTTTCTAATAAGACATACACTACAAATAAGAAAATAATATAATTAATTTAATTTCTTAAGAGTTGTAATGGCCAATCAATAATAATTTTGAGAAATTTATATCACAATTAATTAAATAATATAATTAATTTGATTTAAATATCAAAAATTAATTTAACTAACTTGAAGTTTTAATTCTTAAATCAATTTAAATATTTATTTTAAAAGATATATATATTAAAAATAATTAAATAATATAATTGAATTGATTTCCTAAATTAAGTAGATTTTCTTATTTACAACTAGGAATTATAATGGCCAATCAATAATATTTTTCAAAAGCTATATATCACAATTAATTAAATAATGTAATTGATTTGATTTAGATATCACAAATTGATTTCATTTAATTGGATTTTTTTTAGATTATTTTTTATTCTTTACATAATTTTATTCTTTAGCTAATTTCTTTTATCATGTTTATTATTATTGTTAAACACTCCATACATATTTTATAATACACATTATACATATTGTATATACTACTGTTTATCGAACCAAATAAAAATTCAAAGCGAGTTGTGATCTAAAATAATGTCCAACTAAGTATACCCCCACCGTATAACATAGCGGTCGATTTACCGTATTGCAAAACTATACCCATACCATGTACCAAATCTACCAGCAAACCTAGTACCTTTGCGGTATGAGAGGTAGGCATAAACTAACTAAGAAAGTGAACAACGTAAGCAATGTTGGGGGTGAGCAAAAGTGTGATAAATGAGATTCCAACTAGCTGATGATAAATAATAGCATACTAAAGAAGAACATCGTAAAGAGGTATGTGGCGAGTATTAGTCTTCAATGTTATTGGGTTTTTTTTTTTTTTTTTTTCGGTTAGGCAACCTAGCACGAGAGTATTTCAAAAGCATATTTAGCTTAAGATAGATAGTAACCAAAAAGATCCAATAAGACCGAAAGGCATGGAAAATAATTGAGAGGGCTAAGATCTTTCATTTCAAATAATGGACTAAGTTGTGCCTTGATCTTAGAGACGCTTAGATAATCATTCCCAGTGATGATCATATCATTCACATAGAGTAAAAGAAGAACCACACCAGCATCAAAGTGATGAACAAAGAGAGTCAAGTTATAAAGATTGGATAAGAAGGTTGAATTGACCAATGGTAGCACCGAATTTTAGAAAACCAAACATAGGGAGCTTACTGATTGTGTTACACCCTACATTTTAATAGAAAAACTGAAATATAATAACTTATTATACAAACTTATTACATAAGTTCCTTCCTGCTTTAGCTATCTAAAAATATTACATATAAGCCAAACTTTATAGTAGCAATTAATCGTCGCTCTTGATCGGCTGCTAACATTTATCAGCCTCAATTTTTACTATCAGACGGCTTCTCTGTATAAAAACCCATGAAATGGGGTAAGCTACTAAGCCCAGTAGGAAAAATGTTCAAATAATATCAATAAGTATTTTTATAGAAAAACAGAAACTAAGTGCTCAAAGTAACTATCATTATCAAATAAATCAAATGGCAACAACACAAATTAAATTAATAAGCAGTGAAAGTGAGCATACAAAACTACTTCCTTTCCACCTTTATGACACATTGCCATCCTTATAACACTTTAACATATAATAAGTCGTGAAAAAAAGCATGCAAGGCTACTCATTTTCCACCCTTTTGATACTTTGTCTTATAACACTTCAACATATAATAAGTAGTGAAAATAAGCATGCAAAGCCACTTCCTTTCCACCCTTAAGACACCTTGTCACCCTTATAACATATCAACATATCCTTCACATATAGTACACGAAAATCATTATAATAGTAACAATAACCCCTTCCCATTCTTACTCCCCGTACCACCCTTATAACATAACTCTATTGTTTCAGCTTAATGGCATGAATTCTCAAAATACAATCAATATTAATACCCATGCAACAATTGAGAAATTTTAGAATATCTGAGGGTAGTTCCTCAGACCTCATAAAGTTCAACCCCATTGCTTTACATCGTCACATAGTATCACAATAATCATGCAATGAAATTATATATTCTTATCATGTCTTTATACAAAATACTAAGTTTCAACTATAAGAATAAATCTCCCACCTAAAGGGTTTAGTAATTTTTCCTGCTGATTTTTCCCTTGATTAGCGTTAAATTCTGTGTAAATAAATAATGATTAGTCAACACATATTCACATACCATTGTCTAATCACTTTAATAATTTTTTTTGTTACCAACGACTTTGTTTTAGGTAGATATTTATTTCTTTGATTAGTTAATTGTTAGTATTTTATTATTATTACTATTTTTTTGGGTCTAAATTTTAACCGAAATTAGATTATACAATTAACAATTAAAATTTATAACAAATCGGTTAATAATATAAATCTAATAAATAAAATATGACCATTACACTTTCAACATATTTATTTTATTTTATTTTAAATTAACTAAATAAAATAATTTACCTCAATAATTGGACCAAAATCTTTAAATTTTCCTTTCTCCCACAATTTTTCCTTTCTGTCTGTCTTCTTTTTCTCACTATCTTTTTTTTTTCTTCTTTTTCCTTACTGTGTTCTTTCACTTTCTTACTTTATTTTTTACACACGATAGTTATATATATATATACACTCAAGTTTCTTAGCCATTTTATCGCCTCATCAAACTTATCCCATTTTTTTTCCATCAATGACTCACCACATTGCCCATCTATGCCATAGGCTTACCATTGCACCTAGCTATGTACACACATATACATTTATAGCTACATATTAATTGAGACCATTAATTAGCTAGACACCTCATCATCTGAACACTTATCCATTAATTTAATTCCATTAGTTAATTGGTAACTTAATAACCAACTAATTAATTTATATTAAAAACTAAATAGGTTTTTAAAATAATATCCAATTAACATAATTAAAATTTCTAAAAATAAAAATTAAATTAATAACGTATTTAAAAAATAATAAAAATTTAGGATGTCACAATTCTTTTCCCCTTAGAGAATTTTGTCCTCAAAACTATTATCAGGTAGAAGTAGATATGGGTATTATTTTCGTATTTTCTTTTTACTCTCTCAAATGGCCTTCTCTACAATGTAACTTCTCCGTAAATCTTTTTTTTTTTAACTCCATGTGATTTAGAGAAATTTAATTAGAGTATATTGACTAGCGTACTAGGGAAAGAAATGATTTGCTATCATGTGAATAAATTCGAATATTTCATCCAATTTCTGCCTCCGTCTCCCAAGTTACTTTTTCAACTTCATGATGTTGCCATAAAATTTTCACCATGGTATTGTTTTATTTCTCAAGATTCTTTCTTTAGTGTTTAACACTTGTATTGTTTTCTCTTCATATGTCACATCTTGCTGTACGTCCACATCATTCTAATCTATGATGTGACTCGGATCGAGTATATATTTACTTAGCATAGACATATGAAAGACATTATGAATTTGAGCCAACTCATAGGATAATTCCAATTGGTATGCTACCTCCCCAACTATTTGTATGATAAAAAATGGTCCAATATACCTAGGTGATCATTTGCCTTTTTTCCCAAATTGAACTATCCCTTTCCGAGGTATCACTTTTAACAATACCCAATCTCCTTCTGAGTATTCCAATGGCCTTCTTTGTTAATCGGCATAACTCTTTTGTCGGCTCTAGGTTGTTTTAAGCCTTTCCTTGATCAACTTAATTTTCTTTATCGTTTCTTGGATTATTTGGCTCATACAAATTCGATTCTCCTGTTTCCAACCAACAATTTGGTGAACTACAAGGTCAGTCACATAATGCTTTGTATGGTGCCATGCCTATGCTTGCTTGGTAACTATTATTATAAGCGAATTCTGCCAGTGGCAAATGTTCATTCCAACTACCTTGGAAATCAAATACACAAGCCCGTAACATATCTTCCAAATTTTGTATTAAATATTCCAATTGTCCATCTGTCTAGGGATGGCAATGCTAATATTTAGTGTGGAATATAAATCTCGCTATAGACTCCACCAAAATTGTGAAACAAATGGAGTGTCTTGATATGACACTATTGACCTAGGAACCCGGTGCAACCTGACTATCCCTTTGATGTAGTATTTACTGAGAGTATTAAGAGAGTCAATTGTTCTCATAGGTATGTAATGAGCCAACTTTGTGAGCCTATCTACGATTACCCATATAGCATCATATCCCTGTTGCGTTCGAGGTAACCCTACAACAAAATCCATGGTTATAAATTCTCATTTTCATTCAGCTACAGGTAGTGGTTGTAGTAACCCTCTTGGTTTCTAATGTTCTATTTTCACCTGTTGACGTGTTAGACATTTGGCTACATATTGCACAACATCCTCCTTTATGCCTTTCCAATAGTCTTGATACTTCAGATCATGATACATCTTAGTAGTACCTGGATGTATAGCATACTTGGGCGTATGCGCGTCTTCTAAAATTTCTTTCTTCAGAGTGGAATCTTGGGTTACATACAGTCGAGCTTTATACCTCAAGCTTCCATCAGGAAATATTTTCCACCCTGACTTTTCACTTCCTTGCTCAACTTTGGTCTTCAAACCTTTAATCTTTTCGCTATCTCTTTGAGCCTTTATCACTCTTTCTACCAAGCTAGGTTGAATTACCAAATTATATATGAACCCTCGAGATTTTGGAGATTCCACATATAACTCATATGTTCTTAGAGTCTCCAGCACATCATGTTTGTCAATAATTAGGCAATGGAAAGCTTCTCGATTCTTCCTATTTAACGCATCTAACTACATTAGCCTTGCCTGCATGATGCTGCAATACAAATCATAATCTTCTAAATACTTCACATATCTTCTTTGTCTTCTATTTAGATCTTTTTGGGTCATGATATACCTTAAACTCTTATGATCTATAAATATCTCAAATTTCTCCCCATAAAGATAGCATCTCTAAATTTTCAGAACAAAGATCACTGCCATTAACTCCAAGTCATGTGTGGGGTAATTCTCTTTATGATTCTTCAATTATCTAGATTCGTAAGCCACAACCCTTCCATCTTGCATCAACACACACCCTAATCCCTTGTGGGATTGACTTATTGAGAAAGTATCGCTACTTACTTATTTGCTATTTTAGAGATAAGTAAATAAGTATTAGCTACAAGAAGGCGGACATTGATCCGGAAAAGACGACTATGCAGTTGCGACTACCGGGTCGTTAGATAACGTACGAGAGGTTACTGTATATACTACATATGACTTCCCAGGAGTGGGTAGTGTCAAAACTGGTGCAGTTGTCAATCTTCTCTTCAATTCTTGAAAGGTTTTCTCACATATGTCCCCCCCATTCAAACTTAACACCGTTTCTAGTTAATTAAGTTAGTGGGGTAGCTATTTTTGAAAACCTTTCTACAAATCATTTATAATACCCTGCTAACCCTAGAAAGCTTCAGATTTCAGTTATAGATTTTGGTCGATCCCAATTTGCCATGGCCTCAACTTTACTAGGATCCAGAGAGATTCTAACTTCAGACACCACATAACCCAAAAATTTGACTTCTTTCATCCAAAAATCTTACTTACTATGTTTGGCATATAATTGGTGATCTTTTAACAATTGCAATACCATTTGTAGATGATTTCTATACTTTTCTTCTATTCGTGAATAAATTAAGATACCATTTATGAATACTATCACAAATTTACCTAAATATTCCCTAAATATTTGATTCATTAGATCCATAAATGTAGCAGATGCGTTCATCAATCCAAATGGCATCACTAAAAATTCATAGTGCCTATATCGTGTTCGAAAATTTGTCTTTGGAACATATGTTTCTCTCACCTTTAACTAATAGTATCCTGATCTAAGATTAATTTTGGAAAAATACACCGCACCTCCTAGTTAGTCAAAGAGATCATCTATCTTAGGTAGTGGGTATTTGTTGTTAATAGTCACCTTATTCAACTAATTGTAATTAATACATAACTTTTTCTTCTTTACAAACAACACTGGTGCTCCCCATGGTGATACACTAGGGCAAATAAATCTTTTTCCTAATAACTCATCCCATTGAATTTTTAATTCATTGAGTTCGACAGGTGTCATGCGATATGGAGCTATAAAGATTGGTGTTGTGCCTAGATACAAGTCTATAACAACTTCTATTTATCTATCAAGTGGTAATCTAGGTAGTTTTTCAGGAAATACCTCCGGAAGTTCATCAACAACTAGGGTAAGCTTTTTCAATTTCCTGTTGTTCATTTTCTATCAACATTTGTCCTAAGAAAGCCAAATGACTATTAGTCGCAATTTGTCATTTCTTAAGACTTGTAAGTATAAATGGTAGTGAGGTACCCCTATCTCCAACAAACTTTACTCTATCCCCATCATCTGTCCACAACATTACTGTCTTATAGAAGCAATCCATCACCGTATGGTATCTTGTTAACCAATCAATTCCCAAAATAACATCGAATCCTTGTATGTCTAATATTATTAAATTGGTATCAAACTCATAATCTCAATCTTGACCACACTGGCTCGACATATTTTTTGTAATTCTACTCTTTCACTAACTGAAGTACTAACATGCATTCTTGAGTCCAAGAATTCCACAAGTAATTGTAAACTATCTACACAATTTTGTGCTATAAAAAATGAGTAGCTCTTGAATCAAATAAGGTTCTAATCAACGAGTGGAACAAAGTATGTTACTTTCAATCATAGCATTTGACGCTTTTCTTTTATCTCCAAAGTGGGTAGCACATACATTTGGTTCGATCCTTTTGCTCGTTTTGCTGGACTTTTTCCACATTCAACAAAAGAAGTTTGTGCCCGCTTAGGTGGGATGTTGAGATTGCTTGATCTTGCTTGATACGGTTGCACCTAAGATGGTAGCTAATTTTGGTATCTTGGCCTTGAAGTCACATTGGCGTAACCCTGCAGAGGTGGTAACTGAGAAAACCATGGAGTATTTATGGGGCCTACCCACCCATTGAGTGTTACCCAGCTAGGGGCACTGTAGCACAGATGCCTAAAACGGCCGCAGTTATAACATCTCTCCATCTCGATCCCACTTTTCATTGTTATCAACTTCCCTTATGTGTAAGGTTTCTGGGGTATGGCTGGTAATTGTTAGGTGTGCGACTCTAGCTAGCACTTCTATTTCTATCGTTCCTCCAAGGCCCCATTTCCCTTGTTTGTTCCTTACATTTCTTTATATCTCATCCTGTTCTACCAACATTGCACGATCAATCAATTGTGAATAATTCTGCCCCATGAATGCTAACCCTCGAAGCAAATTACAAGTTTCAACCCAGTTTGAAATCTTCGAGTCTTTTTCTCCTCCGTGTTTACAAAGTCAGAAGCATACTTGGACAGTTCTAAAAATTTGGTTGCGTATTAGGTCACTGTCATATTTTCTTGTTCTAACCATATGAATACTTCCATCTTTATTTCTTGGTTAATTTCTGGAAAGTAATGTTGATAAAAAAATATCAGTAAACTTGGTCCATCTTATCACAGTCACTTCTCTTCTTATTTTAATAGAATCTCACCAAAAATCTACCTTCTGTAACTGGTATGCAGCGAACTCCACCTGATACCTAGCTTGGGTCCCCACAATATCTAATACTTTACAAATTCGTTTCAACTATTTTTCTGCTATGGCAGGATTAGCCTCTCCCAAAATTTTAGGAGGTTTTTTGCTTTTGAAATTCTCGGAAACACCTAGCTTCCCAATCCTCTATGTTATTTGCTGAGAGTAAGTTCAACCCTGGTGGTGGTTCATGCATTGGGGTGGAGGCGGTATCATTTCTGGCATAGGAGTAGGAGATGGTCTTACTTGTGCTTGCATTTGTTTAGCCAAATTTTGCATGAATTGCCACATTTGTTGCATAGTAGGAACATACCCAATATTTGGTGGCACTATACTATTCATTACTATACCTATATTCACTTTCTTCTTTCGATCTGATGTTTCGTTATCCCTTTCTTCTCTTTGGTGTGACATTCTGAAAATAGAATAGTTTGATTATATATGCATATATACACATATTTTGAAGGCAAACTACACTTTTGATAATATTATAACTTCATTGATGTCATTCGGCCAGTTTACAAAAATATTCTTACATATATATCATCCTGACTAGACGCAAAATACCAGTTTATTCCTATAACCAAGTTACATATTTGTCACTAAATTAGTGATTTAAAAAAAAAATTGTACTCAGACCAATGTTACAAAATACAAAACTATATTCAACTATTACATATCCCCTATACAATAGCAAAACTCTGATCACTATCGTTATCAGACTCACCAATCAAGTCCATAAAGATGGGCTTTTCCGGATCCTCTTCCTCCGCATCATCATTACCTCATATGGTGGTTTCTTCCTCAGGGACATGCTCTGGTGCCAGGTTAGGTCCCAACACCACATTAGGTGTTGGACTACCAGCTGGCACAGGGGCAAGTGGGGTACCTAAAGTAAATGGTAACTGACTCAGATCGGGATGTATAGGCCTCGTAGCTAGTGGCCGATAAGTCAGAGTACCCTCCGGTACCATTGCATGAACTGAGCCTGAGAAAGCTTACGGAGTGTCTAGCAACTGTAACTGTTGTTGAGCTGCTAACAACTCGAGTACAACTTTTCTTCGAGTGATTTTCATTCTAGTAGTCTCTTGACTTAGGCACCCAAAATGTAGTAGTATCTCGAATATTTTGCTGAGCTAAATCTCGGGGCCACATCTAAAAATAGTGCTACTCGTGTGCGTCAAGATCAGCTGTGATCTCCTGACACGTGAATATCCATTGAGACCACATTATCCATAGATCTGTCATATATCCACTCTGTGCTGTGGGACATCTACAAGGGGTCTAATTAGTGTTAATAATAACCTATAATCTCAAGGAATGAAATATAAGACTAAAACAATTAACTTATTTCCTATACAAACTATTTGGATATTCACTGTCTAAACTTTAGTCTTCTAAAGGCCATTGCCATCTTTTGTTATTTACTTATCTTTTTCTTAATCAAGGCCTTAAATTCAATTTACTAAGTGGCTTTGATACCAAATTGTCACACCTTAAGTTTTAACAGAAAAAATGAAGTATAATAATTTATTATACAAACTTATTACATAAGTTTCTTTCGTCTTTAACTGTCTAAAAATATTACACATATGCCAAACTTTATATTAGCAATTACTCGTCGCTCTTGATCGGCCGCTAACATCTGTTAGCCTTAATTTTTGCTGTCAAATGACTTTTTTGTATAAAAATCCATAAAACGAGGTGAGCTACTGAGCTCAGTAGGAAAAAAATTCAATTAATATCAACGAGTATTTCATATAAAAACAAAAACTAAGTGCTTAAAGTAATTGTCATATCATATAAATCAAATTACAACAGTACAAATTAAATTAATAAGCAGTGAAAGTGAGCATGTGAAACTACTCATTTTCCACCATTAATGACACCTTGCCACCCTTATAACACCTCAACATATAATAAGTAGTAAAAATGAGTGTGCCAGGCTACCCATTTCCGCCCTTATGACATGTTGCTATTCTTATAACACCTCAACATATAATAAGTAGTGAAAATGAGCATGCAAAGCTACTCCATTTTCCACCTTCATAATACATTGCCACCCTTATAACATCTCAACATATCCTTCATGTATAGTACACGAAATCATTATAATAGTAACAATAACCCCTTCCCATTCTTATTTCCCCGCACCACCCTTATAACATAACTCTGTTACCTCAGCCTAATGGCATGAATTCTCAAAAAATTAATATTAATACCAATGCAACAACTGACAAATTTTAGAATGTCTAAGATCAATTCCTCAGACCCTATAAAGTTTAGCCCTATTATTTTACATTCTCCCATAGTGTCACAATAATTATACAATGAAATTATATATTCTTATTATGTCTTGATTTAAAATACTAAGTTTCAACTATAAGAATAAATCTCCCATCTGAAGGGTTCAGCAACCTTTCTTTCTCATTGTTTCCTTGATTCGCATTAAATTCTGTGTAAATAAATTATGCCTAGTCAACATATATTCACATACTATTGTCTATTCACTTTAATAAATTTTTTCCGCCACCAACGATTTTGTCTAATTTTAGGTAGATATTCTTTTTTTTAGCTAGTTAATTATTAGTATTTTATTATTATTATTACTATTATTTTTTGGTCTAAATTTTAACCCAATTAGATTATACAACTAACAATTAAAATTTATGCGAAATTAGTTAATAATATAAATCTAATAAATAAAATATGACCATTACACTGACATCATATTTTATTTATTCTATTTTAAATTAACCAAATAAAATAACTTACCTCAATAATTGGACCAAAATCTTTAAATTTTCCTTTTTCTCACAAATTTTCCTTTCTCTTTGTCTTCTTCTTCTTGCTATCTTTTTTCTCTTTGTTTTCCTTATTGTGTTTCTTTTACTTTCTTACTTTTTTTTTTCTTTACACATGAAAGTTATATATATATATATATATATTCAAGTCTCTTGGCCATCCATCGCCTCATCAAACTTATCCCTTTTTTTTTTCCCATCAATGACTCACTGTGTTGCCCATCTATGCCATAGGCTTGCCACCATACTAGCTATGTATACACATATATATTTATAGCCACATATTAATTGAGACCATTAATTAGCTAGACACCTCATCATTTGGACACTAATCCATCAATTTAATTCCATTAGTTAATTGGTAACTTAATCACCAACTAATTAATTTGGATTAAAAACTAAATAGATTTTTAAAATAATATCCAACTAACATAATTAAAATTTCTAAAAATAAAAATTAAATTAATAATGTATTTAAAAAATAATAAAAATTCAGGATATCACAAATTGGCATGTAATATTGTGTGATTCTCTATCTTTTATACATGCCAATTGTGAATCTTTACTTATTAAAAAAGGCCTGGTTTAAGCTTACCTATCTCATTCCTATGCTTTATTGATGTTTGTGAGTTTCAAACAGTAAAAAGAAGGCCAAAGAAAGCAGTAATGATGTATGGGGATGGTGCCTAGGTGAATTGGAGGCCAAAAGTCCAACAAAAGTGGCCAAAAGTGCACCACAAGTCTTATTGGGATTTTCATCGAGCATATAGGATGCACACTAAACGAGGACCCTTAAGCCATTTCCAAATAGGTTGGCAAATATCGGAGCATCCAAAGGTCACCCAAGATAAGCTTGAGTTCATTTGAGACCAAAGGCACACTTTAATTGCAACGTCAAACTCCAAAACCATGTTTTGACTTCCTAAAGCTTTAAGAAGATGTCACAAAATTACAAGATTAAGCGAGGGCGGTTGGACTAAGATTTGAGCTAAAGAAACTTTAAAGGATGTGCACAAAGCAAGATAAGGGATCAAGAACTCAAATTGGTGAGAAAGACCCTTTTGAGAATTTTCACAAATAGGTGGTGTACAACTTGGTACACTATCTTAAAGCCATGCCAAGCCCAAATTATGGTTGTGATATTGTCTTATAACATTCCATGGACATCCCCAAGTGCTTATTATACTACTAAAAAGGCCCAAGGCTAGCAAACAATGAGTGTTAAAGTGGCAACCTAAGGCAGTGCCACTGGTAACAAGTAGCACTAAAATGGCAACTGCAAGTGCCCATACAGCCCTAGCACACATGACCAACACCCTTGTGTGTGCATGGGAAGACCATGCCACTGCCTAGACTGTGACATCTTGAATTTTTTTTTTATGCATTAATTTTATCTTTAATAATTTAAGTTCTATGCTTAGAAATTTTTAATTTCATAGTATTATAAGATTTATATAACTATAATTAGTAATAGATAAATTAAATTATTAATACATATACATATTAGTGTATATATATATATATATATTAATTAAACTAAAGGGATAAATATTATATATATTTTAGCCACATGGCTATTCATAGGATAATTGATGGGTGTAGGGCCATCATGATATGGATATAAATATATACATAGGAGTGGCAAGATTTAAAGCCACGTATAAGGCCATGTGATAAAAATAATAAACATAATAATATTTATAATAGAATATTAATTAAGGGTGGTGTGTGGCTAAACCACGTGGAGAAGAATACACCTACACATAAGCACTTGAGATAGATAATTAATGCTTGAAAGGAGTTGTCGTGGACTTGCTTGGACCATCTTGAGACTATATATATGTGTATATGTGACTGGTTGCACCAAGACTAAGTGGGACGGTGGAGGAACAGAAGAAAAAAAAAAAAAAAAAAAAACGAGAGAAGTCGCGGTGAAGAGGAAAAAAAAAAGGGAAATTTTAGAAAATTTTGGCCGAAAAATTGAGGTAAGTTATTTTGCTGAATTAAAATTTTTTTCTTTTGGGTTAGATAAATTAAATATGAGGAGTGTAGGATGGTTATGTTTTATTTATTTTGATTAATTTAGAATAAGTTTTAAATATTCAATGTCTGATTTATATGTTTTATTGGACTAAAAATTATTAGGACCCAAGGATAATCAGCAGCCACCCTCTCAGTAAATTGAATTTTTCCAGGATATCTACTGTCCAAGTGGGTGCATTAAACTTAAAAATAAAAGTTATTAAATATGAATAGCTAAATTTTATTTATTTATTGTCGAACATTCATGTTGCTAAATTCTGCTCGCTACCCATAAATTATTATATGTTAGTGGAGAATCGTGATTATTTGTGAGATAATAAATTGGAGAAATAATATTTTTTTAGTGGAAAAAAAAATAATAATACATTGTTGTGTATCAGCATGAGTTGCGTGCATTGCATTTGCATTATGGTCAGATGGGACCAGGCCAGATGGGGCCAGAAATTTATAATATACGGCCAGATGGGGTCGAAAAAAAAATATATAATATAGCCAGATGGGGCTAATGGGACAAGCTAAATTAAAGTCACTGTCCACCGTTGAGCGCTCAACTCATGGGCCAGATGGGGCCAAATGTGTGTTGCATTATCATTTAAATTATTTATTATGCAAATGTGCTTTGTTATGGCCAGTTGAGGCCTGATAATGATAAATTGTGTATTAACATATTTATTAGACATGACAACATTAAATTAAAGATGAGATGACTATGGGATAGTTATTGATATAATTGTTATAAACTATTTCTTGGTGCATATTTATTATCTTTTATTTTAAGTATAATACTTTCACTGAGTGTGTGACACTCACACCCAAATTTACACCTTTCAGGTTAAGTTTAGAAGTAGCTGCAAGAGATCTGAGGAGGACCTAAGCTGTTTATTTCCTGTTTTAAATGTGTGTCTGAAGTTTGTATAATCAGTTTAAGGATAGAATGGTGTCAGACTAATACATGGTTAATGGAGTCTTATGGGTTGTAAGTATTATATATTGGAGCTTTATGGATAATTTCTATTTGCCTCTTTATTTTAAAATTTGCATGTTGAGTAAATATTGATATTTTATATTTAGGTAGAAAATTCGGTAACGTCCACCCTATTTAAGGGATTAAATGTATCCTAAAATAGGGGTGTGACAAGTTGGTATCAGAGCAGGTTAATAAGATCAAATGTGGGATCTTGGTTAATAGAAAGGAAGAGAGATAAGTAGTTTATAATGACCTTTAGGAGAACCAGATAGGTTGATTATATTTTATTTCCTAAAGAGAAAGGTTGTTATGGGCACTGATTAGATTTTTATTAATGTTTACAGCATAGAGTGGGGTAGATGGCGAACCCATGGATATGGTGGTCCCAGTGGATATTAGCACATCAGGAGGCCTTAGCTAACCTTGATATAGAAGAACAGCATTTCATCTAGATGAGGGCTGGCGAGCTAGCTCGACAGAATATTTTAGATACTGCGGGGTCTTGGGCACATGGGACGAGACACATCCAGAATATGATTACACGGGAAAAGGCTGTGTTAGAATTACTAGCGGCAGAGCGACAGCTGCAACTATTAGACACACCACAGGCTTTTTCAGGATTAGTTCATACAATGGTGCAAGAATGGGCTATAGTATATCAGCCAGTAGCTGGAGAGCCTGCACAGCTCGACCCAGCCCAACTGCCATTTACCTTAGCTCCTCCACCTATTCCTGAGCCAGTAGTAGATCCAGTACATGAGGAGGACCCAGTAGAGGAGCCAGAAGGAGACCCTGAAGGGCCTATTGTTATTGACTTGACTGGAGAGTCAGATGATGACACGGATGGGGGTTCTTTTGAGGGAGACTCGGATGAGGACCCAGATGAGCCTATCTTCATTGACTTAACTGTGGAGTCAGATAGTGATACGGACGGGGGCTCTGCCATTGCATAGGAGCTGGGTAGTGGTTGTACATAATTTTGGGGATGACAAGTGTATATAGTTTTGGGAATGATAACATACAACACTGGTTTGTGTATAGTTTTTGAAATTACCGACCAGTAACAGATATATATCCTAGTGTAGAGATAGACTGACATTTTGCGTATGGTTAGGATGTTGTGTAAATGTAGAAATATTTTTGTAAACTGTTCAGATTATAGTAATGAAAAATTCTCAATATTACCTAAATGTGTGGTTACTCCCAATATATATCTATTGAGTTAAATGCTAAGGACTATGAACTTATAAATGTGATGAAAGTATATTTTGTACCTCACCATGAATTTAATGTCAGATAAAATATGGATATTGAACAGAATCTTGAGGAAATAGAAGGAGAGGGCTCAGTTGGTCAGGTCCCACCACCGGTGGAAGCTGTAGAGCAACCAGGAGATCAAGGGGGTCGGCCTCCAGCACGGAATCAGCCAAATCCCGTGGAAACGGTCCTTCAAGCTGTAGCTAGATTGGTTGAACTTCAGACAGAGCAGAGGATCAGGCCCAAGGCTCATAGTACTATTTATGAACAATTTCTTAAGTTAGGACCTACATCTTTCTCCGGTACTATTAACCCTTTGGAAGCTGAAGATTGGCTGAAGAGTATGGAAGTAATTTTTGAGGTAATGAAAATTTCTGATGAGGACAAAATCATTCTAGCAACATTTATGTTGAAGGATCAAGCTAGACTTTGGTGGGAAGCTACTAAAAGGTTGTCAGTTGTTGCAATGACTTGGGACCAATTTCGTAATGCCTTCAATGATAAGTATTTTCCTTAGTCGTATAGGCATGAAAAGGATAGGAGTTTATTACTCTACGGCAAGGGAAGATGTCCGTTGCAGAGTATGAAGCTCAATTTACTGCCTTATCCAGATTTGCTCCAGAGTTAGTGCAAACAGAAGATGCAAAATGTCGGAGATTTCAGCAAGGATTGGAGCTTTCTATCAGATCCTGAATTTCTGCTTTTGAGATGAGAAATTATGGAGATTTGGTAAATAAGGCAAAGATTGTGGAAAAAGATGTTTGGGAGGCAATTGGAAGGCGAAAACAATCCAAAAAGGCTAGATTTGACTTGTCAACTTCTCGGAGGATAGAAGGTGAATCTTCTAGACAAAGAAGTCAATATTTCCAGAATTATAGAGGTTCAGGTCAATCAAGGGGAAAGTAAAGAGAATATGCGAAAGCAATACCCATACTTATTTCCGCCAGGTAGGAATTTCGAGGACGAAATTCTTTAAGGAGAGGAGAATTGTGACATCTTGAATTTTTTTTATGCATTAATTTTATCTTTATTAATTTAATTTCTATGCTTAGAAATTTTTAATTTCATAGTATTATAAGATTTATATAACTATAATTAGTAATAGATAAATTAAATTATTAATACATATACATATTAGTGTATATATATATATATATATTAATTAAGGGATAAATATTATATATATTTTAGCCACATGGCTATTCATAGGATAATTGATGGGTGTAGGGCCATCATGATATGGATATAAATATATACATAGGAGTGGCAAGATTTAAAGCCACGTATAAGGCCATGTGATAAAAATAATAAACATAATAATATTTATAATAGAATATTAATTAAGGGTGGTGTGTGGCTAAACCACGTGGAGAAGAATACACCTACACATAAGCACTTGAGATAGATAATTAATGCTTGAAAGGAGTTGCCGTGGACTTGCTTGGACCATCTTGAGACTATATATATGTGTATATGTGACCGGTTGCACCAAGACTAAGTGGGACGGTGGAGGAACAGAAGAAAAAAAAAAAAAAACGAGAGAAGTCGCGGTGAAGAGGAAAAAAAAGGGGAAATTTTAGGAAATTTTGGCCGAAAAATTGAGGTAAGTTATTTTGCTGAATTAAAATTTTTTTTCTTTTGGGTTAGATAAATTAAATATGAGGAGTGTAGGATGGTTATGTTTTATTTATTTTGATTAATTTAGAATAAGTTTTAAATATTCAATGTCTGATTTATATGTTTTATTGGACTAAAAATTATTAGGACCCAAGGATAATCAGCAGCCACCCTCTCAGTAAATTGAAATTTTCCAGGATATCTACTGTCCAGGTGGGTGCATTAAACTTAAAAATATTATTTATTGTCGAACATTCATGTTGCTAAATTCTGCTCGCTACCCATAAATTATTATATGTTAGTGGAGAATCGTGATTATTTGTGAGATAATAAATTGGAGAAATAATATTTTTTTAGTGGAAAAAAATAATAATAATACATTGTTGCGTATCAGCATGAGTTGCGTGCATTGCATTTGCATTGTGGTCAGATGGGACTAGGCCAGATGGGGCCAGAAATTTATAATATACGGCCAGATGGGGTCGAAAAAAATATATAATATAGCCAGATGGGGCTAATGGGACAAGCTAAATTAAAGTCACTGTCCACCGTTGAGCGCTCAACTCATGGGCCAGATGGGGCCAAATGTGTGTTGCATTATCATTTAAATTATTTATTATGCAAATGTGCTTTGTTATGGCCAGTTGAGGCCTGATGATGATAAATTGTGTATTAACATATTTATTAGACATGACACAATTAAATTAAAGATGAGATGACTATGGGATAGTTATTGATATAATTGTTATAAACTATTTCTTGGTGCATATTTATTATCTTTTATTTTAAGTATAATACTTTCACTGAGTGTGTGACACTCACACCCAAATTTACACCTTTCAGGTTAAGTTTAGAAGTAGCTGCAAGAGATCTGAGGAGGACCTAAGCTGTTTATTTCCTGTTTTAAATGTGTGTCTGAAGTTTGTATAATCAGTTTAAGGATAGAATGGTGTCAGACTAATACATGGTTAATGGAGTCTTATGGGTTGTAAGTATTATATATTGGAGCTTTATGGATAATTTCTATTTGCCTCTTTATTTTAAAATTTGCATGTTGAGTAAATATTGATATTTTATATTTAGGTAGAAAATTCGGTAACGTCCACCCTATTTAAGGGATTAAATGTATTCTAAAATAGGGGTGTGACATAGACACTTGGACACAGGTGCGCTTCCCCTCCCCCCACAGACACTACCATGTTTGCCCCCAAACACTACCATGCCCAGGCGCAAACGCAACCAACCTAAGTACCGTGTACTTCACCATTTTCCCACTTTTGCAACCGTGTCCTAGCCTCCTGTGCAACATTCAAGCACCCGTGTCTAGCCTTTTTTAAGATCTTCAGTTTTTTTTTTTGCCTTAGGTGGTCTATCTAGCCATTCTTTGACTCCAAATTAGCTTTCAACCTCCATTTTAGCCTATACCCATTTGCCAAGTTTCATTTACCCATTACCCAAGTGTGTTGGCTTGTTTAAAGTCATTTGCCCATCCTTTATCTATTTAAACCCTTCCACAAGTTGAAAATTGGAACATTCCAACAATTAGAAATATTCTGAGTCCTAAAAAATTCTCTTTCCCTCTCCTCCATCTCTCCAAAATTTCTTTTTTATTTTATATTAGAATAGTGAATGTAATTGGAAGACTTCTTAGAAGAATTTTGTGGTATTTTGGCCTTGCAATTCTACATTGCAAGCACTAGGATTTTAAATAAATTGTTTCCCCCCTTTCTTATCCCTAGCTATTCCATCCTCTTCTTTAACTTATATTTAAATATTGCACTTTTAATTTTTTGCAATAGATTAGGTTTAATTTAAAGTAGGAATGGCTCTTTGTTTGTGCATTATTTATTTATTTTTTGGTAAGTTATATTATTTATTTTAGTTATAACATTAATATGATAGTAGGCTAAGTGCCCCTTTGGCTCCAAACCATGAAAATGGTTTGTCAAGGTGTATGGACGAGCATGTTTAGGACTTAAATTCTAAATCTAAATCTTAAAATTGATAGAATGGAAATGACTTGGTAGGGATTCATTTTTTGGAATCTTCTAACAATGTTACAATCGGATAGACAAATCATGAACTTCTATTTCACATTGTTCCTAATTCTGATTCAACTTCTTATTATGACAAGTTTCGTACCCCCAATCCTAACATTGTTATGCTTCTATCACATAAAGTTTTATTGCTAAATTTTCCAACCTATTACCACTTGGGGTGCACAAAAAAATCGAACAACTCAAAAACCAAATCAATTCGATCTCAGTTTAGGTCTATATCATTTTTGGTTCGATTTTGGATTAAAAAATTAGCAAACTAATATTTTCATTTTGGTTCTTGGGTTGATATCTCTCAACCCAAATCAAACCAAACTCAAATAAAAAATAACTGAAACCGAACTAACCTAAACCAACCCAAAAATATAATGTATAATATGTAAATATTAAATAACATTATAAAATGGGATTATATTTAATTATGAATTGCATTAAATTTTAATTAATTTTCTTTTTTAAGTGATTTATCTTGATACTTTTTTTATCATAGAACTTGTTTGCTCCATCTACTTTTTTTTTAAGTGATAAATGTGTAATAAATATACCCAACATGAAATGGATTTGACCTGACTGGACTTGACTCAAAGTGAGCTAAACTAAGAATGGACCTGACCTAACTCGAACCAAAAATCGAACTGAATCGAACTAATTCGATATTTTTAGTTCAGTTCGATTCGGTTCTAATTTAAAATCAATTTGATTTCAGGTCCAAATTTTAGGAACCAAAAAAACTAGGTTCAGTTCTAGGTTAAGTGTAAACCTAACCCAACTTGACCCATGCACACCTCTAATTACCCCTCGGTGTATGTAACTAGGCCGAGATAAATAGCAAGCTCAAATTTTCTCACCAATATACTATAATTGGAATTAGTTTGGGGTCAAGTTCCTTTAAATTCCAAGTATTTCCAATATCGCATTTAAATACCATTAGGGGGAAAATGAATCAAGCTTTTATCAAGCTATTCGTGCTTGGCTCGATAAAGGCTCAATTCAAGCGTGGTTCATCATATATTCAAGCCGAATTCGAGCTTAGTTCAAGTCTTAATAATGAATCAAGCCGAGCTTGACCTTGATATGGTTCAGCTCGTAAGGCTTGCGAGCTATTTGAATAAAAAAAAACTACGTCATTTTGCCTTAGTGTGAAACCCAAAAAACTGTATTTGTCTTCAAATTTCAGACTACTGTTTCATGGTTTCACATTTCATTATTTGCCTCACATTTCTTTCGTTTAGTTTCAAATAGTAAAAAAAAAAAAAAAAAAAAAAAAAAAAAAAACCCTAACCCACTCTGCCTCTGTCATTTTCTCTTGCTACAAGCTTGGAATTGAAGTCTCCTCTACCGTTGTCTCCATTTGTTGAATAGAAGAAGATTGGAAGATCACAAAGTCGCCAATCTCGAAGTTGAAGGGCTGATCTCAAGCTTGAAGGCAAGAAGATCAAAGCTCAATCCACTCGCGATTCTTGAAGTCGAAGGTAAACGATTTTAGTTCATGTACTTTTAAGCAAAAAAATTAGGTTCAATGTTTTTAAGTGTTTTCTAGCATAACTATGTGAGTGTTCTTCAAAGGTGAGGAAAAATATGTGGGTATTTATTTTTTAGGTTTCTGAAAATCATCTGTATTTGTTCTTTTTCATTCGAATAGATCGGTTAATCCTTCCTTAAAAGTCTAAGATTCATTATACATTTTTTAATACTGATATATACTTTGCCTTTTCAGTAGTTTTGAGATTTTAGATGGTCTCTTTTTTTTTTTTTGTTTAAATGTTTCTTTTGCAACATTTGATTGATATACCAGTATGCTTTGCTTTTATTATCAATTAGGTTATGAATTCAATTTTGCATAAATTCATCCACATAAATTTTTCTAAATATCTTCTTGTCAAAATTAATATTGTCAAAATATTAGTTATGATAAAGTTAAATCAATTTGAATAAAACAAATCATTTTGATCTTATTACCTCTAGTATTTTTTTTAATAGTAATCAAATCAATTTGATCTTATTATCTCTAATTTTTTTTTTCATAGTAGCAAAAAGTGACAAATAAACTTACATCAGCATATTTAGCCACTATGCACTATAACATTATCTGTTTTAAAAAATTATTTAAAGTGGCTAATGCAAAAATATGATTCAATAGAGAATCTCTAAAATTCATTTTTATTTTCTTATTATGAATCTCTCTTGGGATAGATATGAATGCCTTTAGAAGTGTTCAAATTATTAAATAGTTAATACAATTGTGTTTTATTTGTACTATCACATTTACTATAAAATAATATAGAGTCATAGAGAAAAAAAGGTAAGAAAAAGTCAAGCAAAAATTTCCTCAACTTGCCAAAAAATAAATGAATAAGCATTCATGAAAAAAAAATTATTTTTAGTTAATCTTACTTTTCTTATCATTTTCTTATGTACTTTTCATTTTTGGGTTTTCGCACTGTATTGATACAAGTCTACTTGCATGAAATGTGATATTGGAGAAAATTTTACAAATATTTATTTCTCTGGTTTTTCTTTTTCCCAATTTAGTTGGCATCCGTTGAATCATATATATATGTAATTAAAACAATTGCTTAGTTTTCAATTGTTGTTCCATTTTTTTTTTTATTTTCTAATCCTGTTGTTGATATTTTAGTGGCTAAATATAATAGTGCCTATTTGTTTTATGTAGATAGAAATAATCTATGTCGTCTCCACCTAGAGAACCCCCATATTCAACACAGTTGTGTTTCTTCTTCTCTTACTCCAAACAAAAGAATGTTTAGATTGATCATTCTCATGGAGATGAGCAAACTTAAGTTAGAGAAACACCAATGATGACTAGTGCAAAATGACAAAATAAATTTACTGCTTGGTTGGAGTTTAAGGAAATTGAACTTTCTAATACGATGAAAAAGGTCGAATGTGTACATTATAAAGCTAAATTATCAACGAATGCAACCGTGGCAATAACTAATATGAAATGACATTTGGAGTCATGTGTGACAAGGAAATTGGAGCAGAAAAAACAACAAATATTGAACTTCCAACCATTGAGTTCAAATTTGGATGAAAGGTTAATGGGTTCTCCTTTTACTCTTACGCAACTTGGTGAAAAGTACGATCACTCATGGATGAGAGAGGCAATAGATTATTGGATCCTCATGCATGAACATTCATTCAATGTTGTAGACGAGTATTGTTACAATTTTATGATGAAGGTTGCAAATCCTAAGTTTGAGAAAATTTCTCGTAAGAGCCTTAAGACCTATTGCATGGCAGTGTATGAAGCTAAGAAGAATAAGTTAAAAATATTACTGAAAGGCATTAGTAAAACTAGTTTAACCACTAATATGTGGAAGTCACATAATCAAAAGATTAGCTATATGGTTTTTACAGGCTACTTCATTGATTCTGAATGGAGGCTACAAAAACATAAGCTTAGTTTTCAATATGTGCCACCTCCTCATCGTGGACTTGATGTGGTTAATGCTATCTGTAAGTGTTTGATGAATTAGGGGATTGAGAATAAAGTGTTTGGTATTTCTGTTGACAGTGCTTCTTATAACGACACGTGTTTGGGGATTTTGAAAGAAAATTTTTCAAGAAATACGAGGTTAGCTGGTGGTGGAAGATTATTTTATATTCGATATTGTGCCACAGCCTAAATTTGTTAGTTTAGGATGGACTTGCTGAGATTAAAGATATAATTAAGGATGCACATAAAAGTGCGATGCATGTTAACTCTTCTAAGGTAAGACTTCAAACATTTTGTGAAACAGTGCAACAGTTACAACTTAAAGAAAGAAAGTTAATTTTGGATTGTCCTACTCGATGGAATTCCACAAATAATATGTTGACAATTGCATTAAAATTTACGAAAGTTTTTCCAAGATTAAAAGAAATGGAACCAAGTTATAATAATGTGCTAGAATCAGGGGATTAGGATAAAAATGAGAAAATTTGTAAGCTACTTGAAGTTTTCAGTGTAGCCACTAGCATTGTAGCTTATAGTGATTATCCCATTTCTAACTTGTATTTGGCTAAAGTATATAGGGTGAAACAAGTTATTGTCCAAGATTTAAATGATGATAACGATTTTATGTGGGTAATGGTAAGGAGGATGAAAAAGAAGCTTAATAAACATTGGGGTGAACGTAATTTGCTAATTTTTATTGTTCATGGTCTAGATACGAGGTGTAAACTTCTTGGAGTTGAAATGTGTTTTGATGAATTTATTCGGATAATGAGTTTAAAGGAATTTTGATGAAGTTAAAAAGACTTTGTATGAAATTTTGATAATTATGTGCAATTGCACAGTGAAGAAGTATGTAGTGGAGAAATGGATTTTTCTGGAGGTGGCACCAACTCTAGCTCCCAATCACTGTCCTTAGGTTGGTCCAATTATGTACAAACAAAAGAAAGCAACCCTTTAGTTAAGTCAAAATTTGATATTTACCTTGAGGAAGGAGTGTATGTATGTTAAGTAAGTTCTCGGGCTGATTTTAGTACACTAAAGTGGTGAAGGTAAATAATTTAAAATTTCAAAATTTATCCAAAATGACAGCTTATATTTTTGTTATCCCAATCTCTATTATAGCCTTGGAATCTATTTTTAGTACTGGTGGTTGAGTTATCGATTCATATTATACTTCTTTAGCACTTGAAACTTTGATATGTATAGGGGGGAATGGATTCAAGTACTTCATGGTGTGAAGAAAAAGGCGAATGTAGTAATATGTTATTATATTATTTTAATTATGTAATTATATTTACAGAGAATTATGCATGGATTAACACTAGTTAGATTTAATATGAAAATGCAGTTAAATCTTTAGGTTAATTCGGATTTTAGGATTACAGGACGTTTGGAATGACAAAAGGTGATATAAAGTGAGATAATTTAAAATAATTTGTAAGTTCGTAATTTGTGCAATAAAATAAATAATGAATAACTTTTAAAAATTTTTAAAAAATTTTAGTATTTTTCATTTTACCAAACACATCACTATTATAAGTTTTAAAAATATCCATCAACGATAAGATCCCTCCCCTGACAATTAATTGAATGTGGACCCTCGGATGACAATTTACCATTAATGATAGAAACAAACCCTACAAAACCAACTTACCCAAAAAAAAAAAAAAAAAAAACACCTACGAAAACCTAGTACTACTCATAAATGTAACATGGTGCAGAGCTGCGAAACCTTCTCTCCTCGGCCGACTCAAGATTTGGGAAACTCCAAGCGCTGACAAGGTATTCTCTTCATCTGAAATGAATGTATATATTTGTTGATATATGTGTGTGTGTGTGTGTGCGCATATTTGTATTGGGGTGAATGCAGATTGTCAGATTTTGGGTAACGTTCTCACGAATCTATGGTTGGCTGAGGTGATGGTTTGGATTAGTGTGTGTGTGTTTTAATTTATTTATTTACTTATAGACTGTTGATTGTTTAGAAAACGAAGGAAAGAGAGAAGGTGCGAGTTTTAGATTTTGCATTTGTTTGTGAGCTAAAGGTGGATAATTTCGGCCAAGCTGGCACAGGAGATTGAATATCTTAGAGTTTTGTTCGAACCGTAAATTGCGGAAGCAAATGCTTCAACTTTCGATTGTGTACCCACAAAAAATGGTCTGACTCTTTTTTTTTTTTTTTTTTTTTTCTTTTCTGGTTTCTCTGGCTACAAATCTGAGGTGTGTATATATATATATCTATATATTTTCATAATTGTACTTGTTCGCAAAGCTAAATCATTAGAAGCAAACCAATTCATACCATTGTCTTGATCCTTCTTCACAAAGTTATCATTTTTAATCCGCTAGCTTATTGTGAGATAGAAACAGGTATATTGCTTGTTTAACCTCATTGAACTCTCTGTTGTTTGTGTGGTTCCAGAAGTAAATTAAGGCTTTGTAAATTCCTTGTCGATTTATTGATTGCTAATCTCCTAGCTCTCTGTGAGATAGAGATAGTGTTATTGTCAGTGGCTCACTTTGTCCAAGTAATGGGGAGGAGGACTGAAACATGCCACTGGTGATTGGACTTTGTTGAACTCTTCTTTGATGTTCATTCATGTTCTAGGAGTGAATTAAGGCTAGCGATGTAAATGATCCGACCCAAGCTTGACGTTGTTTAGGCTTGGCTTGTTTGTAAAAGAACGAGATGATTTTCATGAACAGCTCTTCAATGGAAATCTTTTATGTTACAAAAATATTTTTATTTTTCAGTAACAATCAAGTATGTTTTCGTAAGTTACAAGAAATATTTTAACTTATTGTAACTCTAATTTATATGTTATATCAATATATTTCACGTTGAATTACTAACATAGAAATATTATGTGTGTAATTACTATCTTTTATAGATATAACATATAAAGTTCAAGTATTATTGTGGCACATTATAATCCAAAGAGTAATTACTAATATGTAAATGGTCCAATTAAAAATTCAATAAAATGTAATGTAATTTTTAGAATGAACAACATTCAATCACGATATAAATACAAAATATTTAATTATTATATTTTAGATGTGTATTATTTAATTATATATGTAAGTATTAGACAAGCCCAAGCTCTTAATGAGCCTTACGCAAGCATGTTCATGAATGGATTGGTTCATTTATGGTCCTAATTAAGGCTTTTCATTTTGGTATTGTTTTTGTTTTTGTGATAATGTATTCTATTGATCAGAATTACAGCGGATGAATGATTTTTCACCAAGGACAGTAAAATCCTGTGTCGTAAAAATTTCTGAAGTTAATTAAAAGGATATGGGAAAGTAAAATGTCCAACTTATGAAGTGCTTGGCTGATTTTGATGGTTAACCATTATAACAGTGTTGGGACTAGTCTATGTTTTTGGTCTTTGTTTATGTTTATGTTTTTGTTTTCTGTCTTATAAGATTTTAAATTTCTTCTTGTTGCCTTTTAACAGAGAGATGGGTGCAGAAGTTAAGGGAGGTGTAGCTCCGGAGTCTGTATTGAAAAAGCAGAAAAGGAATGAGGAATGGGCTCTTGCAAAGAGGCAAGAACTTGAAGCTGCTAAGAAGAAGAATGTTGAGAATCGGAAATTGATCTTCAACCGAGCAAAGCAATACACAAAGGAGTATGAGGAGCAGGTACTGGTGAATCTGTTCGTCTTCTTGGTTTAGATAATTTGAGTATTTTCTTTTTTTGGTTCCCCAAATCAGTTAGAAGTCCTGTATCTCAGGAAAAGGAGCTGATTCAACTGAAGCGTGATGCAAGATTGAAGGGTGGTTTTTATGTCAACCCAGAGCCCAGGCTGCTGTTCATTATCAGAATCCGTGGGTAAGACATTTCTTATTTTGAATGTCTCTTGTTTTTAGTGAAATATGTGATTTTGATAGTCCTCAATTGAAATGTCTAGGATCAATGCAATTGACCCAAAGACGAGAAAAATTCTGCAGCTTCTGCGATTGAGGCAGGTAAGTGATCTGTTTCTTTGATCAGTACTTGTGAATGAAGGGAAGAGTTAGATATATTAATTTTGGAGCACTTGAAAATAGTTACCGCGCTTTTCAGAGAACATATTTGTTCGGGCTTGGACTTAATTTTTGTATCTTGTTAGTGCATTGACCAACTTTGTTATCCTGTTCCCATCAAACTGATCAACTTTGGTGTCTTGTTGCTAGTGCATTCCATTTTTTTTTTTTCCCTTGGTTGATTTATCCATGTAATAGAGTTGAAAGATATGGTATTCAATTTACTAACATAAATTATGTTAAAGGGTTAGGATCTGCCACTTTTTCTCTCATTATGACAGTCTTGGGGTCTTGGGAAGCCAAAACATGATGATCCAAGCTACTAGTTATTATTATTATTATTATTTTTGTTAAATTTCACTAACAAGAAGTTTGAAATGGGTGATGTTGTATTTGGGAGAATCTAACATGGTAGTGTCTAATTAACTTGATTTTTTTTCATTTGAAAATTCAACAAATGATAAGAAGTATACATACGCGGGACACTATAAGAGACAAACAGCTTGATATGGCAATTTAAAATAAAAAAATACAAGACATAATACGACATGCAGAGGAGTAATTATTCATAGGGGTAGAAATGAGCTGAGTCTAGCTTTAACTTATTTGAACTTGGCTTGAGTTATTTATATTGGGTTTGAGCTTAAGCTTGAGCTCGGTTTGAACTTTTATATAGGTTTTAGCTTGGCTCAATAAAGAAAATTTAGGCTCGAGATCGTCTCGTGAATAGCTCGATTAAAGCAAAATGATATCGTTTTAATCTAAAATATAATAAAAATAATATTAAAAATATAAATTTATTATAATATATATTAAAAAATATATATTTTTATCGACTCGGCTCGCGAGCTTTCAAGCTCGATTATAAATGAGTCACAAATCAAACTTGATTCAAGTTCGTTTTAGTCATGAATCGAGTTTGAGCCGAGCTCGAATAGCTCGAAAAGAGCTTGATTTGTTTCCACCCCTAATTATTCCTTAAAACTTGGTGTATGTATGCCTAATCAATAGAAATTAAATATATCATAGAAATTTGGGTGATACTACTCTATTTATTTAATTTTTGTTAGTTGGGCATACATATACTGGGTCTATGGAATAATTATGTTAGCAAACACATATATATTATACACAAATTAACTATTTATTCATTTTATATTTTAAAATATAAGTATGTTTTATTTTCTTAAGCAAATTAGAAGTTTGGGTTTGAAATTGTTAAAACTAAATATTTTGGAAGAGAGAGAATTAGCAGATAAATAATCATGATATTATTTAATTCTAATGTTTGTCTTCAACATTACAATCTGTATCATGTGTGTTGAAGTTTTGGACACTTGTATCTCCCAATTATCTAAAAAGTGCATGATTCTAAAATAGAATTAAAAATATAGGACTTGTTTAGATCATTGTCTGACACATGCTAGTGGATTGTCCAATGAGAGTGAGGTTTGACACAAGTACAAGATACATGCACTGAAGCACATTACTTGCCCATATTTGTTAGAACAAAAATGTGCTTGTTATAAATTTACGACACCAAATTATGCCTGTATAATAGTATCAAATTAGTTTGTCTTCAACGTTACAATGTCTATCTTGTGTGTTGAAGTTTTGGACACTTGTATCTCCAATTATCTAAAAAGTGCACGATTCTAAAAAAGAATTAAACATTTAGGACTTGTCTAGATCAGTGTCTGAGGCATGCTAGCAGATTGTCCAATGAGTGTGGGGTTTGACACAAGTACAAGATACATACACTGTTGCACATTACCTGTCCATATTTGTTAGAAAAAAAATGTGGTTGTTATAAACTTATAACAACAAATTATGCATGTATGATAGTATCAAATATTGTGGGCGCACAGCTTGCTCTTGCAATGCTGGGAATTGGTGAGATAATTCCTTTTTAGACCAGGTTTGGGCACTTTTTTTTTTTTTTTTTGATAAGTACCACATTTAGGTACCCCTGAGACCCATATCACGGAGTTACCGTGTAACTATCTCTTGATATAGACAGATTTCAAATGAATGGTTTAAGGTTAAATTTTTACAAAATTATAAGATTTGGGTATTATAGGTAGATTGATATACTAATGGAATACAATATGGAAATGGAAGGTAATTTTTTGATTTGATCCTTATATGACTAGAATATTTAATATGAAGGATTTTGATTAATTAATTTTACTTTATTATTTTAAATATATTATGAACCATCATGTTAAAACTCTTGTAGCCATGCTGAAATTTTTGTCTAAATACTTGCGCCCAAAAAAAAAAAAAAAAAACAGATAAAATTATATCTGTAACTTTCAAATCTGTAGATTCAAACTTAGCTTTATGCTAATGGATTTCCTTTTGAACCTTGGTATATTGGCTTAGGTGGTTTGTTTTTAATGCGGACCGGCATTTTTTTATTTGGTTGGATATATTGGTAAGGGATCGAAAATTGTTAACCTTTTAAAGATATTATTAAAATTAAATTGGAAATGACGTGGCTTCTTATTATACCCTATCTTGCAAGTGCCCAAGCTTTGACTCGTGTTCATGGCTCGTTTCACATTGAAGGATCTGATTTCTTTGTGTTTGGCCTCTTCTTTCCGTTAACAATATTTATCTTTGGTAATTAGTTTGTTGTTTATTGGGTTTCAGATATTTAATGGTGTTTTTTTGAAAGTCAACAAAGCGACCATGAACATGTTGCACAGGGTTGAACCTTATGTGACATATGGGTATGCAATTATCTCATGCAACTTAGAAATTATAGACTTTCAGGGGTTCACTATTCACACACATTTATTCGCATAAACATTAATCTTTTTTTTTTATTTCAGTTATCCAAATCTGAAGAGTGTTAGAGAGTTGATTTACAAAAGGGGCTATGGAAAACTAAACAAGCAGAGAATTGCTTTGACCGACAATTCTATCATTGAGCAGGTTTGTTCATCGTGAAACTAGCTAGTGTGTATATATATATATATATATATATTTTTGGTGTGTTTGGTGGGGGTCATTTTGTTGCTTTCTGCAGTGTCTTTTCCTAAACTTGTTACCATGTGATGATTCAGGCCTTGGGCAAGCATGGAATCATTTGTGTTGAGGATTTGATCCATGAAATCTTGACTGTTGGACCCCATTTTAAGGAGGCAAACAATTTCTTATGGCCCTTTAAGCTCAAGGCACCGCTCGGTGGTCTGAAAAAGAAGAGGAATCACTACGTTGAAGGAGGTGATGCTGGGAACCGCGAAGATTACATCAATGAGCTCATAAGCAGGATGAACTAGCCTTTTTGTGCTATCTTATTTTGTATTTCGAAGTTTTGCAGTTCTTTATCCTGTACTCTTTCTTGAGATTATAGTAACCCGTTTGTCTGCCACCAATTTTTTTTTTAAATTTAATTGTGTTAAACATTACCTATTTGCCTTAATTCTTAAGGTTTTAGCTACCCTAACTTTTTGATGTTTGGATTATTATTTTTTTTAAATTTCTTTTGACAACTAAAAACAATATTTTTTTTAAATAATCAAACAGTATTTAATATAAGTTTTGTGCTCTCATGAGCTTGTTTAACTACATTCCTATTCACTTTACTAATACAATAATAACAAAATTCTAGCACGCGGCTTATATCTTGAAATAGGCTCTTGACCTCCCAGTTACGTAAATCAAGGTATTTTAAATATTTAATTACCAGTAAGCAATTCATCAGTACGGTAATCTTAGCACTTCTCAAACTTTTAATCCAGTTTAGAGCCTTCAAACATGCAATCTCGTCTGCTATTAGTGCTGAAAAAGCTCGGACAACTGCTGCCTCTGTAGACAAAATGACTTCATTGTTGACTTAAATAATCCAAGCTTCTTCAGCCATTACTTCCATGCTCCAGCAATCGTGATAATTATTTTATAAAACGTTCCTTAGAATTAGATCTTGATTTCGAATCAAAATTCGGAACACCACTTCATGACTTTCATCATTCCGTGCCTCTAAATTTTTTACCTGACTCTTTTGATCTGAGTTACCTGCAACATCATCAGTAAATATATTTAAAGTATTAGCAAAATTATTAGCTAAAAATATGTTATACCCGGGATCTACCTCCCCAAAATTGAAGATATTCCCTTTTTTTGTTATTCACAATGCTCACTAAATAGCTACCATTCTCTTTAACATCTCATCATTCAGTCCCTCTACACTTTTCTTAATCCAACCTCCTACAATTGTGTCTGTTAGACGTTCTAACTCTTAGTGTCTTTCACATTTCAGGTGCGTTTGTTTTGTTAAAAATCTCTGAAAATTTTTAAGAATATCTAAAAATCACTAAAAATTATTTACCTTTTATTTTACTGCATGAATCACGAACTTACAAATTATCTCACTTTATCTCACTTTTTATCACTTCAAATGCATCCTCCGTAAACACATGATCTTGCGTTTCTTGGTGGTCCACAATATGACATTTTATTAATAACATTAATCCTCTCTTTAACAAATTTTTATTAACCGGTAACTTTGGACCATCTATGAGCATGCTCACTTTGCATTATCAGAGCCCCTATTGCTCGTTGAGTGCGTACATGTTGGTAGGGATGCCAATGGGATGGGTATACGAGAGTACTTGACTCGACCGAACCCAATAAACACCTGTTAGGAAATACTTTAATGGAATTAGGACATGTTTGGAATTGAAATTTAGTACTCGTACAGGTTTGGGATGGGTTTGAGATTTATCTGTAGGGTACCCGATATCTGATACCCGATATCCGTAAGGTACCCGTTAAGTATCTGTTTAATAAAACAAAATAAAATATATATTTATATATTTACAATTTTATCCCTAAAATAAAATTTTGTTGTGTTTTATTTTCACATGTCATGGATTGTTCCATATTGAGTTTAGGGGTGGAAACGAATCGAGCTTTTATCGAGCTATTCGAGCTTGACTCGAAAAAAGCTCGATTCGAGCTCGATTCGAATTATATTTGAGCCGAATTCGAGTCTCGTTTAAGGCTTGGTAACAAATCGAGCCGAGCTTGAGCTTAAGATGATTCGGCTCGTGAAGCTCGCGAGCTATTCGAATAGCAAAAACGACGTCGTTTCATCCTTGGCGTTAACCCCAAGAAACCCATTTTCATCTGAATCATTTTTCTTTTATTTAAGGCTTTAAGCTTCAAAGTTCACTCAGTTCAGTCTCCAAAAAAACCTTAACCCGTTCCTTTTCTGTTGCTGCAGCTTAACGCTCCAAAGTCGAGTCTCTCTCTGTGTTGAAGGGAAAAACTAAGAAAGCTATAAGGTCTCCAACACCAAGTCAGTAATCTGGAAGGTGAAGCCTTGAAGCATTGATCAAAAGTTTAAATCCACTCTCGATTCTCGAAATCGAAGGTAAATACTACTCTCGTTCACCTTTAAGTAGTGGTTCCTGGCATTACGGTGGTTCCTGGCTTGCCCTAGAGTCCTCAGACAAAGCTGGCACCTTACTTACGGTGGAAAGGGGAAGGCATTGCATGCACATATGCAACCAAAATGCTCACTGCCTTTTCAACTTTCCCAACTCTTCCAGTCTTTTTCTTTTACCATTCCAATTGCTGCCTGGGTTTCTCTGGGATTTGGGTAAGTTTCCTTCTCCCACTCATCTGTTGTTTTCATTTGTTTAAGGTATGTGCATTTGCTTTGTAAGAGTATTGAATTGAGATTTTTTGTATCATCTTTGTTGTTGCAGAGCCAAAGCTGCACATTGGCCACTCTGATCTCTAGAACATTTTGAATTCTTTTGGACATTTTTGTATTGAGACTCTCTGTTTTTCTCTAGGTGAAAGGTTATTCATTTTTTTTTTTTTTTTGGGTTAGATTCTAGAAAGTTCCCAAAATTTTCAAATTATTTTTCGGTGTTCTGGAAAACCCTTCTTTGTTTGGTAAATTTCTACAGAAAGATGGGAGAAGAGTGCAGCAATTGCATGAAAAGGGAAGAGGACATTTACTGGAACCATTTCCAGTGTATTCATTTCTGTCAGTTTCTCTCTCCCGGTTTTGATCAATAACTCGTGAGTAAAACAATTAATTGTTATTCCTCTCTCGTCTGTTTTTAAATTGTGTTATTGTATATGTGATACATATGTGTTATGTATATATCTAAATCAAGGTTGACTTGTATACGGTTAGAGAGTGTCGGAAAATGTTAAGTAACAGCAGCGGCTGATTTTTAAAATTAGAGTCGAACTTTGGTGAGTTGCGGCCAAAACAAACCAACCACAATTGCAAATTGGTGTATGGAATTACTAATAAATTTTAAGGGGATAAAGGAATAAAAACAATTCTTGAACTTTGAGTGGGCCGGTACATCAAAACAACTGAAAAAATTATGAAATATATAAATAATTTTGTAAGTCATGTCCCCCTCCCTGCTCACATGTGTATAAACAAGAAAAAACCTAGTTATGTTAGACCTCAACATGCCAAGTGGGACACGAGAAGTAGAGAACCTTATTCACAAAAGGCCAATTCTGATAAGTTTCTTATGTTCCAAGGAATGCTATGCTATATAAATGAACAATAAATTTACTTAAAAATTCTCTCACATGCTCGTGCTGTTTGATTTGGATGGTGTGCAAAACTTACATTTTCATTTTATTTGGTTGTTCAATGTATAAATGATTCAGGTGCTAAAAAAGGATTGGTTGTTGCTATACTTCTTTAGTCAGCCCTTTAATCCAGCTAGGACGGATGCTTTTTTAGGTAATTTCTGATTTTAGGTTTTGTTGTTTGACTATGATATTTTTCTACAAGTAAACTATGTGATTCTGGATTGCTTGCCTGATTTCCGATTTTGGTTTGAATCCAATTGAATTTGTTTGTTTGATTTCTTATTTTGCAGCCAGAAGCATCAAATTTATTCTAGAGCCTACATTGACTTCAAGAGGCCAAAGGATGTCATTGAGTTTGCCGAGTTCTTTGATGGGCATGTTTTTGTTAATGAGAAGGGTAATCTATGAGATATTCTATTAACAAATTGATTATACTCATTAAATTTTGTTACTAGAATTCTATAAAAATGTTTGTACGATCCAATGTTTCCTATATAAATAGGTTGGTAAGACCTTTGTTTGTGTAATAAAAGGTTTGCTATCTTTATATTTATTTTTTGAACTTTTTGTCACAAAAAAAAAAATTTAAATAAATAAATAAAATGGTGTTAGTTCCTCTCAACGAGCTTATCTCGAGCTCGAATTCGAGCTTATTTCGAACTCAAACTCGAGCTTGTCTCGAGTCTCCTGCTTAAACGAACTATTCGCGAGCCGAGCTCGAACACTATATTTCTTTTAACGAGCCGAGCTCGAGCTTTATTAAATATTCGAATTCGAGCTCGAGCTCCTCTCAGCATATTTTCAAGCCGAGCTCGAACATATAAATATTCGGTTTGATTCGGTTCGTTTCCACCCCTAATTGAGTTTGAAAATCCTTTATGAATTGTGATTCGTATTGTACTATTCCAACAGTATGCCCCTGTGTATTTTGCACATTTGTTTTTAGTATTATAGTATATTTCTTTTACCTTAAAAAAAAAAACTTAGAGGTCTTTGACTAATAAATTTGTTCAATTTAATAAATTTAACATTTTTTGTCACTTACTATTTTTTATTTTTCTTATCTCAAATAAGGTATTAACAGGTAATTTGACCAATTGAATATAAACGGGTTTTACGAGTTTGGAACAGATTTCGCGGATTTGGAACGAGATGGGGGTTTGGGATTCCAAGTAAAAAAACAAATGGATTTGGAACGGTAATTGTAAGTAAAAAATAAACAAATTTGGTAATGAAATTGGTTAATTAGACAGGTGCGCTATCCATTTACATTCCTACATGTTGGTTGGGTTGACAGTATCAACCTACTATGTGTTGAGCGTTCACATGTCGGTTGAGATCACAATATCAGACTTCGTTTGGAAAGGAGCTTCTGATTACTTAATTTTTTAATTTTTTTAAAAAATAATTAAATTTATCCTCTTATATATTAAATTTCTTTTGAATAATGCCAGGTAAAAATGTCAAATTAAGAAAAAGTTAAAAATCTAACTACTAAAAAATTGACTTTTTTTTTTTCTCTTGTCAAATAGAAGAAAGATTAATTTTTTAGTAATTAATTAAGAAAAAATAAATTCTTTTTCTTTTCCAAATTAAGTCTCAATATCACATGCGTTAGCACAATTATTGAAAAAAATCATGAATTCAATAAGAGATAATAAGCTTGACTTTAATTGATATGAGGTGGGAGATTTTGAAAAAAATTAAAGATCCCATAACGATACAAATAAGTTAATATAAGGTTAACACGATTTAATTTGATTTTAAAATAAGTTCATTATTTAACGTATTTATTAAATATTAAAATACTAAACACGCGCGGGGATGAATACAAAACTATGAATTCAGGCAGGACATCATAACAATTATTAGTTGTAATTTTTAGTATGTTTTAAAATAATTAATAATATTTAGTAATTTTTTTTAATTTGTGGGTGTTTGGTAAAATTTTTAACATTTTTTTTGATAATTTTTAGCAACTTTAAGTAATTATTGACAATTTTCAGCAAATTTTAAGTTAAGTAAGTTACCACAATTGAGTAGAAAAGTAACAAAAATTAGTGTTTTGTCAAACACTTATGAGTAAATTTTGGTAATTTTTTGCTTATTGTTTCTTTGTTGCCTTCTTACAAAAATATAATTAGAAGTAGCTGCACACATTTTGTGCGTGAGTAAAAAGAGCATTTATTAATGTTTTTTATTTTTTTATAATTTTTATAAATTGTCATAAATTAATTAATATTTAAAAAAATTGAAACGTTTATATTAAATAATAAATTAGATAAAAGTTATAAAATAAAATGTTTAAGTACCTAGAAAATTAATTCACCTATCATAAAAATAAAATTTAGTTATGTACGAAATTAATTCACCTTTCATTTTCTATAGCATGGCGATAAATTTATGCAACTCTCACACGTTTGCCCCGTGTTCCAATGTTCTCTTCTCAAAGGTACGTGTCACCTTACAATTCGTGCATGTGATCGAAATTCGTGCAGCTCATAGCAACCTAGACACGTGCATCTTAAGATTATCGACAAGTCGTAAGAAAATATTATGGGGAGGGGGAGACAGAGAGGGAGGGGACCATATGGAAGCCCACAAAGAGAGAAAAGAACAGCCAAAGAAAGAAGACATGAAGAAAGATTATCAAGTCGACTGCAAAACCACTGGGGACTTGTATTACATGCATGTGATTAAATGATTGTTTTTTTTTTTTTTTGGTAATTGTGATTAATTGATTGCTGCTTTTTATTTGCATGCAGTATGTTAACTTTGTTTAATTGATTAGTAGTGTTGTCTAAACAAATAACTTACCATTCGTTCATTATTTTTCCCAACTTTTTGAGCGTTTGAGATTTGATCAAGGCATCTAGAAACTCATTGTTAATTTTTGCTATCCTGTAAACTTTTTTCTTATTCCCACCCCCTCAACTTTGCTTAATTATTAGAATATATGTCTAATTAAAAAATAATTGATGTAGGATTGTAAAGAGGATGAAATAATCAAAGAAGAAGAAAGATGAGGTGGAGGAGGAAGAGAGGGGAGAAAGAGGGCAGCAGCTGTAGGAGAAGAATCAATAATAAAAAGTATCATTCAAGTTAATGTTCTGTTAACCCTAATTAGGCTTTAAATAGAAAATATCGTGGGTCTAACACAATGGCCTAAAATAAAATAAACCTAATACTAAAATAACCCAAAACAAATGGGTCCAAATAACCCCTAATAATATAAACTCATTATCAATAAAATCCAAAACAAATGGGTCCAAATAATAAATAATAATAATAAGAAAAAGAAATAAATTTAAAAATTGATGTCCTCATCAACTCTTTCGGACTGAGAAGAAGAACTCAACTCCGTCGAGTTGAAAACTTGGCATTGTTATCATGTCGCATTTTCCACTCGACAAGACATCTTTGGAGTTGAAGGAAAATGAGATCATCAACATCAAACACAGATAGGCATCGCTGAAGAGGTGGAGGAACTAGAACCGGCATCAAAATATCTCCATAACCTGCAGACAATATTTGAGGGTCAAAGATGCCTTCACAAGATAACAAGTTCTCCACATGCCAAATTACGACAAAACTCATATCATATGGCAAAGTGAAAAAAATTGTATTGAGACTAGGATCACAAAGGATATAGAATGGTCCAACATTTTCGGCATGCAAATTTTGACAAGATGATATGGGATAGTAAGTAAGCAATGCATAAGTCATCATTTAGTTACATCCATTAAATTCTTTATTCCCATCAATAACATAAGTAAGAAATTTATAATAATTATTACTCAATTCAATTTTTCATTTAATATCAACATTATCAAAAAAAGGGGTGGAATACATTGTTGAGAAAAAATGATGAGGGATGATGCAACTGAACTTGTCAAATTAGAATCCCTCAAAGAAGAATAAGTGACTGGAAACTCAATGATATCAATAGAATAGCGGTAAGAGATGCCACACACAACTTGTAAGAGCAACTGTTCAATGTATGCAAGAATGTTTCTGTTATACACTAGAAGTGAGGAGGACTTATGCAGCTGAATAATATCACGGAAGAACAACTTAGACATAGACTCAAAGAACTCCCAACGGATGAAGTCACTAAGTAAAACTCTTGAGATGCTTAAATAATATCCCCTAAACAAGTAACCATCACCAATGATAAAGTCTATGCAATCTTGGCGATCATTATTCATGATATCCTCAAATAAACCAACAAAATCAAGATAAGATGATGGTGGAACCAATTGAACCACTTTAGATACATTTTGAGAATTTGGTGACTCGTCATAATCAAATGTCAAAAGAAGAGAATCAATAAGAGAATCACAAGTGTCAACAGAAACAATAGGGACGCTAGGTTTAGGAGATGGACGTTGTAACTCAATGGCTTGCATAGGGCACTTTGACTTTGATATAGACTCATAAGACTCAAATTCATAAGATTTTTCAATTTCTAAAACTTTGGAATAAGCTTCATTTAATGTCTTATGAGTGTATCGCTAAACTAGCTCATGGATGCAAGGCCTTAGCCCAAGGACAAATCAACTGATGGCACAAGACTCATTTTGAAAGATAGACCACTTCCTAAGAGTTTTAAATTGATCAAAATAGTCATCAATAGAACAATCCTTCTATTTAAGACGCATTAACTGAGACCATGCCTTATCTATAAAACTTTTAGGAACAAATCAATCACTCAAAATTTGTTTCATCAAGGCCCATCGAGTAACAGGTCTATGGTATAACTCAACTGTTTGCCAATACTCTCTAGCATAATTGGTCAATCTTGTTTTGGCTAGACGAATGCATTGGTCATCAGATAGGTCGTGATAGTAAAAAATATATTCAATATCATTTACCCAATTAAGAAACTCATAAGGATCGATAGTGCCACTAAAATAGGGAGGATATTTGGCGTAACTTTGATGAATAGAACGAAGTCCTACTTTATTATTCCAATATGATTGGTTTTCAAAATTCATGGTAAAAGGACAGAAGTAATTTTTTTTAAATGTTGATATTAAAGAAAATTGAAAAAGAAAGTAATAAAAATATAAAATCCTGATATGCTTAAAATAGGAATAACGAATCTAATAAATGAAACTCAACAAATAATTTAGGCAAGCAATGGGTGAGTGAATTTTTTTTTTTTAAGATGGGCAACAATTAACTAAATTCAAAAGGAAATAGGAAGTAGGATAAATGAAACAAATGGGTAAGGTTCAAATTCAAATTTATGCAATTCACGCTGCCATATGACATAAGCATTTATCATAATTAACAATGAGAGAATTGTACCTAATCCAAACCTTTGCTTCAAACCATATAAAGTGTTCACTTTTGAAACATCCGAATAAGTAGTCGACTGTCTTGTTACTTGAAATTTGTCAAAATAGATTGACAGAGTGTTCTGGAATTCATCGGAAGTTCGCCGGAAGTCGCCGAAGTTTTGCCAGAAAAGTTGTCGGAGGTCGTTGAAGGGTCACCTGGGAGTTCACCGGAGGTAGTTTGTGCTGTTGGACAACGCCGAAGGTCACCGGAGGTTGTTGGGGTCACCGGCGAGTTCGCCGGAGGTAGGTGATGCCACTAGTGGGGTTCGCTGGAATTAAATATTAGTTGAGACGCACAAAAACATATTCGAAGGGTTTAAGGGTGTGTAGGGCGACGGCGGCGGCCGCTGCGGCAACTATTGCAGTGGCTACTGTTTTTTTTTTTTTTTTTTTTCCAGATTGTTCCAGCTATTTAATAGTGATGGAGATTGAAAAAAGTTTGTAAGATCTTTACTCTAATACCAAAGTTGATGTAGGATTGTAAAGAGAATGAAATAATCAAAGAAGAAGAAGGAGGAGGTGGAGATGGAAAAGAGGGGAGAAAGAGGGCAGTAGCTATAGGGGAAGAATCAATAATAAAAAATATCATTCAAGCTAATGCTCTATTAACCCTAATTAGGGTTTAAAAAACATCGTGGGTCTAACACAACGGCCTAAAATAAAATAAACCTAATACTAAAATAGCGCAAAACAAATGGATCCAAATAACCTCTAATAATATAAACTCATTATCAATAAAGCCCAAAGCAAATGGGTCCAAATAATAAATAATAATAATAAGAAAAAGAAATACATTTAAAAATTGATGTCCTCATCAATAACTTTCTATACGCCATCAACACTCTTTCCTATTCTTTTTGAGATTTGCTTGAAACTCATTGGACTTATACTTGACTTTTCGTTGCATTCCAATACATCACTCAAATTTGTGGTATCTAGTTACATCTTTAAAATTTCTATTTATACTAATGTTGAAAGGATTTTGTCTACAAGATATTATTTCTGAGTTATTTAACGCTACCTAGGTGAAAGAAATAGATGGATTCAAGATATTGTCTCTTTCTGTCACATTTTATTTATAATCAAAACTGTTTTGAGTATATTAAGAAACAAGAGCAATTCAGGGAAATTAGAATATCCTGAATATTCTAGAATGTATACAAATATTTTATGAATTATAAAACTCCTCCTCAAGTTGCAGTATAAGAATTAAACATACTGAGTATGATAAAGAATTGTTGAGACTATGGACGAGAAAATGGAATGCTTTTGAATATGAATAGGTTTTATAAGTCTGTTATTCAGTTTTACAAGTCTGTTATTTTTTTCAAAACATTTTAACAACGTTTAGAAGATAACTTAATGCAGGTGCATGGACAAAGAAGAGGGTGTGCACGAATCAATCTCAGGCACCCAGAAAGGTCGTGGGTGCACGGGAATGTCACTCCGGGCGCACAGACCCTCTTATATTAGAATGGTCTGTATGCTTTGTTTTTTGTGGTTGTTCAATTTCAACTTTTTTTTTCCATGATTTTAGTCTGAAAGCATCCATGTTCACAGTCATTTTAAGTCCCTACCATCATATGAACCTAAGTACATCATCAATTTTATCAATTAATCAATCTAGACTTATGAATTTAATTTTCAAGTTATCATATTCTACCTCAGTTCTTAGATATTTAAACACATAATAGTTCACAACTTTGTCATATTTAAGCAACAATCATGTAATATACCTTTACAATTCATGCAAAAAGCTCAAGTACAAACCAAAACAATAAAAAGATATGCAAAGAAGCAAACAACCCCTACGTTAGTAAACTCGAGAAGGAAGAATACTAACTTGGAACTCATAAACTTGTCAGAAACCCAATATGGTTGATTAACACTCTCTCTAACACCGAATTAGTCTTTTCAATACACTCAATCTAACACCAATTCAACTTTCAAAAAGGAACTGGAACCCAATTTGGTGAGTTCCCTCATGACCCAAGCCTTTCATTCTTTTCTTTCTCTCGGTTTGGTTCTTTTTTCACTCGAAAGGCATACATATACATATATAATACACATATATATAAACTATGATGCTTAGCAATAAAAGAAGAGAAGACAAGAATTGACATCTAATGGTGGTCAGCGACGATGGAGGAGATGCGGCTACGCAAGTTATGGCCGTGGGAAAAGACATTACAACAGAACATGTTTTTATCGATCAAAAATTTGGTCGTTAAATCCCCATTTTTGGTCACTAAAAGATTTACCGATCAAAGGCTTTTTGGTTGACAGTTGGTTAGGAAAAGGCAATTGGGAATACTTTCAGCGATTAAAACTTGTTTTAGTCGGTAAATATCACTCTTTAGCTAACAAAAGTTGGTCACCAACACTATAACCTTTAGTGACCAAATGGTCGCCAAAGGTTCACATGCGGCGTCTAACTGGTCGCCAAATGCACTTGGGAAATAAACATTTAAAAGCATCTTCACTGACCAAATGGTCGTAGAATGTTCACCTTTAGTGACTATTTGGTCGCTAAATGTTTTCCAAAAAATTTACTGAAGTAGTAGTTATTCCCTCGACTATTTGGTCACCAATGTCTAAGGCTTTTGCAACCAATTGATCATTAATGAGTCTGCCCACAACACTAACTGTTCAAAAAATAGTAAATCTTTACTGAGCAAGTGGTCTCTACTACTTTTACATTTAGCGACCAATTGGTTGGAAATGGTTTAAAAAAATTAAAAAAAAAAGTAACTTTTTTTCTATTATTTCTTCATTTTTTTCCTTATTAATTATTTATTTACCTGTAACAATTCACAAAAATTATTCGCCATAACCACAAATTGATCAATAAATAAAAAGGTATCCACCATCCAAATTAAATGTTCAACACATTAAATTACATAAAACATATGTACGCGTCTTCAAAAATTACAATTAGTTTCCGTAAATCTGTTCGATATTTATGAAAAACAATACTTGAACAATAGTTCCCAAGTCCAAACTAAACTTTAACACCTATGATTGAAGCAAACATACACTTATGAAAAAACCTCATAACAAAACACATAAACCAAAACAAGACTACATGAAGCAATTCCAGCTTCCAAAACTCACTAAATAAGCAACCTCAACCCGGCTAGAAATCAACATCATTTGAAGAGGAAGCCACCAAAGAAATTGCACCAGAAAATGCCATCATTAGTGGCACCAATGTGTAGCAAACAAATTCACAAACCACACCGCTACACAAGCATCCAGGATAAGACCATCTGCACACAGCCCTCACCTTAGCGATCTCCTAATGAGAAAAAAAGTGATCGTATAGTAGCTAGTATGAATCATCCTCCAAATTCAGCCAACTTCAAGCTACTCCAATCCTCACAAATGCAAACAACCAGCACCCACCACAGAGTTTAATACACAACAAGCAGTAGCAAACAAAAATCAAAATGGCAAAAGTAAAAGATTTGACAACATCTTAAATATAACCAGCATTCACCAAATTTCTAGAAGAAACAAAGGTAAGCATTACATTCCAAACCATAACCATCAGCAATCCACAACCCTCTTCCAATGTAACAAATACCCAGAAAATGACTAGCTTGAAAGACACCAGCAAATTCACCATAGTAGCATACCAATCAAGCAACAACATTCATAATATCTAGCAAAGATAAGTAAAACAAAAGACATACCATTACTAATATATCAAAATCAAACAACTCCAAGATTGACCAACAAACCGATAAATCCACCCACAACAAAAATATGAATACAAGCCTAGTCAATCACATCAGTAAATGACTTAATAGGTTTTTAAAACCATTGCTCTAAGATATGATATAGCAGCTTATATTTAAAACTACACACTACATGCTTAAAGCCCAGTCCTATTCAAGCCCTAAGTTGGTTCTTTTTTTATTAACAAAAATGCAACCAAAGTCTGGTTGTTTCATGTTCATACCAGTACCATGTAGATACTTCTCGTAAATTAGCAGGGTTGGTCCTCAAGAATGCTCTAGATTCTAAGAAACAACATAAAAAAAAAAAAATCATATTTGGCAACTATCATAGTTAAAAAAATCCATTTATTCAAAAGAAAAATATATATAATGGAATCCTCATAAACTATAAAAAATAATGGCAGCTATCATTGTCAGAAGCAACTATTGATGAGATAACAAGATACTTAGAACTTGCTAATTATAACTATCAATATAATTGTTTCGTGTTGATGATGTTTTGAAGAATCACAATGAACTAAAAAAATGACAACATGTTACAAACAAGCATTATTTGACAAAAGAGTTCATCATCTTGTGCCCCTGAATTGATATTAATTTCATCTTATATCAACTTATGTTATGCTCATAGATTGGATGAATGTTTGATAAAAGAGTTCCAATTAGTTCAAGTCACACAAATCAGCTCAATGGCTGCCATGTTTTTTTTTTTCCTTTTAATTTTTTTTTTGAATGGCAAGAAAAATATATCATTGATTGAAAGAAATACAAAATTCTTAGCGGTTTACCCTCGTGTAGGAACCTAAAATTGAAATTAAAATGTAATTGCCGCTAGTTTTATAATAAATTTTCATGGAGTTAATAGAGCATCGGGCGGATGAGAAGAAATGATCTGCAACAGTTAGATTTTAGTTGTAATTTTGTTAATAAAAAAGAACCAACTTGGGCTATGAACTTATAAGCCTAGTCAAAACATAAGTTGTTAACCTTAATTTGATCTACACTACAAGCTTTTAAACTCATCCATGCAAGAAACTATTTTGTTTTACATTAGTGCATTTGAAAAGTGAACATCTGAATAATATAAGTATTCTAAACTATTTATAATGTGTATACGAATTCAGAATTCTTTAATTAATACCTTACTAAATTATGCTGATGTTCCCCTCGAACCCTCTCCTCCAAATTTATCCACTTCTTGCGCCATCCTATCCTCTTCATACTTTGCTCAAATTGTTTTTGTCTCCACTTCTCGCGCCATTGTATCGTCTTCATACTTTCTCCTATCCTTTTCATATCTTTGCATTCACTCTTTTTGTTTGGCAATGAGTGTATTTTATTCTTCAATTTGCACCTTTAAGTTTTTCAAGCTCTTGATAAGTTGCGTTAGAAGATGTAGATCTTGTCAATAAGGATGGTTTTGGACCCTTCCCAAACCCCAGCAAATAACTAGATCTTTCTCCGAGTACCATTTGAGAGAGCTGCTCTTAGTAGCCTCATCATTCATTTTACTTCAAGTGGCAAATCAAGTTTTAATAAAAAAAATTTAAAATAGCACAATTTTTTATTAATAATAATCTAACATGAATATATGGATTATTAGAAAAGAAAAAAATTGGGTTGAATTAGGTTTTATTAATTGACATATTTTGGTGGAAGAAGAGGGGTATCGGAGTTTTCTGGCAGAGGAAGAGGCTAATGACTCTATAGGTCTAACAGAAGATACAGAGCTAGATTGAGACCAAATAGGGAAGCGAAGGGAAATAGATTGGGTATTTGCCAATTTGTGCAAAATAAATTCATTTAGAACAAAATAATTTGTCCAAAGTTATACTATTATCAACCACTTAGTCGAGCAAAGATACTAGTTTGCTCCTATGGTCTTTCCCGACCAATGATTTGGTCGCCAAAACTCTCCAAATACGACGGGCCTAAAAACATGCCTAAGTATTTATCTTATTAGTGACCAAGTGGTCGCTAAAAGGTTAGGATGTTTTCCCAGAAGTTTCCTCAACCAGATAGTTGGTCGCTAAAAATAATAATTTGGTCACCAAAAGTTATACTGGGAACAAAAAAAATGGAGCTAAAATTTTGTCAATTGTCGACCTACTGGTCGGTGAATCAACACCCTTTAGCGACCAAGTGTATGTTGGTCGGCAAAACTAGTCACCGTTTATGCGTATTCTTGTAGTGAGAGGGTTCATCTGCTTGTGGCTTGTAGGAAACCCCAATGGGCCTTTGCAAAATGTTAACCCATGACTGACCCTAAAAAGTGTTCGGGTTCTACCTCTCAAGTGCAAGAGGGTAGTCGTAGTTTTAACTCGGTGAGTACCGAGGTCATCTCCACAGGGAGGGCTTTGTTAAAAGCTCTAGACTTGTTTTCTTAGTTAGTAGGTGAACCTAAATTAATTTAAACTAATTTTTCAGCAACTCAAACTTTTGTTTTAGGTTCTAACTGAATTAAATATTAATTAAAGAAATTCAATTTAATTTTAAAGTGCAACAAAGCATCTACTCTAAATTCTAAAGTGAATAAATCAACTCATAAATTAAATTAAATAACAAGCATAATACTAAGGAGGTTCTTGATCCAACTTTCAAGTCCGGGTAGTTCACTACTTTACCTTGGGATGTTTTTATTCAAAACTAGATTAGGGTTTAATTCAAAAAGTGTTAAGAATATTTTAATCAAAGGTCAGTACCAGTGATCTCAAGTGGATATGGTTCAAGACCTTTGTTTCTGAAGGTTTTTCAAACAATCAAAACTAGAAGTGAATTCGAAGCCTATTTTAATCTTGTTCGAAAGTATGTAAACGGTCATATTCGAAAATCCATACCAGTGATTTCAAACGAGTGTGGTTAAAGATTTTCGGTTTCGAATGTTTTCGAAACTAGTTAAAATAGGTTTTAATATGGTAAATCCTTACGCATAAGCTCTCACAACCCATGCGAAGGGTCTACGAACATCCCAAGGTTTTTCGTGAACTATCCTTTCTTGATTCGTTGAGTCAAGATTAGGGTTTTACACTATAACTACTTTAAACATCACAAAAACGATAAAAGAACATTCCATCATGCGAAAAGGGAATCGAAACAAGCAAAACATTATATTACGAAGTAAATCGAAATAAATCGAAGTAAATCGACGTGCAACTTACAATGTAACTCGGATGTAAAAGAAAAGATGAACAAGCAACACGAAGACAATGATGAAATAGATCCCCACGTCCAAGCGTACAAATTCCTCTAAAAAAAAAATCAATCAAAAACCTAATCTAACTCTTAATCTAAAGTGTAGTAATCAAAAAAAGGCATCCATTGTTCAGCCGTACAAGGGTTACATATATAGCTTAAGAAAAACCCTAGAAAAAACGAAGTAAAATGCGCGCCTAGGTCTTTGCTGGGGTCCGGACCCCTCGAGGAGGGGTGGGAACCCCAGAATGTCAATTTTTCAGATTCCTTCACTGTGGTTCGGACCCTTTGGGGAGGGGTCCAGACCCTAGAACCTTTGATCTTCAAGTTCTGCTTCTCGTTTGCTGCTTCTGACAGCTTTCTATTTGCAACTTCCAATGTGATTTTGACCTGGAAAACGATCGATTCAGGCCTCGGCTAAAGCACAAAAGTTGTAGCCATTTGAGTCTTCTTTCCAGCCCAAAAAGAATCAGGTCAATCTAACTTGTGAGCAAAAAGTTATGATTAAAATACTGATAGGGTGTCGAGTTAGAACTTCAGCTGCACACCCCTTCAACTATCTTGAACTTTGGACCATTTTTCCTCCTCGGAAGCCACTTTCAACACTGCTAATCTCACTTATTTTACCCTTTTACCTACAATTAAGAGAATAAACACTATAAATAATAAAATACGATAAAACTTTGAAATTAACTACTTAAATGCATCAATGAGCATCAAAATGTGGAGTTTGTAATTATACTTTTCAAGTGTAATCAACCCATATGTTGCAAGTGTGTCAAAAATAGGCCTTAGTGCTAAAATTGACTCAAATTTGAGCCCAAAAGTTGGAGAAGCCTATTTATTTAGGTCCAACGAACCTTAGGCGGGTAAATCACCCTCTCTCTGTGCTAATTTGTTTTATTTTAAAAGAAATTCAAAAATTTCTCCACAATTTAAGCACTTTAAGGTCGGATTAAAGGATAATATGCTACATGTTCTATTGGAAATTTGAAAGTGTGGCTATTTGCAATGGAAGCATGCTTTGGTTGGATTTTTATTGATAAAAAACAATCTTTTTACTATGTAAAGGCATGGGCTGAAAAATTATGGAAGAATAATATCCATGATGTGGTTACACTTGATAATGGTTTCTTTATTTTTAGAATTAAAAATGAGAAAGGCCTAATGAAGACTCTAGATGGGGGTCCATGTTATTGTGGAGGTCGTTTGGTTATTTTGAAATAGTGGAAACCTGGAATGTAATTGATGAAGGATTTGACTATCTACTATACCTATTTAGGTAAATTTTTATAATGTTCCAATTAAATTGTGGATAGAGGAGGGATTAAGCTTCAAAGGTAGTGTGATAGGAATTCTTACCCGGTTAGATGAATTCGCTCTTGCAAAGAGTAGGCTTATTTTTGCTAGATTGTCTGTTGAAATCCAAGCTGATAAGGATATTGCTAACTCTAAAATTAATTTGGGTTATGGAAGCCTTATGATATATGAGTGGAGGTCTTGTGGGAGCCATAAACATGTGAAGACTGTAAAATTTTTGGGCACTTTACAGTATCTTGCCAATTGATGCCTAAAGTTACAAATCCACCATCTAGGCAAGAATGGAGAGTCAAAATTATTGAGGATAGAGAAAGTGATAAGTGGATAGATGTGAGAAAAAATAAAGATAAGGATTTCCTAAATTGGAAGGGGGAAGAATATTTTTCTAGATATACATGTGCGGGAAAATGCAAGGCAAAAGAAGAATGGGAAGAATCGTTTTGATCATATAATGCTAAGGAGGATGCAATTACCTCTAATATTCCTTCTTCTACTAACGATTTTGAGGTTCTTTCTTCATATTGCCAAGAAGATGATGATGTTGTTGCTCTTTTAGTTGTTCGTATTCTTGAAATCAATCCTACTGAGGAGATGGGTAACATAGGAATGTGCCAAGAAGATCTGAATGGGGTCAAGGATGATAATGAGGTTTTATCCTCGACTTATGAAGATTGGGATAAGTATAGTATTCTCCCAGATGTTCTTTTGAATGAGAACCATATGAAGCCGATTGCAGCTATCGAAGATGAGAGGACTCTTGTATACCTTATCAGTTATAGGACTTGGAATAAGAAACTTCTCCAAAAGTAAATTACGCTAAGGGGCAAGCCCCTGCAAGTTTATCCTTTTTGAAGGAAATATTTTCATAGAGGTCTTGTAAGACAAAGAGAAAAAAAAAAAAGAAAAGGTAAATGAGATATGTTTTCCTTATTCTATTTTTGCCTATCTACTTGGGATGTTAGTGGTTTGAGTACCTGGACTAGGAGTAAATTTTCCATAAATTGCGCGAAATGTAAGTGATTGGGTGTAATTTGTGTTGTTCTTATAGAGCTTGTCATGAACGTATTGTATATCTTATTTTTGATTGGTAATAAAATTTAATTTTACCGTTCAAAAAAAAAAAAGAAAAGAAAAGAATTGATATCTAATGAGGCCACACACATAGGCTGCACACAAGGGTGGCTAGCTAAAAAGTCAGGGAAAGTCATTGATTTTGATCTTGAAAATGACCTCAATCAGGTTGAACCTAGTTGGCATAACGTCAGGTACAAAATTTTCTTTCTAAAAAGGTATTATAGGCTCCGTAACTCTTTACAGGTCAAAAGTTATGACCAAAAGAATGTCTACCATAAAATCCTCCAAGTTTACTAATTCCTACAAGTATTTTTAGGTAGTATCGAGCTAAACCACATCTCAATATATTTATAAATAAAATAATATTTTTAAAAATACGGGTCATCTAGGGGTAGACATGGGCTAAGCTGGGCTGAGCTGGGCTGGGTTGGGTTCGGTTTGGGCTTATTCGAGCTAAGCTTTTTAGCACTAGGCCCAAACTTAGCCTAGCCCAATACCGAGCTAAAAACTGTGAACCCAAACCTGTCCACTACCTGAAAATTAAAATCCTAAAAACATAAAAATCATACAAAAACAACAAATAACCTGTTCATTGTCATGTTTTAAAATTAGTGACCTACATATAATTGATCAAAGAGATCTAACGCCAATTCACCGACGAGATTAGAAAGTTTCGAGAAGAGAGAGTGAGAGACACTGAGAAAAGAGAATAAGATGAAAAAGAGATAAGAGAGACAATAGAAAAGCAAAGGTCAAAGAGATGAAGAAAAAAGACAAAAAAGAAAGACAAAGAAGAAAGTGAGAGTGAGAGGTATAGAGTTAGTATTATAGACTGAGAAGAGAGGAATAACGATTGAGTTTTTGGGTTAAAGTTTGTAGGGAAAAAGAGGAAGAGCGACTTACTGTTTCGGGGCCTGTGGGGGAAGAGAGGAAGAGCGGGGCTAATTTTTGTCTGTTGGGGGGTATGGGATTTTTGGCTGACTCACTTATTAACTTTGGGCCGGGTTGGGTTGCGATGCTTGAACTCAAACCTAGCCCAAAAATAGACTGGGCTTAAAAAATTGCCCAGCCCAGCATTATAGGCGGAAATCCTAAACCCAAGCTTTACAAATATTGGGCTGGGCTGGGGGGGCATGTTCTTCAGGCTAGCGGGTTGGTGTCTGCCCCTAGGATCATCACAAAAACTGACGAAGAAGATGATGTATAGAAATTCAAATTCATGTAGATTGTTTGGTGAATCAATGAATTGATGTTGTAGTCATGTCAATATGCCGATAAAGACTGATAACTAGTGTAAATAAAGATAGAATTAGTTTAAATAACTAAGAAAAGAAGTTTTGAATTGAAAAATCATAAAACAGAGTGTGATATTAAAGTCTGGTGTAGGAGGGCCCATGCACCTACCCTTGAACCCATGTACTTGGGTCTTGGGCCCATGTACCCAGATTGTTTTGTGTGAGCCCATTAACCTTTTTCATGTGCTTAAATGATTATTCATCCTAAAATATCTTGAATGCTTACAAATAAAAAAGAAAGAGTTAGTTAAAGGTGTGAATCCTAACTTTTACAATTATTTTAAAGGTTGGATAGTTCAAAAAGGGATTTTACCTAATATATTTTGATGAAGAAAACTATTGATTGTGCACATATAATGTTATATTACCATGATTTTACAAATGGTTTTAAGTGTTTCATTTACATAAATCCTATAAGTTATTATGAAATGGATTGACTTATTTACTTGTGGAATTTTATAGGTTTTTGTGATCAATTTGAGGAAGAAAGATGAGAATCTAAGCTAAATGAGAAAAGAACTGAAGTTGTGGTCGAAAAAGAGTTGATGGCTGCCCCACATCCATCATGGGTGCCCCACAAGGGTTATGGGTGCCCTACTATGCATCAGATGGACGTCCCCCGAGAGCTACTTTCAAGATGAAGATCCAAATCTTTGAGGACTTACATCGAGCAACTAGAGTAATACCCCATGGGCGCCCCACATCCATCATGGGCGCCCCACTATAAATTAGATGGGTGCCTAGGAAGAGTGAAATTTATGCTAATTCGTTGGGACTTTTATCAATCAGTTGGGGAAATCAAGCCATAGGCGCCCCACATCCATCATGGGCACCCATTGTGTTGACTTTCGGTTTTCTTTATTTAACTTGATATTCCTATTTTGCCCCTAATCATTCGATGTTTATAAATAGGGAGTTGTCAGACCTTTAGGTCTATTTCTCTTTCTTATCTTCTCCCAACTCTTTCTCCTAAGATTTTCTTTTCTTAGTTTAGGTTAGGGTTAGGGCTAGGGTTTAAGCCTTCAAGTCTTCATTTTGGATTGGTTGTACTTCAATACTTGCAAGTTTAATTTCAACGCACTTTCTTTGTTCATTTTATTTTGTCATTGTGTTGATTTACTTTTCCTTCCACTTATTCTTCTTTAGTATATTATTGTGTGTCATTAGTTTAGATGTTCATTATGCTCGTAGGTTAGTTTTACTCTTAGCTTCAAGCTATTGAAAGTATTGGGATTGGTTTTGGTTTAATTGGATGTAAATGGTTTTCACGAAAGTATTTTTCATGGATTTCCATTGAAATCTCTTACTAAAACTAGAGTTCTTTCGAAACCTAGTCACCCACATTACAACTGTAGCTTGGTTACAAATTTTCACTTGTGCACACTAAGTGTTCGGTTCAATGTCCTGGTGAGTTAGAGTTTTTTTTTCCCTAAAACCTAATTTAGGTTTTCTTATGAAATCAAGTTGCCCATGTTACAATCTTCATGTGGTTGCGAGTTCCCACTTATGTATATCAAGTGCTTGATTCAATGGCTCGATGATTTAGAACTTATTTCCTAAAATTAAAATATAAGCTTTCCTACGAAATCGACTTACTTGTGTTCTAATTAGAACTTTGTTGCACTTGTGCACACTAGGTCTCTGATTTCATGTCCCCGTGAACCTGAAACTATTTTCAAAAGCCTCTACTTACTTTGAGAATTCTACAAATCATATTTCAAAGAACATCTTTTAACCTAATAACGTATGTGCGGTTGTTGCGTTCAGTATTTGAGAGAACCATTGCCACCCTAGTACCAGATTTGGCTTGTAGCCAAGATTATTTTAGTTAATATTATTTCTAATATTTTTGTTTTAGTTTAATTCCTTCACTCAACCATCCTCAACCAAACCCATATCTAAGCATTCCTATAATCCAAATTTAGTTTAGGTTATGTTAAGTTCACTTACTAAAGTAAGAGAACAAGTCTTGTATTTTTAACATAGCCCTCTTTGTGGAAGAACGACTGGTACTCTATACTGTTTTTATAAATTTAAATTTGCTACCTACAACGACATGTGCGCTTACGGATCAAAGTCAACTATGGTTGATATTCTCAATAGAATAAATCTTTTAAAGAAAATAGTTTTAAAATGATCTTGAGAAAGAGATTTTCAAATAGGGAATTTGAAAGGATTGTATTAAAAAAAGAATATTTCATCATTCGGTTTAAAAATGAAATGAATGTACTAAGTGTAGGATAATGATAAGTGAAATTGTGTTAACAATATGGTAATATAAATCCAAGGTTCTAAGTACTAATAAAATATGTGTAAATGAGACGATATGAAGATTGATAATGTAATGAAATGGTTTGGAGTAAGATGTCTTGTAGAGGATTACGATATCCTATTAATATTGATTGTGATTGTGATGTGTGTTTAATGATTTGATGCGGTGATGTGGTTGTGCAAAATGGGTAGAGTTGTGTTGAGTTGTCCACGTATGTCTGGTATGAGTCAGTTTTAGGTCCAGAAGGTAATAGTAAATATGGAATTACACACCTGGGGTTTGAAAGTCCCTTAACTTGCGCAGGGTTGATTATCGTTCCAATGGGCTAGTAACCCACAAAGCGTATTTGGAGTGCCTTCATGATATAGACACATACGATGTGTATTTGAATTGCTTTCATCGCAGAGACATTTACAATGATGTATTTGAATTGTTTTCGCGATGCAAAGTTTTTGTCCCATGTGTTGGCATGTACTTGAGTTGGAGTTGAGTCTGGATGTCGAGTGTTATCGTGTTGGTATAAGTGAGTTGGGACTAGGTCTCGATGTTAAGTATTGATGTTGATGTGTGTATTTTTTCTATGGGTTATTGTGGTTATAGATGTGATATTATAAAGTTATAATGGATATACACTTAAGATGATAGATGAGCTTAAGACATAATAAGATAATAGGATAATGGAATCGGTAAGGATAATGTAAGATAAGAAGATTTTAAGGGATGCTTGATTGATATGATTGTTTGATTTTGATATCATGATTTGATATGTTGAGGTAATGATGTTGTATTGCATGATAAATAATTTGCATGTTCACTTAGTATTATGTTAGGGCATGTATTGCTTGCTAGTATGCTTGCATGTATGGTGAACATACGTGGACAAGTACTAACCCTTACAGTTATGGTTGTTGGTTCAGAGATGGGCCTACCAGAGGAAAGGTTTAATCGAGGGACTTAGACTGTCCTTCTATTTCATTCTTTGACTTATAATTACGTGTTTGGATACCTCAGCGATAAAGTTTATGTTATTATTTTGTGACCTTAATTAGAGTGGCAAGTTATATTATTTATAGTACTTCAATGGGGTTGTATTTATAATTTTGGGGTAATATGCCCATCATTAATTTTGGCTTATTTGTATTATTCTATTCAGTTATATTATATTATATTTTGCTCTAGAATGGTGGTTTGGCTCCAATTGGGAGAGAGTTATGTGATGTGTGATGATGTGTGATTGTATTTAGTGCTTGCAGAGTTACGAGACTCTGTGTGTGACAATTGAACTTGAACCTGCACAAAAAACATTTAAATGTGTAGATTACCATTCAAATGGACATGTGTGTTCAAACGTGCATGTGCATATTCAAATGTCACTTGGAGGTCTGAACACCTTTGCCTTCTCCAAACGCTATTCATAATAGTTGTCTATTTTGCTAATCTATATTACTTTTGAAGCTATAGTTCATATATTTGAGCACACTTAGATATTTATGAATGCTAATTAGTTAGTGAATAATATTGGTATATTTGAAAATTTGGCGTGCATGTAGATGTATATTGATTTTTTTGCCATTGTTTTATAGGATTGATAAATAATTGCATGAATTACAATGTATTAATAGAAGCTATCGTATTGCCTGGGGATTGAACCCAAAATGATTTGTACTAATATAGGTGTTATGGACTCGCAACGACGATTGAAAGATGCTGATTTGAGTGTTGCAAATTCAGGGTTCAAATCAGAAGGCGTTGGTCCTTTAGGCTGGGGTAGTGACGATTATTTTTCAAAAATCATAATTGATTGCATAAATTGATTTTATGCTTATTTAATTATTGAATGGTTAACTTATATGCTAAGTGTGTGTGATCTATCATATTGTACTATCACTATGTTAAGGTAATGGTATATAGGCACTTAAGTGTTTTGGTTATTGAACATATCCTAAAACAAATTTTATTTTATTTTTTATGTGATGCTGCCTAGTAATGTTGGTGTTGATGCTAGTGCTGGTGATGGTGTTGATGCTTGATTGTTTTCTCTTTTTTTAAATTGTTGGTTTATTTTCTTGTACCAAACTTGTGAGTACCTTAAATGAGGCTTAATGTGTAATATTATTATATTTACTTTTTGTTGGATGACTGTATTGCTTATGGATGACTATAAAATATTTATCGATGATTTTAGTTCTCTTTAATTATTCTTATTATCAACTATTTTTACTATCCTAATCTCTGCGGGTTACATGGATGTAATTTACTGGCTCTAATAATTTTATTATTTTTTTATTGCATATAGCTTGACTAATGCTTAACCTTATAATTTGTGCTTATAATTGGACTTAATTTACTGGTTTAATTTACTTAATTACATATTTACTTCATTAACCCACATTGTTCACCCTTGGATTGAATTTAGGAGTGACATGTATAAGAATCAAAGTGCGATGAAAATTTGACAAAAATTTGTCCATTAACCTACATTGTTGAAATGTACATAGAATATATTTTGAAAATTTAAATTTTAGGAGTTGAAGAGAGATTGACAGTGAAATACGTGACTACTAAGCATGATTTATGAAAAAAGTTAGAAGTCATGAAAAGAAAAATTAGAAAAATTTTATTAGGCTTGCTAGGATATTATAGCAAGTGATTTGCATGTTTTTCTTTTTTTTTTTTTGGTAATTAAGTGATTTGTATGTTGCTGCTCTTGATTTCTTCAGAGGATCAGATATGCCTGAGGGTTTCTTAGCACTCTTGTTATGCTGTTGCCTAAGAAATCCTCTCTTTCTACTTTGGTTGATTTCCATCCTATCAGTCTTTGTAATGTTAACAATAAGGTGTTGACTAAGATAATGCTATCTAGACTGTCTTCCCTTTTTTCTTGGATTATCTCTCCATTACAGTTCCTGACAGAGTTATCTATAATAATATTCTTTTAGCTTAGGAGATGGTGCGTGATTTGAATTGCAAAACTAAAGGGCATAATGTTGTTCTTAAGCTGGATATGGCTAAGGCATATGGTTGTATGTCTTGGTCATTTATTCTTTAGATGCTGAGATGTTTTAGATTTTCTAATAGATAGATATCTCTGATTTGTAGGGCCATTACTATTCCCTAATTCTCCATTATGGTGGATGGTATTGATAAAGGATTTTTTCAGTCTTAGAAAGGCTTGCACCAAAGTGACCATTTATCTTCTTGCCTATACATCATTGCTACTGAATATCTCTCTAGAGGTTTGGATCATTTATATTCCCTCTATTCTGCTATTGTTTGTTCCACTGCTGCCCTTATTATGATCTCGTATTGAGTTTTGCTGATGATATTGTTATTTTTGCTAATGGGATTCGTTCCAGCCTTCAACGCATTATGGATTTATTATATAGTTATGGGGCAGTTTCTGAGCAACTTGTGAGTCAAGTTAAGAGTAGTTTCTACTTAGGTAATTTTGCTCCTCATGCACGACATACTATTATTCCGAATGTCATTGGCTTTTAAAAGGGTTCCCTGTCTTTCATTTATCTTGGGTGTCCCACTTATTTGGGACATCTTAAGATCACCTACTTTGATGATTTGGTGCAAAAAGTTTGGGATAAGATTTCTGGCTGGGCCAATCGCTTATTATTTTTTGGCAGTAAGCTTATCCTAATTAGACATATTCTCTCTGTGATGCCTACTTACTTAGTTCATGTTCTTCGACCTCTGACTAACGTCATTCACCAATTAAAGAGACTTTTCACTAAATTTCTTTGGGGAAACACTACCATTACAAGGAAGATTCATTGATGCAAATGGTTCGATGTTTATTTCCCTATGGAGGAGGGTGGATTGGGGATTTGCTCCTTTAATGATTTGGCTTTGGCATGTAAGGTCAAGCTTTGGCAGTGTTTCAGATCTCAACAGTTCTTGTGGGCTAATTTCCCTAAGGTTAAATATTGCAAAGCTTCACATTCGTGCATGATCCCCATTGCTTATCTTACATTTCTTTTATGGAAGCATCTTACTTAGGTTTGTAGGATTGCTTGACCATTGGTGAGGTGGTTACCTAAATTAGGAGATATTAGTTTTTGGTACAATTGTTGCATTGGAAATTGCCCTCTGGTTTTTTACAAATTAGGGGTAGCCACCATAGCATTAGTTTCTTTTCAACTGGGTTCATACCAGCTGGAATAGGGAACAAATTTTGGCAGAATTACCTATCTCTGTTATGGAGCAGATATTTCTGATACCCATTACTCGGTGGGGCACGAATCTAATCAGATGAAGCTTACCTTTGGATGGAGGTTTTTCATTGTGCTCTACCTAGAGTCATTTTCGTGATTCTTGGCTTATGAGCCCTATTTATATCATCATTTGGCAGTAGCATATTCCATTATAAGTATCTTTTTTCATGTGGAGACTTATTCATAAATACCTGGCATTAGATGACTTGCTTATTACTCGTGGTTTTCAAATGGTTTCTTATTGTATTTGTCAATGTGCTATGGAGACCCATTACCACCTCTTCTTGCACTGTCCTTAGTCTCATCAAGTTTGGCAGTACTTTCACAGATAGTTTAGGCTCTACAGTTATGACCTAATTTATTTTTATATTTGTTATACTTCTCCACTAGCACTGGTGTGCTCCCTCTGTGGGTCATATTCAGATTATGATAGCTTGCTATATTCTGTGACATATTTGGAAAGCTCGTAATGCTTGTAGGTTTGACAGTGTTGCTTTTAGTACTCTGATGATTATTCATCGCATTCTTGTGGACCTTTATCTTATTGTGTTGGCTCATGGTTTTAAGACTTATTAGTTACGTGGAGATTCTTCTGTGTAGTTTGTGAGAACTTTGAAGACTTTACCTTTCTGAGCTAGGCAAGTAAAATTGGTCTAATGGATTTGGCCTGCATTGGGAAACTTGCTCAATTTTGAATTTGAGATATTTCCAGCTGTTAAAATTGCTCAATAGCCAGGATTATTTTTCTTATCTTACTCTTCCTATATTTTTTTGAATACTTTTTATATAAAAGATTTTAAATTAATATTTTAAAAATGTGAAATAGTTATAATAAATAATAAATTTTTATACCTTTATTAAACACTGTATGGATACTTTAATCTACTTTGATTTTATTTTTATAAGTTATTTTTATACTTTTCCTTATAAGTTTGCTTTATAAATTTAAATTTGAGCTATTTATATATCAAATTATATTTTTGTATATTTTAAATTTAAAATATACTGAGAGTTGTTATTATGAAAGCAGTTAAATTTTTGTTAAATTTAATTAGTGTTTAATTATTTTGCAATGGATTAAGGTTCCATTTGATAAATAAAGTGAAATTTTTAATAATTTTAATTTTTTTGTTTGGTAAATCTTAGAAGTTGAAAAAGTGAGAAAATTTTGAAAAAGTAGTTTTGTGTTGGGTAACTAACGTGGATGAATGTTTATTATCACTTACTAAATTGATACATGTTTATTACCACATACTGAATTGATACGGGAATGCCATCGTTTGAGGATACTAATTAATGGAGACCGGTTAGGATAAAATTCTATAATTTTTAACATTTTACCAATATTTTGTAATATTAAATTATTTTACCAATATACTGAGAGTTGTTATTACGAGAGCAGCTGACTTTTTGTTAAATTTAATTAATATTTAATTATTTTTAATAGATTAAGGTTCCATTTGATAAATAAAGTGAATTTTTTAGTAATTTTATATTTTTTTTTTGTTTGGTAAATCTTAGAAGTTGAAAAAGTGAGAAAAATTTGAGAAAAGTAGTTTTGTGTGGGGTAACTAACGTGGATGAATGTTTATTATCACTTACTGAATTGATTCATGTTTATTACCACCTACTGAATTGATACATGTTTATTATCACCTACTGAATTAATACAGGAATGCCGTCGTTTGAGGATACTAATGAAGACTGGTTGGGATTAAACTCCATAATTTTTAACATTTTACCAATATTTTGTAAGTTTGTAAATATTTACAACAAATCTAGTGTATTAGACTTTTATAAATTAAGAAATTTTATTTTCATAAAAAAAATTAACTTTTTATTTTTTTTAGAAAGTTGAGTTTTCAATTAGTTTGACAATTTTCCATAAATAATTTTACTCAAAAAAAAAATTAAAATAAAAGAAAAATAAAATAGTAAATAGCTACACTTTGATGAAAGAGGGGACATTAGTCTCGTGATGTGAAATGTGAGTTTTAATCAGACAGATTCATAAAAAAAATAAATTTAAAATTTATAAGTAGAAATTTTTTAATTTACTTTTATTGTAAACCAGCTAATTTTAATCAAATGGCTCACAGCCCCGCCAATGTTAGTCTCCTTAAATCCATTTGTATTTTATTTTATTTTTCATTTAGTGATTTTTGTCTTTTAGATTTTTTTATAATTTAGTTTTAGTTACAATGTATTTGAAACATAGTTACATTACCGTTAATTTTTTTATTTGTATTTTTATTTTTATATTTTTTCGTGTAACTTTGTTTTATAAATCTATATTTAAAATTTTTTTCGGATGAAATTATATTTTTATACCTTTTAAGTATGGGTAATTTCTAATATATATATATATATATATATATATATGGCGAAAAGGTGAACCTTCAAACTACAGGCGTTTACAATGGCGACAAATTGTACTTTGTCCGTAGCCTGGATGCAGTATTTCGTCTTCTTTCTCTTCTTCCTGCATCGATCAATCCGCCATGAACAACCCATTTTGGATTAATGGCTACAGAGAACCATGTAAGCAATCCTAGCTAGAAATTAATGCATGCAGTTTCCATCAATATTGTTTACAAATTAAACTCACGTTCTCAATCAAATATCAAACCCATCTCTCACTACATCAAGTATAGACAGGAAACGGGCATTCTTTGATCAAAATAGGAAAGAAAATGTGGAAATAGAATGCCATTGTTACTGTCTATAATGATTATTTTCTATCCATTGTAGAATACTATTCTCATTAAAACTTTTGATTGGTTTATTATTTTAGGGTAAAAGTCCATAATTTTTCGATTGGTTTCATTCCACTAATAAAATGGAAATCTCTATTTTATTTAGTGAGATGTTAAGGCCTCATTTATTTTAAATCCAACAATGCAGTACCTCTTTCTTAATTCGTAAGTGGATTTCAATGACCACCAAAACTATTTAGTTTTATAATAAATCTTCTAACAATACATATTTTTAAATTACGTAATTAAACTAACAACGGTTACCCATTAAGAGTTTTTATTTACCTTGTACTTGGTCTCTTTCACCTAATTTGTTCCATCAACCTTCATCCTTTTCCTTTTTTCCTTTTTTTTTTTTAAGTTTGCTTAACTAAATATATATTTGATTAACTTGAGGACCATTAGAAATTTGTCAAAACACTCTCAATCATCAAAAAATAAAAAATAAGAAAATAAATATTATTGTTTGTGAATTTTTAATTTTTATAGATAGTATGTTTTTTTTTTTTTTTTTATTATCAATGACAATTGAATAAACTAAAATTAAAATATATTTAATTAATTAAATATTTTTAAATATATTAAATTTTTTAATTTGTTATCACAAATTTGATCATAAAAGTTAACGTCCAATTAAGAGTGGGATGGATTAATTTCAAACCTCGATTTCAGAATAAATGAGCTGTCAACACCTCATTAAATGAAATTGAAATCACCATTTCACCCATGAAATGGAGAGAAGCTAAATTTTGTACGGCATTATCGTCATTTTGTTGAGCTAATTTTCCTTGTGGATTGGGGGGGGGGTGGTTGTTTGGGTGGGTTTGAGACCGAGGTTGATGCCATCTCCTTAACAGTAACTTAAGTTTTCATTTAGAGTAATAAAAAAAAATTTAGAAAAGGATAAAAAATATTAAAAAATTTTAAAAATTATTTACTTTTTATCTCATTGTACGAATTATGAACTCATAATTTATCTTATTTTATGTCATTTTATCTCACTTTTGATCATTTCAAACACATCTTAAATCTAATGATTTCTAACATTAATGTCACGAGTCATCTTTCAATTAAGAGAGCATTTGGAAGGTTAAAAATTAAAAAAAAAAAAAGAAAAATGTAATACATTAGTTACGTTGTAATATTCGAAAAGTTAAATCAAACTTGTTGACAGGACTCGTTTGAGTATAAGGACTCATTTAAATGTGATTGAAAAATTCATTCAAACGATTTTTAATGCCATATTTAAATTTTTAATAGAAATTAGTTAAAATTAACAAATACGCACGAAATACGAAAATTGTCATAAGTTTATAAAAGTTTGGACTTCCAAAAATCGCCCAAGCCTAAATAGCTCATGTATCAACGCAACTTAAGAAATATTCTAGACTTTTACACGCATTAATGAACAATATAACATGATAAAAATATAAAAATATAATGAGTAGAGAAAAAATAATAATAAACAAAAAAGCTGATAGTTGCGGTGACAAAATATTCAATAATACTTCAAAACTTCAAATACTAGACAACAATCATCCCCGAAAGAAATTCAGTCTTTACAGAGTCAGTAAGAGTAACGATCCAATTTGGTGTTGTAGTGGTGGTGATCTATGGCTATGAATAGAGGAGGATCAAACCTTTGGAACAGAGAGAACAGACATACTTCCTTTCGATGATCAAACAAATTGGCAGACAGCAAAACCTCCACTGTTTCTCAACATCCACTGCCTCCACTTTTCCTCCGCAGTACGGGCATGCTCCTGGGGCTCTCTGTCTCCCCAACTCTCTTTTCTCTCTCTTACATGCGAGCACCTTACACATTCTCTCTCTCTCTCTCTCTCTCTCTCTCTAGATTTGTGTGTGTGTGTGTGTGTGTTGTCTGTGTGGTGTCCGGGTATCTCTATGTATTTGATATAGCGATTGGTCGGTATAAAAGTTACAATGCTGTTTCAAGTATCTCTCAAGCTAGTGGCCGCACGTTGTCCTTACTGGATCTGTTTTGGCAAATTTTCTTTGAAGTATAGCCAAATTTTCTTTGAAGTATAGCCGTATGAAATTGACCACAATTGCACCTTTTGCACACTTGTTTTTTTTTTTTTTTCATTTGAATAATATTACTCTTTTTATTTTATTTTATTTAGTTTGCTTTGGCTGTTTATTATTCTCTCCCTTTCTCTACGAGTAAACTTGATAACCTCTTTCTTTAACCAAATATATATATATATATATATATATATTATCATTTGAAAAACAAATTTTCTTAAACGTATCCCTCACCAAAACATCTCAACCTAGACAAACGTAAATTTTTTTTGACTTTTGCTTTTATGGTGTGTTCACAAAAATATGATATCTCTGGGTGATAATTGTGAGACACTACTAATTGTAATTATTTTATTTTTTTAGAGTGTTAGCATTAAAAAAAAAAAAACCGTGCAATGCAATTTGTGTGATCATAATTTATTGTGAGATACTGCAACTTCTAAGTAGAGATTGCAATTTTAACTCGCCTCAACAGGTACTCGATCGATCTCGATTCGATAAGTGCGATTATTTTTAAATTTTATATATAATTAGACATTTTAGGGAATAAAAATAAAATAGCTATAAGATACAGATATGCGGATGATAAATATAGTGTACTTACCCTGATTATGGGGTGTTGATGGGTGTCACTTGATAGCTGCCCAAGTTACTCACGTCAATTATTTATTTATTGGGTATCTAGTGGTTATTACCTGAGTATTCGTTTAAATTACTCGATTATTGAGCTAAATTATTGGATACACTCTAAAACTAATACCATCAATTCGGATACTAAATTATATATATATTATGTTTAAAGAATGAAGTCTATTTAATTCAACCAAATAGCTTAAGATTTTGATACTAAACAATTTATTTTAGACTTAAGATTTGATTCTTGATGTAACATGCATTACAAGAAATTGCGCTTGTAGTGACAACAAAAGTTGTCACTGAAAGTATGGCCGTTGTCACTGAAAGTATGGCCTTTGTCACAAAAACCTTTTAGTGATGACATTAGTGACGATTAAATGTTGTTGCTTATAGTCCCGTTGCTAAAACCTAATGTGACGATAATTTGTTATTGTCACTAAAATTTATCTTTCAGTGACAATTGCATGTCGTCACAAAAGGTTAATTTTTTGTGACGACTAAACCCGTTACTAATTGATATATTTAGTAACGCAAAATTTTGTCATAAAATCCTATAAAGTTGTCACTATTGATTTTTTCTATTTTTTCAAAATTAAAATAATTATCCTTATAGTGACAATATATTTTGTCACTAAAAGTGTATAACAGTTACGAGTGATTGCATTGTCACAGAAAACATTATCAATGACACCATTATATCTTGTTACTAAATTATATAACAATGATGAATGATTTCGTTGTCACAAACATTATATCCAGTGACAATTCGATCCGTTGTCACAAAAAGTATGCAACAGTGACGGATAATTTCTTTGTCACGATAACTATGTCTAATGACAATGTTTTTCGTTACAAGTAATGTGCTTGGTGTGCAACAAATACGAGATGTTGTGACAATTATTTTGTCGTTGCTTTATCCTTTTTTTATGTTTTTTGTTTTTTATTTTTCATTTTTTTGTGACAATTTTCTTTACATGTCATTATAAGCAATTTGTAATTATACATTTAAATTTCATAATTTAAAATTTTCACATTTAAAGTTACCTATAGCTAGTAAATAACTTTCAACAAAGAAATTTAAGTAAATAAAATGCATATGTTACATAAAAATTTAGAAGTCTCTAATCCATAAATTTTTCATAATAATATTCAATAAAAAGTTTTATAGTACTCTAATGTATTTGTCTTTAGTGTACTACAATTAATGGTTAAGGCACAAGAGAAAAAATTTGTATCTAAATATTCTAAAGTTGCCAAAAGCAGCTCCGAACAGTCAATATCATCAAGTATCTTGTAAAAAAAAATTAACATACAAAAGAAAAAATTAGTATCCAGAATGTTTTATATTTAGCATGCTCAATTCTTACATAAGTGAAATTATAATTTTTTCAGATTAAAAAACAGAAAAGTAGAATTAACTCTTAACCTATTTGAATCTATGGAATGTGATGGTCTTGATTGGGACATGGAGCTAAAAAAGGCTGCCATTCGTTCTTGAAACATTACATTGAATTCACTTTGCATTTGAGCTCGGATATCTGCCTTGAGTTGTTCTTCTATCTGCTGTCTAAGTTCAACTATAAGCTCAGCACATATATCCTCGTTGGCATTAGCACTCATCTCCCCTCTAATATTTTCAACATAAGCATGTACGTCAACAATTATTTTTTCCTTAGCCGACTCCACAGCCCTTTGTACTTCTTCTAGCATATTCTCTTGGAACCTCCCCCTCTTACTTGGAGCTTTTTTTCTTGCACATTTTCCACGAAAATAACCAGGCTTTTCACCAAGAACTTGCAACAATATCTCGTCATGGGTCAATTGAGATTCTTGGTCTTCTGGTTGTTGCGTGACAAGATTATGAAGTTTTTCCTACATTATAATTACCATAAAGTTAGTTCAACAATATCAAAATCCAACATTAGACACAAAATTAAGTAAAGTGTAATATTATTCATTTATTCTTACATGAACTTCTCTAGATTTAGGATCAGACCATCGTAAATTTCCTTATTTGTCTTTCTTAGTATGTTGGAGTAGCCAAACTTCATCTGATGGTACTTTATCTCTAGTGAGTGGATCTCTTTTCAAAAAAATTAAAAATAAAAATTAATCATGTTAAGTAGTAAGTCATTATCAAGTTCACATGATAATACATAATTAAAAATTCTAATTGTATTTAATAAATTCGTAGGAAATTAAGATAAAAAAAATTACCATTGACTCTTCAACTTCAGCAAAAGACCTTGTACCACCAGTATGCTTAGTCACCAGCTTAGATCTATTTGTTATGTTTCTTTTGCTCACTTTCTGTAATGTAAACATTTAAATGTCACGCATACGTCATCAAATTGTCTAGTTCTAAATTAATGACAATACCATATTAAATCTCAACTACTTTTCATTAAAACCTGAAATTTGTTTGATCCAAAGTGTTGAATTAAGAGCTCCCAACCTTCAAATTTTACATCTGTAAGAATGTTAGCTAACCTCTCCTCATCTGTTTAAACTTCTTATATATTTGATGCAATCGACTCTTCCAATATCAATACAGGCGTTGCAAAGTACTTAATATAAACCCATGGAATCTGTTTTCTTGCCCAAATGGAACGTTAAATTTTTCATAGCATAAGAGAACCCAAAATTATTCAGAAAATTTAAAGTCAAAGTGAAATAATAAATAATCAATTCTATTTTAAATTTTAAAGGTTTATGAATTTATTACCTTTACTTGGATCCAGATTTGCTCTCTTGTAGGGAGATAGGGATAAGAGGGAAGAGATTGAAACCTAGAGAAAGGAGAGAGGAAGAGTGGCAGCGATGGCTTGGCAACAAGCGGCAAAGGCTCGGCAACAAGCGACGATGGCTCGGCAACAAGCGGCGACAGAGGGGCAGAGCGGCAATGGAGGTGCAGAGCGGCGATGGAGGTACAGAGGTGCAGCAGCAAAGAACGGCTGTAGCGTTGGGTGCGCGAGAAGCTGATTTGTTTGTGAATTTGTGATTTTAGGAAACTTTAATTAGCTTTTGAAATTTCCATTACTAAAATTAATTAAATTTTTAATAGTTATTTATAAAATTTTATTTGTGTGACAACAAATATTGTAACTATATATATATTTTAGCGATAGCAAATAAAGTTTGTCACAATAAAAAATTTTAATTCTGCTAAAGTAATAAATGTTTTGGCGCCAATTTTTTTCCTAACTTTTAGTGACTAGAATTTGTGACAATAAAATATTGTTGTCACTGAATAATAATGTTTCAGTGACAACTGTTATTATTTGTCACCCAAAAATCTTAAAATGAATTTAGTGACAATAAAAAAATCTTGTTATTAAATAACATATATTACGATAATATTTTATATTTTCACAAAAGAATAATAATTAAGAAAATTTTTAATCTAATAATAATTAATAAGAATTATTCAATTTAATTAAGTTTAAATTAATAATAATTGTTTAAATTAATTTAATTATATTATTTATTTTTAAATTAATTAAATTGAATTAAATAACTTTTTAATTATATTATTTATGAAAAATAATTTTAGTTTAACAAAATATTTGAATAAAATAATTTATTTTAATGTGATTCAACACAAATGAACAAAATGTTAAAATTGACAAAAAAGTTTATAATAAAAAAGAAGTAAAAACACTTTTTTTGTTTAACTTTCATTTTTTTGGAAACAAAAAAAGTAGATTTAATGAATACATTTTTAATTGGGATTTTTATTTTTTTAAATCAATAATAATCAAGAAATTATTTAATTTAATAATAATTAATAAGAATTATTCAATTTAATTTAATAATAATTGTTTAAATTAAAATAATTATATTAATTATTTTTTAAATTAATTAAATTAAATTAAATAACTTTTTAATTATATTATTTATGAAAGATAATTTTAATTTAAAAAAATATTTGAATAAAATAATTTATTTTAATGTGATGCAACACAAATGAACAAAATGTTCATAATAAAAAAAGAGTAAAAATACTTTCTTTTTGTTTAACTTTCATTTTTTTGGAAACAATAAAAAAAATAGATTTAATGAATACATTTTTATTGCTTATTTTAAAAAATCTGTAAACATAAAAAAAGTAGATATAAATATCACCAGTGAAGAGATTTAGTGACAATAAAATTTGTCACTAAATATTTTTAGTAACGAAAAATAAAATTTGTCACAATAAAAAATTTTAATTACTCAAAAACAATAAATTTTTTGGCTCTAATTTTTTTTGTAACTTCTAGTGACGAGATTCAGTGACAATAAAATAACTTTGTTACTAAATATTAATATTTTGGTAACGATAAAATACCTTTATCACTGAATATTAATGTTTTAGTACTAATTTATGTTACTTGCCACAAAAATAATCTTAAAATGTATTTTCAGTGACAATAAAAAAATATTGTCACCAAAATACCATACATGTGTGACAATATTTTTTATTGTCAAAAAAAATTTGTCACTGTAACTCTCTTTTCTTGTAGTGATGTGGACACAAATTATTATTATTATTTTTTACTTAATTATAGTAGGGAATGTAAGATGATGTGGACACAAATTATTATTATTATTTTTTACTTAATTATAGTAGGGAATGTAAGATGAGATCAAATATAAGATTTATTTTTAAATTTTACTTTTGTAAATATAATATAATAAATTTTACTAAGTAAATAATATTTAAATACTTTTATTTAAAGATAACTAATTTTAGTCTATTAAGATGTAAAATTACTTATAAATTATTGTATACAAAAAAATATTTAATCTTTATTTTTGATTTAACCACCTCACATTTGAAGGCTACAGGTACCTGTTACTCGATAGGTATCTGATTACTTGATGGATTAAGAGATGGTACCTAATTAAAAATACTCGTCAAGTACCTACCTAGTTTGGGTATTTTTTTTACTTGATGAATTCGGGGAGGGTATCGATAATATCCAACCCCGATCTGATCCGTTGCTATCTTTTTTCTAAGGACAGAGATGCTGAAGATGACCACGACTACACTTGGAATTATGGGTGCAGATACGTGTACAAAGAAGTAGAATGATCATGTTACTTGCTGTAGTTGCAGGGAGATTGATCAAGAGCACTACCACAAGAATATCCTATAGAGACAGAATGAGATTGATGAGATACATAAGCAGAAGCAGTGTTTGTAGGTTGTATCTGAAGGGAACTAAGGTGATTTTTTTAGAAAGAAGCTCTAAGATAGCTTGATTGAGAGTTAGGAGATGACTACAATGCAAAAGAGTTGCACTTATCGGCTCAAAGGTATATTTCAAAGCCGTGATAAAAATAATAAGCCATTGGTGATAACATTAGAGAATAAATTTCCTAGCAATGATAGTATTAGTTTAGATAGGCTCAGAAGCTAATCCTTATACTCATATATCTAGGCCAAAAAACTATGAATGAATTGACTAGGTTCTTAGCAAAGACAATGAAGTTGATGTAGAAGTTTATAATGATATGCAATATCATTGGTGGTGTGGCATGCTCGAAGAAAATCCTAAACTTCTTTAATAGTCTCAAATCGATGGAGCTGAAAACTAATAAAGGGAATAAAGGTGTTACGACCCCAAATGATGATTTGGTGATTCTTATTATCTCACTCATCAAGACGTTCAACAAACTTCTCATTAGATTACTCTTTGCCCAATTCCTTGTATTAAATAGGAAGACATATATCATGAGTGATATAATACCAGAGCTTGCAGCCTCTGATGAAACTAGACATGGCATGAGACCAAGCATATAATTGGAGCTAAAGAGAACAATCGTAATGGGCTGAGCAACGTTAGGATACTCTATAGAGAATAACCAAACAAAAATTGTATTGGAAAGGTATATTCGGACAAATAAGAGGCCAGAAACAGACTTAGGACACTCAAAACCTTTGAAATTAGGTCTAGTCGACCATGAAATAGTCTAAAGAGCACTAAATCGACCTATAGAAGATGATAGACTAGTCTGATCGTTTAGGTGAACCAGTTCTTTTTTTTTTTTTATTTAAAGAATGAGCTGGTTTAAGATGTACGAGAGCTAGGCGCTTGGTCTAAGCCATGCAGGAGATAGTGGCTGGGGGCAGAGCCGTGTGGAAGCTAAGCGACTAAGGGGCTAGATTTGAGCTAAGAGAAGGCATGTGGCTAGCAGACTGGAGCACATCAACCTTTGGATGGTGTGTAAGGGTGCGTGCTTTGGCATTTCAAGATTATTTTGGGACAGTTGTATGCGTCTTGACAAGAAGAAGATGACGTGTACTAGATATTGAATTAATCCAAAGAGCAGAGACAAATCCAAAAATTGAGAACTATAGAAAAAATACATAAAAAAATTGAGTTTCCTATATTGTTCTATGTGGAGACAATGGACTTAGAGATGGTTAAAAAATGACCATAACTCTAATACCATATTAGACTTAGAGAGCAATTGAAGAAAGAAAAGAAGAATTTATATATATAGGCTAGAGAATTTCTATGCAAGGTAGGGATCCTAGGCTATATTTTCGTATGTAGGAATGAAATAGAAGAGAATGAAATTCATTCCCATTTTAATTTATTTTCATGTTTAGTATCAACAAATTAAGTTGAAATGTTATTCATAATGAATAGCTATTCTCATATTAGGTAAGAAAAGACATTCTAGAATTTAAGCGTTGGAATGACTATTTCACTGCAACCCAGATTTGATCCAAAATTAAAACAAAAACAAAAAAAAAAAAAAAAGCAATTACATTGTGATAAAAAAATTTCCCTCAACCATTCTCTTGGACGTAAAGTGACTATTTTACCCCTAAGTCTTTTTTTTTTCCATATTCATATGACGGGCTTCTAAAAAGCTAATAAAAATATTCATTTATATTAATTAATAACTAAGAAGATTTTGATTCGATTTAAATTCAAGTTATAAAATGACCATTTTACTCCTTGGTCTGTTTTTGCCCTAAATTTATATTTTGAGCATCCCAAAAAAGTTAAAAATATTTATCAATGTATTTTTAATAACTAAGAAATTTCATCTCAATCTGAACTCAAATTGTCAAAAAATGATTTTACTTTTGGGCCATTTTTTTTCCAAATTTAAATTCTAGGCTGACCAAAAGGTTAAAAAAATGTGTCATTTTTTAATAGTTAAATAAATTTCAGCCTAATCTAAATTCAGACTATAAAATGATTATTTTGTTCTTGAGTCTGTTTGTTGGTAAATTTGTATTTTATGTATCCTAAAAGACTAAAAAAATATTTATTGACATACTTCTTAATGGTTAAAAAATTTTAACTCAATTTGAATTCAATTTGTAAAATGATCATTTTATCCGTGGACTCCATTTTTTTACTCAAATTCGTAATCTGAAAATAAAGTTTATTTTTATAGTTTTTAATAAATTAATGTTAGTAATTTTATTATATTATATTTTATTTCATCATATTTAAATATTAATTAAATTATAAAAATTTGAATATCTATTCTATCCCCATTGTTTTATGTTGGCAACCAAATAAATGAATGGAATAGGTCGAGTTTTATTTCTACCTTTTATTCCATTCCATTCTAGTTCGGCCCCATTTAGTTGGGCAAAAAACTACTGAAAGTTACAAAAAGTTATAAATATTTATCTACTTTTATCAATTTTTGTCAATTTTATTTTTCACACATTTATTTTTAAGATTTAAATTTTATAATTACTCACTTTTTCTAATTTTTTTTAACATTTGTCATCTTTTCGTATTAGTTTTGACCAAAACCATTGAAATGATTTGCTTTGCACCATTTCAACGGATTATTTTGATCACTTTTAGTAGGTTTGCCAAACACCAAAAAAGTAACTCACATTTCCTACTTTCTTCAATTTTTGATTACCTTTGGCCGTTCAAATGGTCCCTTCATTCTCATATACTAAACATAACTGTAGGAAATTTGCTATATATATATACACATGTATATATGTCGTATTATGGCAATAAAATAAAATATACATGAAGAGTATTCTATAATATTCTAAAAGAAATAAAAAATGGAAGGATAAATGCATGTGATTAAGAAATTTAAAATAATTGAATTAAAAAATTAATTGACTGATAAATTTTGTTTATTTTATTATTTACATAAGTACATGTGTTCAATTTTATATTTTTTTTCTATTTTTCTTATATATATATATATATTTTATTTTTTTCTTACCAAATCCTTGTTTGACAGGCACTATTAGAGAACACACTTGTAGGGACACTTGGCAGCTGGGGGAGGGGGGTGTGAAGTCGGGGTCGACTAGTGCCACTGAAGTGGATCCCAAAACGATGTCGTTCTTTCTGTCTAGTTGTATGGCAAAACTAACCCACTGTTTTTTTTTTTTAATATACTTTCCCCCTTTGCCAGGTGACACGTTGGACTTTTTTGGGTTCGCGAAATTACCCTTGCGCCTAATTAACAACAGTGGATGCTCATTTTGTTAAGCTAAATACTAAGGAAACTATGACTACTGAATTTTTTATTTTTTTTAAGATGATAAATTATTATATTACATTTTAATTTTTTTAAATTATGAAAGATAAAAAATGTCAAATTAAAAAAAAATTAAAAATTAGCCACGAAAAAATTATTTTTTCCCTTTTCAAACAAAAAAAAAAACTAATTTTTAATTTGTCATTTTTATTTTTTATTTTTTTGTGTTTAAGAAAGGAAAAAATAGTTTTTTTTTTTTTTAGTAAGTGACTTTTTAGTTTTTTCTTTTAATTTGACACTTTTTCCTTCATAATTTAATAAAAAAAATGTAAGATAATAAAATAATAAATTTAATTATTTAAAAAAAATTAAATAGTCATGATTTTCCTAGTGCAGCCGGACAAGGTGAGCAAAGTCACAATAGTCCGGCGTGTCACCTGGCCGGAAAAAAAAAAAAGAATTGTGGGTCAATTTTGCTGTACAACAATGCAGTAGAAACGACGTCGCTTTAGGGTTTCAGCGGCAGCAGTTGACCATGACTTTAGCGCCCCTCGGGCTTTGCTCGGCAGTTGGACCAAAAAATTCAAAAATAAAAAAAAGGACGTGGGTCAATTCTGCTGTGCAATTACCCAGGAGGAACGACGTGACTTTGGGGTCGACTTCATCCGCAACAATCGACCCCGACTAAGCCCCCGCTTCGCTTGGCAGTTGAATCAAAAGGTACAGTGTTGCAAGTTTCGTTCACCTATTTTGGTTGTATCTGACAACCAGCACGTGACCAGCTCAAAGCCACGAAACCAATAATTGAAACTCACCGCGTGAATGTCAGGATGCGCACCGTTTCGTAAAAGGAGCACGAAAATATCTGCGGTTAAACGTATAAAAATATAATTTGATTTTGAAAATTCAAAAGAAATTAAGATATGTACATAATATTTAATAAATATGTAAAATTTTATTTTTTATTACAAATATTATCATATATTTATAAATATTAATTTAAAAGTTTTTATAAAATGTATTTAAAAAAATATGAGAAGGGCGGGAATATATTTTCATGTGAAGCGATCAAACAGATAATTAAAATAGAGAAAAAATAATTCTACTTATTGAATAAATTTGACGGACTAAAATATTTTAAATTCAAAATTTTGAATTTTTTTATTGTATAGATTTATTTACAAATATTATCATATTTTTAAAAATATTAATTTAAAAATTTTTATAAGAAATATTAAAAAAATATAAAAAGAATAAAAGAGTGTGTTTTCATATTAAGTGACCGAAAGGACAACCAGAGTAGAGAGAAAAATAAGTAATCTTAGTTATTAAACAAATTCAACAGTTGAAAATACTCTAAATTCAAATTTTGAGTTTCTTTGTTAAATAAATAGATGATATAAAGAGTATAAAAGTATATGTATTTAAAAATTTTAAGTTTTATATATATTAAAATTAAAATTTTAACTTAAATTTTATTTTTTCAAACAATTAAAAAATTAAATTTTAAATATCACTTTTTTTAAAATAAAAAATCTTACTTGACTTTATTTAACACGTGTCAATACTATGTTTAATAAATGTGAAATATTTTATTATTTATTACTAATAATATAACATTTTTAAAAATATTAATTTAAAAATTTTTATAAGAAAATATTAAAAAAAGGAGAAGAGTAAAAAAGTATATTTTTATGTGAAGTGACTAAAAAGATACTTAAAGTGGAGAGAAAAAAATAATTTTAACTATTGAACAAATTTAATGTTTGAAAATATCCCAAATTTAAATCTTGAGCTTCCTTACTATATAGATAAAATAAATATAGTCAATGTTACCAATTTAAATTTAAAATTAAAATTTAAAGAAATAATTACTCCCAAGCCTAATTAATATTTAGGTATTTTTATGCATTTTTAAATTTTAAAAATATTAAAATTATGTTTGGTACGTGAGAATGCAATAGAATGGATTGGAATAAAAGACGTGAATGGAATGAAATGGAATGGAATGTTCATTTCATTTCTTTGTTTGGCTAATATGAAAATAATAGGAATGAAATAGACATTCAAAATTTTATAATTCAATTACAATTTTTAAATATGATGAAATAAATTATAATAAAAATTATATAATTTTGTAAAAATTTATAATTTTTTGGACTTCCAAAAATCACCCAAGCATAAAGACCTGGATCCTCTACTATTTTTTATTTTATTATTTTATTATTTTTTTAAATCTCAACTGGCTATTTTCATCCAAGTTGACAATATAACTTTTTTGGAGTTTTATTGTATTAATTTTTCCTCTTTAATTTTTGTACTGTAATTATCTCTACATTTATTATAAATTAAGTTTATATTTTTAAGTCTTAGATGAAAATGGATTATTGAGATTTAAAAAAATAAAAAAATAATAGAATAGAAAATAACTTGGAGTCGGGTGCCAAGCCTAAGGGCCGGTTTGGTAGACAAAAAGTGAAAGAAAAAGTATAATAAAAGTGAAAAGATGTGATATAAAGGTGATAGATGAAAAATTTTGATTGAAAAAAAAATACAAATTAAAGTTGGTGATTTTTAGTAACATTTGGTATGACCAAACATACCCTAAATAGCTCATCTATGAATAACTTAAGAAATATTCAAGACTTTTACACGCATTAATGAACAATATAACATGATAAAAATATAAAAATACAATGAGTAGAGAGAAAAATAGTAACAAACAAAGAGGCTTAGTAGTTGAGGTGACAAAATATTCAGCAACACTTCAAAAATTCAAATACTAGACATCAATCATCCCCAAAAAAATTTCAGTCTTTTTCAGAGACAGTAAGAGTAACGATCCAGTTTTGGGGTTGTAATGGTGGTGATCTATGGCTAGGAATAGAGGAAGATCAAACGTTTGGAACAGAGAGAACAGACATACTTCCTTTTGATGATCAAACAAATGGGCAGACAGCAAAACCTCCACTGTTTCTCAACATCCACTGCCTCCACTTTTCCTCCGCAGTACGGGCATGCTCCTGGGGCTCTATGTCTCCCCAATTCTCTTTTCTCTCTCTTACATGGGAGCACCTTACACATTCTCTCTCTCTCTCTCTCTCTCTCGATCTGTGTGTGTGGGGTGTTTGGTTCTCGGTATTTCTGTATATTTGATGTAGAGATTGGTTGATATAAAAGCTACAATGCTGTCTCAAGGTATCTCTCAAGCTAGTGGCCCCACTTTGCCTTTACTGGATCTGTTTTGGTAAATTTTTTTTTATTTGAAGTGTAGCCAAATTTTCACATATAAATTGAGCACAATTGCACCTTTGCAAACTCGTGTTATTTTTTTTTCATCATTTGAATAATATTACTCTTTTTATTATATTATTTGCTTTGGCTTTATTAATCTCTCCCTTTCTCTATGAGTAAACTTGATAACCTATTTCTTTAACCAAATATATTACCATCATCATCATATGAAAAACAAATTTTCTTAAACATATTCCTCACCAAAATATCTCCACTTAGACGAACACAATTTTTTGACTTTCGCTTTTATGCTATGTTCACAAAAACATGATATTTCTGGTTGGGTTGATAATTGTGAGACGCTATTAACTGTGAAAATTCCAAACCAAGTAACCACATACAAAATAAAAATAATAACACCAAAAAGTAATAAGAAGACCCTCTCATAGGGATAAAAATCTCAATTGCAAATCACACTATCAACGGGTTACAAGATCTTACTTGAATTCATTACGACTCACTCGTACAAATTCTTTGGCATATTGTGGTCGACTCCCTCGACAAACCCTACAAGTGGGTTTTCTATCTCACACAGGAAGTTAAGAAGAAACAATAAAAACCTAGAGAAAGATACTTAAACTCACAAGAATAAACTCTCTCTAGGTCTTTATAATATGTCCTCATTATATATCTTTCATTAAGTCTGAGTACATATTTATAGAGTTACAAAAGGTTGCCCTAAACTGATAAAATAAGAAATAATTACGTTTAGAAATTACACATCTCGAACCCTCGAGCACCTTACGCCGTGCTTGCACCAATCGATCGATCCCTCGACTATCCATCCACCAGCCTGCAAACCATACTGGAATTTAGTAATGAAGAGGGCGAACCTACTTTGAGCAGGTTCCCAGCGGACTGTGGGTACAGCTGGGCGCTCTCTGTGCCCTGCTTGCGAGGTACACTAGATTTTTCCGTGTCTTTGATCATTGACTCCTAGTCCATGTGTGATTGAAATTGCTCAATATTTTGACTTGAATTGGATATGTGCAATCTTTTGAAAACTTGAATTTGATGTGATTTGTCTTCATCTTTAATTTAGAAATATCCATATGTTCTTTCCATGTTGTTTTTGGAAACATCTTAGCTTTCCATATTTAACTTAAGATTTTGAATGGATTTGCTATATTTAACAACTTTACAATCTTCCATTTGGTAATTCCATATCAAAACTTTAACTTAAATTCAAAAATCAAAATTCTGCACACACTTGGAACACACGTATCAAGGCACCATGTGGAAAGAAAATGGCAGAATGTATATATAACATAAATACAAGGCTAAATAGTCAAGTCATCAAGTCATCATTACATAAACAAAAGACTAAATAGTCAAGTCATCAAGCTGTTACAATATCCCAAGATACTCCATCTTTTTGATATGGAAATGACAAGTGCTCAAAAGAAAGGAAGTATGAAACTAATACCCAAAAAAAAAAAAAAAAAACATAATCACACTAAATCAAAAGAAACCACTTCCATCTCCACCATCATAACCACCAACCTTAAAGCCACTGCCACTAGCTCCATCACCACCACCAAATGCACTACCTCCAAAGCCAATATCATCATCATCATCATCCTGTGGCAATTCGTCTTAGATGGCACCCCAATTGTCAATTTAATGGTGCAAGGACTGGAATTGTGTAGTGTAAAGCTCGGTCAACACCTTGATACTTGCATTAATGGTGTCTAGGTGACCATTGATAGCTGTCTGATTAGCACGAATATTTTCGACCTCCCCCTCAAGTTGTAGCAAAGAAAAGGACATAGAATTCATGGTGTATGGACGATGCTACAACTAAACTCAGCTTCATTAAGCTCATCGAGTGTGTCATCGACAGCCTAACTTACGGATTTTCTGGCAATGAGTCATGTGATAGGTGAAGGCTATGGGGTAAGACTAGTAGATGGTGATTTAATTTGACTGGCCAGAATGATCTTAGTGACAATGACACCAAAAGTCAGGGAATCTTTGTGATTGAGCACATATAATGTTATTTCATCATGATTTTGTAATGGTTTTAAGTGTTTTATCTACGTAAATCTCATAAGTTATAATGAAGTGAGCTAATTTGCATACTTGTGGATGTTTGCAGGTGTTTGGTGCTTCTTTAGAGGAAGAAAAATGAGAAGGAGAGTTAAAAGAGCAAAGAACTAAAGTTAGGGATGAAGCAGTGCAACATGGGCGCCCCACTGGAGGCATAAACGCCCCGCCATAGATCAGATGGGCGCCCACCAAGAGTATGTTTTGGAGAGGACTCAGCATGGGCGCCCCACATGCATCCATGGGCGCCTTACTTTGGTTATGGGCACGCCACTGTGAATCAGATGGGCGCCCACCGAGAGACGTTTTTGAACAGCTGACTGAGGACTTCATCAAACACTTGGACAACTAAGCCATGGGCACCTCACACTTACCCATGGGCGCCCATGATGTATTTTCCAGCACAGATTCAGAATGAAGTTTTGAGTTGTAATTTTACCTTTATGCCCTTAAATTATGTAATAATATAAAAGGGCAAATTTTTGATGTATTGAAGGTCGAAACCCTACGCACTTCTTCTTTTTTCTTAGTTTAGTTTAGATTAGGGTTAAGGTTTTGATTTCACTTTGGGGGTTGTTCAAGCTTTGTTTCATCTTCGCATTAAGATTAACTTGTAAGTTACTTTCGTTACTTTGTTTTAATTGAAGGTTCATTATCTTCTATAACTTTGTTCTTTATTTTTGCTTCGTAGTATTTCGTAGTCTTTGTTTGTGATTGATTTGTTTTCGAAATCGCTCTAAACCTTTTCGATTTACTTCGTTTTCGTGTTTTGTTGCATGGTAAAGATGTTTTTTTTTTTTCGAACTGCTTCGTCCAAGTTTTAGCTATGCTAGGCTAGGGCTTATCTTGGTATTAGCCTAAGATCGTAATGAAATCGAAGGTCTTGGACTTGGATAATGCAAAGCGAAATGGATTTATTTTCTTTTGAATGACAACGTAAGAATTGTAATTCTAGGTTAAATTTCGAAAACGAAACCCTGTGATACAATTGATCTCTGTTTACACTAGCATGAATTGGAGATCAATTCCATGTCCCGGTGATTTCGAACACGACTTCAAAACCCTGGAATCACAGTTTATTTACGAAATAAGGTTTTCTAACGTTGAATCTTCCGACCTAATCTTACATGTGTAAAGATTAGGTTGAGTTAATTACATATTCGAGTTCAAGCCTTCGAGGACATTATAGGATTAGGTTAAGGCTAAGTGTTTCCATTCACACGGTTTGTTTAAGTTCAATTTACGGAGTTTGTTAAAGTTTGCATCTTCGTGTTTTCGTTTTTCGTCTAATTGGTGTTTTCAATTTTCAAATCATCATCTCAATTCCCTATTAGAAAACTCTAACAAGATTTTCATCTTTTCTTTTTAAGATTTTTGCAAGTGTTTTCGAAACCAAGTTTTCCAAAGATTTAGTCACACCTCTGCTCCCTGTGGAAGATGACCTAGGACTCACCTAGACTAAACTCAACCGACCTCTTATACTTGAGAGTGAGCCACTACCAAATTAGAGAGCGGTCACTTTGGTACGCCTTAATTGTTGTGCAGTGAATATGAGTCTAAATATAAAGAGTGCTAAATCAAACTTGAGACCCATGAGAATAGCATAGATCACACGAACCACAACGTAATGTGACATTTGAATAATGTGAGGTGGGGTGACTTGATGTAGACACAAAAAGATTTAGCATGCGATGATTAGTCTTAAGATGACTATGAACATATGTCTCACCTCTCCAGGGCAGAGAAATAGTAAGTACACTAAAAACATTGGTCAATCCTCTTTAGTAGGAGAGATTTCGTCTTGGGTGGGATAAAACAGGGTAAGTCTCTCAACAAGACTAGGACGCTCAATGCCTAGGATGGATGTAATGATATCAAGTGTAACAGTAATTAGGACATGGTTGGCATAAGTTTTGAAAATAGTATTTTCAAAGTCAGTTTCATGAAAATTGGCATAAAATTCTTGAACAAACTTAATATGCATAGAGCAGAAATTTCAGTGATAGATACCTAGCCTGTCTGAGCAAAAAGTGAGCGAATCAAGGAAAATCATTTAGGTCCATATGTCTCTCAATAAGCACAGGTCTTTTCAAAAACAAACTTCTAAACTCATTTTGGTTCAAAAAATGATTTCCAAATGAGGATGAAGAACCAAATCGACTTCTTTTAAACATTTTGACAGAAATATTCTCAACAGTGATGCAAATGTGACCTAAGACGCAATAAACAAGGACCTAAAAGCTAAAATATGAACAAAGAGGAACATAAACTTACCTAAAATGCATGCATTTAGACTGATGTGAGGGAAAAAAGTTAGATGGTCGCGGGTTTGAGGATTAGGGCCGTGCAAAATAAAAATCAGCGCTGACTTGAGCAGTTGTATATAAGGAGTCACACCCTCGCCCTTCCAGTGCCCTCGGTGTGCTGCCTGCCCGATGGGGTGTGCTCCCAACACCCTCCCTGCGATACTTTCGGGAAGAATCTTCACGGGCCAGTTTTTATGTACAAAATTGAAAAATATTTGTAACACAAGAAAAATAGAAAAATTTATTAAAATGAGCTAGAGAAATTTTAATTCACCTATATCAATATATGTAAATCTATCACCCAATCTTTATAAATTTAAATGAACAAAAATTCATCTCCCCAAATAAATCTCCAAGTCTATGTCATGAGATGAATTAAGCCATAAAATCAAAAGAAAATTCTTATGCACATGGGAGATTATGACTAATCTAGCATATATGCTTCCCTTCAAATAATTACTAAATCAAGACATTACATTTGATGCACCAAATGAATTGAGAGTCAATTCTTTTCTTTTCTCTATTTTTTATTATTTTTTATTTTTTACATATCATATATCCCTTTCAAGGTCTTGGCGGTTTTCACACGTTTATAGGTAGATACCTTTTCCTTTAACAATCAATGAGTCATTAAGGGGCTTCTTATTGGTCCCACCGATAGCCCTTTCCATGACAGGATATTTTTTTTTTTAATGAAGGCTTCTCAATATTTTTTAAACACATCAAACAGTAATTAAAGATATATGGAGGAAAAGTTATATGCAAAATTAGTCAAGTGTTTAAAGAAGCACATCAAAATTATGGAAAAATTTGTCAAAACACTCATTTTCAATTTACATGGAAGTATGAATTATTTATTCATTGCAATTTATTAGATTGAATGGTTTAACGTACATATAAAGAGATATAAGTCATAAAATATCTTTAAATCAAATAATAAACTCCTATATTTCGTAAAAATTAAAAAAAAAATCAATTACGTACACAAATACCCAAAGACTTTCTAAGAGATTCAAAGCGAAGGGCGTCTAGGGGTTTTGTGAATTGGTCAGCTAGTTGATTTTCAGTTTGCACATGCCCTAGGGTTATTGCATTCTCCTTAACCAATTCTCTAATAAAATGATACCAATATCTATATGTTTAGTACGAGAATGCAAGACAGGATTCCTACAAATACAAATGGCACTCAGGTTATCACAAAATAATGTAATGATGCCCTGTTCCAACCTATAGTCAGCAAGCATTTGCTTCATCCGTAAGAGTTGGGAGCAACAGCTTCCAGTGGCAATATATTTAGCATCTGCAGTGGACAAAGATGTAAAATTTTACTTCTTACTGTGCCATGAGACTAAATTGTTGCCAATATCAAAACAACCACCAGAAGTGCTCCTGCACTCATCTACATTACCCGCCTAGTCAGTGTCAGAATACCCTACAAGATCAGGATTGGTATCACAACTGAACCAAATCACAAAATCTAGTGTGCCGCTAACATATTTTATGATCTTTTAACAGCATGCAAGTGTGATTCTTAAGGATCAGACTGATATCTAGCACACACACCTACACTATATACAATGTTAGGCTACTAAATGTAAGATACAACAGACTTCCTATTAGCTCCTATATATAGCTTGGTCAACACTTTTACTGATGGGATCCTTGTGAAGTTTAGTGCTTGTGCTCATAGGAGTTCTAGCATGTTTAGCATTAGACAGACCAAACATTTTCACCAAATCTCTAGTATATTTGGATTGGGAAATAAAAATTCTGTCATCTTCTTGTTTGACTTGATGACCTAGGAAATAGTTTAATTCTCCCATCATACTCATATCAAATTGAGTAGACATTATTTTCAAATTCAACGGTATATTTTTCACATGTAGATCCAAACACAATGTCATCAACATAAATCTGTGCAATTGGAATGTGATTAAAATTAGTACGAGTAAATAAAATTTTGTCTACACTCCCATGAACAAAACTAGACTTAAGTAAGAAGGCAGTGAGTCTCTCGTACCAAACATGTGGTGATTGTTTCAAACCATAAAGAGCCTTTTTTAGTTTAAACACATGGTTAGGAAATTGAGGATCCTCAAATCCTTTAGGTTGCTCTACATAGGCCTTTTCATGAAGAATTCCATTTAAAAATGCACTCTTTACATCCATTTGATAAAGTTTAAATTTCAAGTAACATGCAATGGCCAAAAGTAATCTAATGGATTCAAGACGAGCAACAGGTGCAAAGGTCTCATCAAAGTCAACACCCTCCATTTGAGTGTAACCTTGAGGAACAAGTCTAACTTTATTTCTAATGGCAATACCAAATTCATCACTTTTGTTTTTAAATATCCATTTAGTTCCAATAACATTAGTGTGAGCAGGTCTAGGCACTAAGGTCCACACATCATTCCTAACAAATTGATTGAGCTTTTCATGCATTGCATTCATCCAGTTATCATCAAGTAAGGCTTCTTTTACATTTTTAGGTTCAATTGATGAAACATAACACACATAAGTCACCTCATTCCTTAATAGGTTGCATGTTTTCAATTTATCAGTTACTTATTTAATGACTTGACTGGCTAGATGGTTAAACTTCACTCTAGATGAAGGCTCCAACTGCTTAGTTGTATTAGCAAGATCATGGTTTTCAATTTTCTTACTCCAGTGTCCTGTTCTTCAACTTTTTCATGTGTTTCTTTAGTCTCTGTCATAGGTCTATCATCTTCTTCCACCTGTTGAAATACAGTGGAGTTAAAATTGTCATCAACAATAACATTAATGGATTCCATCATTGAAGAAGTTTTCAAGTTATAAACACGAAATGTGCGACTAAAAGTAGAGTAACCCAAGAAGATTCATTCTTTGCTCCGGGAGTCAAATTTACAAAGATTTTCTTTGTGCTTGAGAATGAAGCACCAACTCCCAAAACTCAAAAATGCTTAGCATTGGGCTTCTCATCGCTCCACAGCTCATAGGGTGTTTTTGAAGTACCAGGATGAAGATACACCCTATTTGCTATGTAACATGCAGTGTGTATAGCTTCAAACAAAAACTTCTTTGGTAATTGCTTTCTATGTAGCATCGTACGTGCTATTTCTTGTACAACTTTATTTTTTCTTTTCGCAACTCCATGTTGCTAGGAGTCTTTAGCGCTGAAAACTCATGTTTAATTCCATTTTCATCACAAAAATCAGTATACTTTTGATTCTCAAACTCCCTTCAATGGTCAGTTTTGATTCTTATGATACATCCAATTGTACGCTGCTTTTATTACTGTAGCCTGAAACACAATAACTTAAAAGCTTCAAAGGTGTCAGATTTTTCAAATAGAAAATTAACCTATGCAAATTTGGTAAAGTCGTCTATAGCAACAAAAATATACTGCCTACCACCAAGACTTTTAACGCGTGTGGGCCCATTATATCCATGTGATCAAGTTCAAGAGGTTTTGAAGTTTTAATAGATTTTGTCTTTTTATAGGCACTCCTAATTTTCTTACTTAATTGACATGGGCACACACACTATTTTTATGCTTTTCAAGTTTAGGTATACCCTTGATGAGTTCAGACTTGGACAATTTGTGTAAGTCTTTATAGTTTATGTGTCCAAGTCTTTGGTGCCACAACTCTACCTCATCTAGGCTAATAGAATTACAAACAAAACTTTTAGAATTTGCTACCCCATAGCAATTGTCAGAAGTGTGAACACCATGTAAAATTTGTTGCCCCTTTTTATTAAAGATATTACACTTGTTTTTAGAAAATTGTGTAACATGGTCGGCATTACACAATTGACTTATACTGATAAGGTTTGCCTTAAGTCCCTGAACATATAAAATATTTTTTAAACATCTGAAAATAGAGGACTTAATCTCACCTTTATCTTTTACCTCTGATGTGCTGCCATCACCAAATGTCACCATACCACTCCGATGGAATTCAAGTTTTGAAATAGAGAATTATTTCCACTCATGTGGTTTGAACATCCACTGTTAAGATACTACATGTTAGAATTTAAAGCTTTCAGGGGCTGTTTGTGAGACAAAACAATTGAAGTCTAATTTTTTAATCCATATATCCTTGGTTTTTGGAAAAGCAGGCTTGACAGGGATTTTCTCATGTCTTTGATTTTTGTTTGAATCATTTTTCATTAAGAAATTTGTATTTTTGCATTTTTAAAAGTTTAAAGTTTTTGGCATTTGAAAATGACCTGAGTTTTCAAAGGTATTTTCATAAAGATAAGAAAAGATTTGAAACCTATTTGTTACAGGAACTCTAGGATCAAGATTTTTTGAAAAAATTTTCATGTAGTTTAAAGGGAGTCCATAGAGTTTGTGACAATTGGCGCGGATATCGCCTTTGATTCCACAATGGTGACATACAGGTATAAAGGGTTAGGGTTTAGCAAAACGTTTACCTTGCACCATGGGAAGAGGATACTGATGAGGTACAAACTTTTGATAACTCCTTTTTGGTGGTGCAGTAGGTTTTGAAAGAGGTTTTGGTGTAGTAGCAAGTTTAAGAGTACTCTTTTGAATTGCAGCTGATTGTGGGCAAAACTTTGGCATTTTTGTGCTTTGGAACTTTTGGAGATGTTGATGATGATGCAATTGTACTCTTTTCACCAGAATAGCCTAGTCTTGATTTATCTCTGTGTGACCTTTGTTTGCTCCAAATTTCTTCAATCTTGACGGAACTGGAATTCATCTTCTCAATTATCTTTTCATCATTCTTTACTTTTTCTTTCAACTCATTGATATTTGCATGCAAATTTCCAATGATCTTTTTTCTTCCAGCTTCTTTTTGAATTTTTTTGCACTTTGAGACTAAGAAATTCTATTAGATTCAAAAGAAGAAAATTTACTTGCAAGTTTTTCATTCTCACTTTTAAAGGCATCTCTTTCACTTCTATGTTTGTGATTTCTAGAATGTTGTGCTTGTCTTTGTGTTTTTAGATCACAGTGTTCTGCAAAGAGTGCATTGTCTGCTGCTAGAAGATCATTGTTGAATTCATCCTTAGAATCATTGTCCTTTTGGTTTGATATCTCAATGTCGCTTTGGGATCCAGAAGGTATTCCTGTAAAAGAGGTGTGAGAAGCCATAAAAGCAATAAAATTACATTCGTTATCAGAAGAGGCTGATGCATAGGATTTGTCTAAGTCGAAGTCATCATCAAGCGTGGCATTCATTACTTTGACTTGTTTTTGCTTCATCTTCTTATTAGCACAGTCTTGAGCAAAGTGACCGTAGACATGACATTCAAAGCATTGTGTTTTATTCTTCTTATCTTTTTCTTTGTCATACTTCTTGATTTTCTTACCTTTATCTTTGGACTTTGACTCATTCTTATTGTTTTTGTTGAACATTGATTTTTTTTCCTTTCTTTACATATCTCATAAATTTCTTTGCTATAAAGGCCAATACTTTATCAGATACTTCCTTCTCATTTTGCTTATCTACAGTCTTGAGAGAAACACCCTTTGTGGCTTTTCGAGTTTAAGCATGTTTGCCTTGTAAGTTTGAAGTGATCCCACAAGATCTTCTATTTTCATGGAATTCACATCCCTAACTTCCTCAATAGCTGTGACTTTAAAATCAAATGAGCTAGTAAGAGAACGTAAAATTTTACATACCATTTTGTATTTAGGGATAGGCTTTCCAAGATTGTGTTAGGAATTGACAACATGGCTCAATCAAACATAAAAATCATCAAACCTCTCATCTTCGTTCTTTCTTAGATCTTCAAATTTGGAGGTGAGTTTTTGAAGCTTGCAAGTCTTGACTTGCACGTTCCATTCATGTGTGTTTTGTAGAATTAGCCAGGCTTTTCGTGGACTTGTACAGCTTGAAATTTGGCAAAACTTATTGGGATAGACTACCACGAATATAGCACTCAAGGCCTCAAAATTTCATTCTGAGCTTTCTTGTTTAGCTTTTGTTTATGTCAGAATTGGCTTTGTCTCAATACAACCGTCAGCTTCGTATGTTGGTTCTTCCCATCCTTGAGCCACAGAAGTCCATACTTTATAATTCACAGACAAAAGATGGGCTTGCATTCACACCTTCCAGTAAGAGTAATTTGTGCCGTCAAACCATGGGGGTTAGTGCTTGAACCTCCTTCGCACAGTGGATTCATTGGTTTAGACTTGATCTCACTCAAGAGCGTATAGTGACCTGCTCTAATCCCAACTAAAAATTCTAAACCTAGTAAACACACACAAAGTAAAAATAATAACACTAGAAAATAACATGGAAATCCTCTCACAAGGAGAAAAACCTCAATTGCAAATCCCACTATCAACATGTTACAAGATCCTACTTAAATTCATTACGACTCACTCATACAAATTCTTTCGCAAATCTTGCTCGACTCACTTGACAAACCCTACAAGTGGGCTTTCTATCTTACACAGAAACTTAAGCAGAAACAATAAAAATCTAGAGAAAGACACTTAAGCTCACAAGAATAAACTCTCTCTAGGTCTCTATAATATGTCCTCGTTATAAATCTTTCATTAAGTCTGGGTACATATTTAAAGAGTTACAAAAGGTTACCCTAGACTGACAAAATAAGAAACAATTACGTTTAGGAATTATACATCTCAAACCTTCAAGCACCCTATGCCAATCGGTCGCTCCCTTGAGTATCCATCCACAAACTATACTGGAATCTGGTAATAAAGAGGGCGAACCTGTGCATTCCCAGTAGACTGTGGGTGCAACCGCGCACTTCCCACGCCCTACCTGCGAGGTACAATAGATTTTTTTCGTGTCTTTGATCGTTGACTTCTAGTCCATATATGAATGAAATTACTCAGCATTTTGATTCGAATTGGACCTGTGTAATATTTTGGAAACTTGAATTTGATGTGATTTGTCTTCACTTTAATTTGGAAATATCCATATCTTCTTTCCATGTTGTTTTTGGAAATATCCTAGCTTTCCATATTTAACTTAAGAGTTTGACTAGATTTGCCACATTTAGAAACTTTACAAACTGTAGTTATTTTATTTTTTTAGAGTATTAGTAAAAAATCTATGTAATGTATGAGTGTGATCATAATTTATTGTGAGATACTGTAGCTTTTAAGGATAAGGATGCTGAAGATGGGCAAGACCACACTTGGAGTAGTGAGTGCATATATGTATAAAAAAATTAGTAGAGAATGATCATGTTACTTGATTGATCAAGAGCATTGTCACAAGAAGATCTTGTGCAGACAGAGTGAGATTGATGAGATACATAAGCATTGTTTGTAGGCAGTGAATTTCTATAGAAAGAAGATCTGAAATAGCTTAATTGGGAGTCGAGAGATGGTCACAATGCAAAAGAGTTATATGTATTGGCTCAAAGGTATATTTAAGCAACGATGAAAATAATAAGCCGCTAGTGATCACATTAGAGAATAAATTGCTAGTAATAATAGTATTAGTCTAGATAGGCTTAAAAGTAGTTAGTTAATCCCAATACTCGTATATCTAGGCCAAAAAACTATGAATGGATTGACTAGGTTCTTCGTGAACACAATAAAGTTGATGCAGAAGTTGATATTGATATACAAGATCATTGGTGGTGTAGCATGCTCGAAGAAAATCCCAGACTTTTTTAATAGTCTTAGATCGATGGAGCTAAAAACCAATGGAGGAAGTAAAAGTGTTACGACACCAAGTGATGATATGGTGATTCTTATTATCTCACTCATCAAGACGTTCAACAAACTTCTCGTTAGATTACTCTTTGCCAAGTTCATGTATTAAATAGGAACACATATATCATGAGTGATATAATGCCAGAGTTTGTAGCCTTTGATGAAACTAGACATGGCATGAGACCATGCATGTAATTGGAGCTGAAGAGAACAATCGCGATGGGCTGAGCAACGTTGGGATGCTCTATAGAGAATAATTAAACAAACTTTGTATTGGAAAAGTATATTTGGACAAAATAGAGGCAAAAAACGGACTTAGACCACTCAAAAACCTTTAGAATCAGGTCAAATTGGCCATGCAACAATCTAAAGAGCATTTAACTGGCCTATAGAAGATGATAGACTAGTCTGACAGTTCAGGTGAACTAGTTTTTTAATTTTTTGTTTTAGAGAGAGCTAGTCTAAGCTATATGAGAGCTAGGTAGCTAGGTCTAAGCCATGTAGGAGGTAGTGGCTAGGGGGCAGAGTTGTGTGGAAATTGAGCGACTAAGGGGTTGGATCTGAGTTGGAAGAAGGCATATGACTAGCAGGCTGGAGCACATCAACCTTTGGATGGCATGTAAGGGCGCGTGCTGTGGCAGTTTAGGATTATTTTGGGACGGTTGTATGCTTCACGGCAAGAAGAAGGTGACATATATTGGATGTTGAAATACAAGGGCTAGAGACAAATCCAAAAATCCAGAACAACAGAAAAAATACCCCCAAAAAAAATGAGTTTCTTGTATTATTTTATGTGGAGAAATGGATTTACAGATGGTTAAATAACCACAACTTTGATATAATGTTAGAATTAGAGAGCAATTGGAGAAAAAAGAAGAATATATATATAGACTAGGGAATTTTTGTGCAAGGTATGGATCTTATGCTATGTTTTGTAATGTGGGAATGGAATATAATCAATTGGAATCCATTCTCATTTTAACCTATTCTCATATTTGGTATCAAAAAATTAAGTTTGAATACTATTCCTTATGGATATCTATTCTCTCATTAAGTAAGAAAAGACATTCTATAATTTAAGTGATGAAATAACTATTCCATTACAATTAAGATCTGATTTAAAATTAAAAAAAAATAAAATAACAAATAGGCAACTACATTGTGATAAAAAATTTCTCTTAACCATTTTTCTTGACTATAAAGTGCCTTTTTTACCCTTAGGTCTGTTTTTTTTCCCTGAATTCATATTCTGGGCTTCTAAAAAGCTAATAAAAATATTCGTTTACATTACTTAATAACTAAGAAAAATTCGATTTAATCCGAACTCAGATTATAAAATGACAATTTTACCTCTTGATCTATTTTTTGCCCAAATTTTATTTTGGACTTCCCAAAAGATTAGAAAATATTTGTCAATGTATTTTTTTTATAACTAAGAAATTTCATCTCAATCTGAACTCAAATTGTAAAATGACAATTTTACTCTAGGCCATTTTTGGCCCAAATTTAATTTATATTCTAGGCTAACCAAAAGGCTTAAAAAAGTATTCTTGACATATTTTATATTAGTTTAATAAATTTCAGCCCAATCTGAATTCAGATTGTAAAATAATTATTTTGTTCGGCCCGTTTTTGGACAAATTTGTATTTTAGGTATCTCAGAAGATTAAAAAATGTTTATTGACATGTTTCTTAATAGTTAAGAAAATTTTAGCTTGATTCAAACTCGATTTAGAAAATGGCAGTTTTACCCTTAGGCCTTATTTTTTTTTACTCAAATTTGCATTCTAAAATAAAGTTTATTTTTATAATTTTTAATAAATTAATGTTAGTAATTTTTATTATATTTTATTTTATTTTGTCATATTTAAAATATTTAATTAAATTGTGAAAATTTGAATGTCTATTCCATCCACATTATTTTATGTTGGTAACCAAATAAAAGAATGGAATCTCATTCCATTTCCACATGTTATTCCATCTATTCTCATGTACCAAACATAGTCTTAGGAAATTTGCTATATATATATATATGTATATAAATCGTATTCTGGCAATAAAATAAAATATATATGAAGAATATTCTATAATATTCTAATAGAAATGAAAAATTAAAGAAGCAATGCATGAGATTTAAGAAATTTAAAATAATTGAATTAGAAAACTAATTAATTCATAAATTTCATTTATTTTATTTGCATCTAAAGGCACCAAAATATGATTTAACCTACAGACAAATTCAAAAGTGATTAAGATATCCATATAATATTTAATAAATCTATAAAATTTTATTATTTATTACAAGTATTATCATATTTTTACAAATATTAATTTAAAAAATTTTATAAAAATATTTAAAAAAATATGAGAAGAGTGAGAGAGTGTGTTTTAATGTGAAGTGATCGAAAAGACAACCAAATAGAAAGAAAAAAAATAATTCTAGCCAGTGAACAAATCCAACAGTTCAAAATATCCCAAATTCAAAATTTTGAACTTTCTTATTATGTAGATTTTTTCCCAAATATTATCATATTTTTAAAAATATTAATTTAAAAATTTTTATAAAAAAATATTTAAAAAAATAAAAAAAATGATCGAAAAGATAACCAATGCAGAGAAAAAAAATAAGTAATTATGGTTATTGAACAAATTCAATAGTTGAAATACTCCAAATTTAAATTCTTGAGATTCTTTATTATATAAATAGATGACACAAAGAGTTTAAAATTATATGTACTTAAAATTTTTAAGTTTTATGCATATTAAAATTAGATTTTTAATTTGAATTTATTTTTTAAGAAAATTAAACAATTAAACTCTAAATATCACTTTTTTTTTGAACTAAGAAACTTAATTAACATTGTTTAATACGTATCCATTCAGTGTTTAATAAATGTGTAAAGTTTATTATATAAATTGCAAATAATGTCACATTTTAAAAATATTATTTTAAAACTTTTATGAGAAAATATTCAAAAAAAAAAAAAAAATGAGAAGAGTGAGAAAGTATATTTTTCATGTGAAGTAACTAAAAAGGCAATCAAAGTGGAGAGAAAAAAAATAATCTTGACTATTGAACAAATCTAACATTCGAAAATATCCTAAATTTAAATCTTGAGTTTCCTTATTATATAAATTAAATATAGTCAATATGACTAATTTAAAATTTAAAAAATATCCACTCTGAAGGCTAAATAATATTCGGTTTTTTTTTTTTTTTTTTTGCATTTTTAGATTTTAAAAATACTGAGAGTACTTGGAAGAGATCATCCAGACACGCGACACCCATCTGAGCATGGGACATATGGCGGGCTCTCATATGCCCACTCCTTCAGAATAGCTGGAATGACGATTGTTGGGAGGCAGGGAGTTGCCTTGTCCCTTACACTTCTACCCATGATTTGGCTCCACTACCCGCCTCTAAACGTGCCTCATGGGCCAATACTTAACATAAACAATTAACAAAAAATGTCCCTATTTTGGGTTAACACCCATGAGCCACGATTAGTCAGATAATCGTTATGTTGTAGGTTACTTACCTATTGATGAAGACTAACCCCTATGCAAGTTTAGTTTCAACCCAAAGGGTAATCGATATACCCTTTTTACTTTTTCCAGTATCCATTATTCTCGTCACCAAAGCACCACATTTTTTCATTTATCTGTTTCCACTTTCTTCAACATGATCTTATTCTTAATCATCAATTTTTCATCATACTAATAAATCACAACATCATTATCAAATATCCTTAACAACTTACGGTAAAATGATAAGTTCATTAAATCATATTCTTTAGCATAACATAAATGTCCGTAAATTAATATCACTTACAAAATATCCAAGCCATAGTTTCCAATTCATTTATCCTTTACTTATATAATCATGATATTTCTTCTTTCTTAGAAATACTTTTTTGGTCCTTTGTGTCACAATGTTTTCGGAAATGATACATTTTATGTGATAAAGTAGTCAAGGTGAAGCTTCTGGTCAAACCCCATGAATTTGGAGGTCCCAACCTATGTGCTTGGATTTCCTTCAGAAATCGAGTTTAGTAGCCTCTGTTTTCAATATTACCGTTAGTTGGATTTTGAATTTTGTAACACTTGTTTTTGAATGGATCTTTGTGTTGTCAACCCTCAAAACTCACTTTCAAACACGAATTAACTCAATAGTGTACTCAATTTGGAATTACGTCAACTATAGAACAAATATTGATCCTCAATTTCATCAACTTTCTAGGAAATATATATGTATATTTATATGTTTCATTTTACATAAAGTTCAAGAAATAGGCTTTAATCTTTCCAAAACTTAAACATAATAACATTATAAAGCATCAATATATCATATGTGAAAGTCATGCATTAAATCCCTATGTAGTGAACCTGGAAGAAGAAAAAGTGAAGAACAGTAAGCTATTGGAATTTCAAAAAAGACGAAAATCTTTGTAGGATCAATCCACAAACCTTAACATCAAAATGAACGCATCAATGTATTTGTTATGAATCTAATTAAAAAACCATATATGTAATTTCAATTTGGGTCAGGATTGAAGAACTTATTGTATATATATTTACATACCAAAGATCATTTGAGGGAGAAAGAGAGAGAGAGAGAATAAAATGATGGTTTAGGTAGGTGGGCGACAAACCTAGGGGATAGGCTCTTAGCTTGGGTAATGGAAGCAAAAGAGAACTAAGTAGCCAAAAATTACAGAATCAACTTGGAAGTATTGACATTATCATTCAGGTGCCTAGGTATAGAGATACGTGTGCTTGGGCAAGGGTGTGCACCCAGGGTGCACCATTTATACCTTGTGACATAGATTAGGTCAATGTAGTTCTACCTATGGTCAAAACTATATGTTTTGTGATGCTAGATGTGTGTGGGAGCCTCACTTAAAGTATAGGTTAATGTCTTGCACAGATTAGAAAAACTGTGACGACTAGATTCAAGCTATGTGCTCAACCTATTGACATACCCAGTGAAGGGGATCAGGTTAATGTAGCTCTAAATCAATGTTTCATGCAAATGTGATGTGCTGATATATACACGTGGATGCAAGCGTGATCAGAATACCATGAATGGCAAATTGATAGGCCTCAAGCATAGTAAACCTCATCATCAGCAAAGGTATGTTAAGTGCATGAATTGATAAGCAACTAATGAGGTTGATATTATATTACTAGGTTAATGTGAAGGAGCTTCGCTCCTAAGATGAGATGAGAAAGAGCCTAGCTCTAGGTTTATATTAGGAGTAATTGTCTTTGTATTAACTTAAGTGTAAGAGCCTTACTCTAAGACTGAAATGAAATTTACTGCCTTGTGCATAACTTGGGAAGAGAGATTCACTCCAGATGATAAAAAGGCAGTTAGCACCTTATGCATAATTGGGAAAAGGAGTCTTGCTCCAAAGGAAAACAATTGTTAGTGCTTTGCGCATAACTGGGGAAAAGAACCTTGCTTTAGATGAGAAATAATAGTTAGTGCCTTGCATATAACTGGAGAAAAGGAGCCTTAATCCAATGGAAGAGACAGTTAATGCCTTGTGCATAACTGTGGAAAGGAGCTTTGCCTAAGAATGCACCATGCGTGTGTAAATGAGTGTCTATCATTTTGGAAAAGGAATTTAGTTTTGATGAGGAGCTCAGTTCATGGTGATGAGGACCATGCTAATGTGAATTGGCCTAGGAGCCATCTGTTATATGAGTAATGCAGTTTTTATGAATAGATATACAATAGGCATGTTAAATGTGATGATAACTTTATTCTAACATGGATGACAGCTCAAGGATGCATGTTAGATATATCTAAGGGAGTCATGACTCAGAAATCATCAGCTTAACTAATCTTAACTCATTTCCAATCTCTGGAGCCTCACTTCCTTAGGTGAATGCTCTGGATTGGTAAGTGTTTGACTTCTAAATCTGTATTTGCCCAAATGGGTGTGTTTGCATGTGTTGATGTGTTCTAGTAGGTCAAGTCATGTGTAGGCATGTCAAGATGATTGTACGCAATCATTGACATGTTTGTGCATCATTCCATTACCCATTTAAGCATGTTATCAAGTTATTTCAATGATTTTGTTAGTATTTTGTGACTTCCTATCTTTGGTATTTGTATTGTAGGTTATGGAAGAAATTAGTGAAGATAAGGAAGCTTTGGAGGCAATATATGTTGAAGAAAAGAGCTACGTAATGATCACCAAACCAGGAAATGAAAAGAAATGGAAAAGAAGCATGTTGGAGGCCTAAAGAAGGAAGTTGTAGCATGAAGGAAGAAGAAAAAGGCCAAGCATAGACTTAGCTCTATGTATCCTGCACTTGGGATGTGTGCCCCTCATGCGGTGTGCCCCATTGAGTTTGTGGGATGTGCCCCCCTTCGTGTGTGCCCCTTTTTGTTTCTAGCCGTACGCCCATTGAGAGCCCATTTTCAGGTGTTTCGGTGGAGCATTTCATCAAACACTCATGCAGAGCTAGGCCGGGTGCACGGCCTTTCTGCCATGGGCACCTATGACACCTCCTAGCTGGTTTTTTAGTTTTCTTTTCACTTATAAAGTGACTCTTCTACCCTTAATATGTTTTTGCCTATAAATAGGCTTGTAAAAATTTTGAAAATGAGCTTTTACATTATGTTTAATCATTAGGGTTTGTTAGTTTAGTGATCTTTTCCTTCTCTCTCCTAGGGCTTATGCTTGTAAGTGACTTTGCATTCAATTATTTCAATTTTAAGTTTTAATTTCTAGATTTCTTCCATTTCTCTTTTCGTTTATTTAGTTTTTAATCTCTACTTTTTGTTTTGATCTTTTTTTTTTAGATTTATGGCTTGTTTGTATGTTGATTTCCCTACTCAAAGGTTTAGTTTCTCTTTAAGCATGTTAGGCTAGGTCATATTCTAGGCTTCAAGCCATTGAAGGTGGTGTGGTAGTTTGGAGAACTCAAACGTAAAAAAAAATATCATTCAATGAGATATCTTTTTGATTTCTAATTGGAATCTCATAGTAAGCTAGGGCTCTTTTGAAATTAATTCACCCATGTTACAACCATAGCTTGGTTATAAGTTTTCACTTGTGCACACCAAGTATTTGGTTCAATGTCCCAATGAGTTAGAAGCATATTTTCCAAAACCTAAATTAGGTTTCTTACGAAATCAAATTACCCGTGTTATAATCATAGCTTGGTTATGAGTGGCCACTCGTGCATCCAAGTGTTTGATTCAATGGTCTGGTGACTTGGAACCTATTTTCCTAAAACCATAACTTGAGATTTCCTTAAGAAATCAATTCACCAATGTTACAATCGAAGCTTGGTTACGAGTTGATACTCATGCACACCAGGTGTTCGATTCAATGTCCTGGTGAGTCCAAAACTAATTTCAAAAACATCTACTTACCTTGAGCTTCATAAAGTAGGTTTTAAGGGAATATCTTCCGACTTAGTTATGCATGTGCAATTGCAAGGTTAAGTTACAAACGTGTTTGAGTAAACTACGATTATCCCACTACCGGATTTGATTCGAAGCCAAGATTATCTTAGTTATTTTATTGTTAAAGTTTTGGTCTTAAGTTATTATCATAATTCCTTCACTCCATTATTCTTAACCCAACCATAATCAAATATTCCCATAATCAAAACATAGTTTGGATTAGATTAGAATCACCTACTAACTAAAGAGAATAAGTTTAGAGCTTTTAACAAAGCATTTCTTGTGGAAATGACCTTGGTTTCTCATCGAGTAAAACTATGACCACTTTTTGCACTTAAAAGGTAGAACCAAAACACATTTCTCAGGGTCGGTCACAAGACATGGTGTACGGCATGTTATAACATGATTTAGTATGGTAAATAATGTCTTAGCATGTTGTACCTATATATTGATAATGATGAAACATGTTAGCATGCGATAGAATGATGATTGGTATGGTAACATGGGGTAGCATAGTAATGACATGGTATATCATGAGTATACATCATAATATCATGGTATGACATGTCATGGTAGCATGTGAACAGGGCATAAACATGGTAGGGATGACTAGCCATTGATAAGATGATGATGTTTGGTAAAGCCTAAGCATAGTATTATGATGTTATCAGAATGGATGACATGTAGATATGGATGGTATGAGAGAGCAGAACATGATAGTATATGTGGACATATCAATGGCAATGGTAATAGTATGATTTGGATTTCCTATGTGTGTATGTCATGGAATTTTACTAAACCGTCCTCGGGTAAATCCGATGAATAATCATACATCAAATTAAGCTTGAACTTGAGTTATGATTCGGATACCTTTCATTAACAGAAGGCTTTTATTTACATAATTGGAATGATTTTTCCTAATCATGCAAATAAATTAGATTAAAAAATAAAATAAAAATTTTCTAGAGAGAGAAAATTATATTGATGCGGGTTTTTTTTAGAGAGAGAAAGTATAAAGTCTTGGCCTTACCTTGATAGCTCTGAGCACTGAGTGTTGAATGTGAAAATGAAAAAGAGGGAGGTCCTTTATATAGGCCTCACTTGCCTTAAACAAATTATCACTCAGTAATTGTGGGGAAAGAAATCTGCCTGCATTCGTGAGTGGAGAGATCGCCTGAGGCTCTAGGCAAGAATCTTTGCATAAACACTTATACAAAGTTTTCTACCTATGAATACAAGCAAAAATGGTTGTCTAAGGCTACAGGCAAAGACTCTTACTAAATGGTGCATGCAAAGACTCCACCTATGCTTATTGGTAGAAAAACCAGCCACAAGCCTTGTGCCTAAAGGGGTTCGGTAGAAAGAAGGGGGAAAATAGGCCATTTGGATTGTAACCCCCGGCTCAGGCTATGCTCTGTTAGGTCTAGGTTTCCCTTAATAGGTTCAGGCCATTTGAAGAAGTTCTAGGAAATTTTTGGGAGCTTTAGAGACCTCCTAGACACTTTATGGAGAGAATTAAACCAATTAGGTCAAATTTTGGTTCAATTTCAATTTTCTAGGATCAAGTTAGGTCCGTTTGAAAATTAATGCTCTGAAACAAGCTAAAACAGAAAGAGAGTCACCAAATTCTTTCTTGTAACCTTTGTCGGTGCACTTAAGAAAACCCCTCCTGCCATTTTTAAGTATGAGGATTTCAAAAATTCCATTGAAATGACTCCTAGACATTTTTGTGCATTTATAAATTATTAATAATTTTCTAATCTGAAATTTGGAGGGACCTCCTAAAGTTTGATTTGACCTGACCTAACTATGTCATTACCTCAGAAAATATACCCTTAATATTCCTGTGCAATTTAAGGATATTCCTACTTCGTCTGGAGGCTCAAAATATGTCTGATGTGCTAGTGGTCCCTTGTCATCGGTAGGAGTCATTTTGAGTTAGGGGGCTTAAATGACATTTGAAGTGGTATTTTGGCTACTTTGAGCTATATTCTATGTCTTCTGGTATGTTCTAAGAATTCCTATGTATTTTTATATTTTTGCTTGACCTAGTTATTTCGGTTGATACTTTCCTTTGAGTGTGTCAGTAGAGGCCATTATTGCCTTTTAGACCGAATTGACCCTTAACTCAAAAATCTAGATGTTTTGTTGATGCAGTAGTTATTTGTTTGGTGTCTTGGACATGTCTATTATAGACACCTCAATTTTGTCCCTTGCTTAAAATTTACAATATTTAATATTTTTAGTTGAATGGTGCTTTATTGATTAAATTTTGTTAATCATAGGATATGTTAAATTGCCAGAATTCAACAAAAAGTAAATATTCAGTAAAATGATGATTGCACCCTTAGAAGCGTGGGAAGTCAAGCTGAAGGTTTAGAATAAGGTAGAAGGCCACCAGAATGTACATATATGTTTAAGACATCAAACAGACAACTCTTACATCAACAAAAGAGTCAAAATCCAGAGTCAAGGATCAATTCGATCTAAAAGTCAAGAATGGCCTCTATTAACACACTTGAAAGATAGTATCAACTGGATACCCAGATTAAGCCAAAAACATACAAGAATACACAACATCCCAAAACATGCTAAAGGACATAAAACATAGCTCAAAGTAGCCAAAATACCACTTTCGAAGTTATTTAGGTCTCGTTGACTCAAAATGGCTCCTACTGATAAGAAAGAAGCTATAGGAACACTAGAATAATTTGAACACTTAAAATGAAGTTAGAAGATGCTCAAGTTGCACAAGAATGTCAAGATATGTTTCCTGAGGTAATGATATAGTTAATTCTGGTCATGTCAAACCTTAGGAGGTCCATTTGGAGCCCGAACTCAGAAATTTGTTAATATTTCATAAATTAATAAAAGTGTCTGGGAATTAAGCTGATTTCATTTTTGGATTTCTCATACCTAAAAATGGTAGGAGGAGTCATCTTGGTGATGCCTCCAAGGGTCAGGCAAAAGACTTGGTTGGCCCCCCCATTTCAATCCGTTTTGGGGCAGTAGTTTGCAAATAGATCTAACTCGATCCTGAAGAATTCAAATTGAATCAAAATTTGACCTAATTGGTTAATTCTCTGCAAAAAGTGCCTGAGAGGCCCCCAAAGCTCCTAAAAACTATCCAGAACTCCTAAAATAGCCCAAACCTATCAAAGTAAGGTTTGAACCTAGCTAAACATGGTTTGAGCTTGGGGTTATAGGCTAAACTCATGGCTGCTAAACCTTTTGGTAGCAATGGTGGTGGCGAGTTGTTTTGCCCGCTAGGTTGGGTAGAAACTTCTGCCTATATTATCGGGCAAACCATTCCACCCGCAAGGCTAGGCAAGTTTTTTCGCCTGTGAAGCCAAGCAAAACATTCTACCCAAGGAGTCGGGTAAGATTTATTTTTCCAGTGAAGTGAGGAGAAAGTTTTTGCCTGTAGCTCAGGCAAACAAGTTTGCCCACATGGCTCTTGCGAAAGTTTTGTTTGGGTTAGGAAATCCTATAAAATAGGGGCTCGCCCTCCTCATTTATTCATTCAACACTCGGCGCACTCAAGAGCTCTCAAATCTAGACTTTTTCTCTTTAGAAAGAGCCCACGTCGGTATAATTTTCTCTAGAAGATTTTTATTTTATTTTTCAATTTAATTTATTTACATACTTAGAATAAAATAATTTTAATTATATAAATAAAAATAATTTGTTAATGAAAGATATCCGAATTATAACTCAAGTTTAGGTCGAATCCGACACATGATATTGACTGGATTTATCTCAGACAATTTTGCAAAATTCCAAACATTATACATTTGACATGTTCACATCGTACTACCATACTATACTATATCATGCCATTACCATACTATATCATGCCATTATCATGCTACACCATGTTATAGCATATCATCATGCTATGCCATGCTAACTTGTCTTATCATCATCACATATCATGGTATAACATGCTAAGATATCGTTTACCATGCTAGCACATGCTATGAAATGTCATATCTCATATCTTGACGTGTCGTCATATGCCTTGACGTGCTAGAATATATCCAAACATTCAAACACACACCCACTTACGTTGACACGACCTTAGAAATCAAACGCTTATTAATCCAGAGCATTCATCTGAGTGAGCGAGGCTCCAGAAACTAGGAATGACTTAGGATTGGTTAAGCCGGTGACTTCTAAGTTATGACTTCCTATAGATATATTTGACATGCATCCTTCAACTGTCATCTATGATAGAATATAAAATGTCATCATATTCAACATATTTATGACATATCAAATGCACCACATTAGACTCTTATGTCATTTCACACAGACCTGATCATCATCACAAGGAACTGAACCTCGATCAGAGTTGAGTTTCTTTCCTAAATGATAGACGCTTACTCACACACGCTGGATGCATTCTTGGAGCAAGACTCATTTTCTTTAGTTATATGCAAGGCGCTAACTGTTCTTTGTCATTTAGAGCAAGGCTCATTTCCCATAGGTGTGCTAGGTGCTAACTTTTATTCTTTGGAGCAAGGCTCCATTCCCAGTTATGCGCTAGGTATTAACTATCTCTTATCATATGGAGTAAGGCTCATTTTCCCCACTTACGTGCAAGGTGCTAATTGTTCTTTTACTTTGGAGCAAAGCCTTTTTCCAAGTTAAACACAAGGTGCTAATTGTCTTTTATCATCTAGACCGAAGCTCTTTTACCAAGTTATGCGCAAGGTGCTAACTTTCATTTCGGTCTCACAGCTAGGCTCTCACAATATAAAGATGATTATTCTTGATACATACCTAGAGCTAGGCTTTTTCTTTCCCTCATCCTATATCAAGAGTGATGCTCCCTCACACTAATCCTGTATACAAAATTGACCCTATTAGTCACTCCTTCATACATTTACCCCACTTAGGCTAATGATGAGGCTCGATATGCTTGATGCCAACTAGTTTGCCACCACGGCATTCTGATCACGTTTGCATCCATGCATATATTTTAGCAATCACATCGATGCAAGGTACAAACTGAGCTTTAGAGCTACATTGACCTGATCTTTAATAGGGTGTGTAAGTAGCTCGAGTAAATAGCTTGAGTCCAGTCACCACGGTCTTCATAGACTATTTGCGTGAGACGTTAACTTACACTTAAAGTAAGGATCTTACATTTGCATACCAGTTCACTTCTCATCAACATATAGTTCAGACCACTTTAGGTCTGAACTACTTGACTGATTCCTTTATAGCATACATAGACAGCTCGAGCAAATAGCTTAAGTTTGGTCACCACGGTCTTCATAGACCATCTGTGTGAAGTGTCAACTTAGACTTAGAGCGAGGCTCTCACATCCATCTAGACCGTTTAATCATATAAGCATTGTTTAGACCACCGTAGGTCTAACTATGTTGACCTGATCCCTTCACGAGTATGTAGGCAGCTCGAGCACATACCTCAAGTTTTTTTTTTTGGTAGTTAAGCGTTTATTTTATTACCAAAAAAATTAGATTTACAACGAGCTCGAAACTAACCCCTAAGGGTACACACCCCATTTAAAGGGTTCCAAAAGACAAGACCATCTATCCTATCCATTAATAATTCCACTTACAACCCAAGTAGATAGGTACATAGCTCGAGTTCGATCACCTTGGTCGTGACATCTGTGTAGTTTGGTAGTGTTCTACCTTTATTTGGGCTTGTAACTTACTTTTCCTTTTCTAAGGGTATGATTGTCATTTTACTAATTGTTTGCTTTTTGTTGAATTTTGGCACTTTGACATAGCCTATGATTAAGAGTAGGGATGGGCACGGGACGGGTAGGGGACGGGTACGTATATCCCCATACCCGATCCCCAAACTAAAATCAATCCCCATACCCTACCCGATCTCCACTGGAGATTTATTTTTACTACCCATCCCTGACCCAAACAGGGAATGGGGATCCCCATGGAAAATGGGTACCTAAATTGAAAAAATATAAAAATACAAAAATTTTAAAATATGACTTATAAGAAAATAAAGTAAAATCCTAATATATTTTAAAAAAACAAAAACCATATATATAGGGGTGGAAACGAGCCGAACCGAGCCGAGCTTTAACATGCTCGAGCTCGGCGGCGAGCTTTTTATACTAAGCTCGAGCTCGAGCTCGAGCTTGATTCGAGCTTTTATATAGGCTCGAGCTCGACTCGATAAAGAAGAAGTTAGACTCGATTAGGCTCGCGAATAATTCGATTAAACCAAAACGGCGTCGTTTTGATTTAAAATATAATATATTTAAAAAATATAATAAAAATATTATTAAAAAATTATATTATTCTAACGAGCCTGCTCGCGAGCTTTCGAGCCGAGCTTCTTTAGGTTCGAGCTCGAGCTCGAATCCAAAACGAGTAAAAAATCGAGCTCGTTCGAGCTCGTTTAACTCACGAATCGAGCTCGAGCAAGCTTTTTTCGAGCCGAGCTCGAGTAGCTCACGAACGGCTCAGTTCGTTTCCACCCCTACATATATATTATATATATATAGAAAGCATTTATAAGGTTTTTATTTTCCTACCATATTAATAGGTTTTTAATTTTTTACCATATTAATAGATTCTACGGTTCAAAATAGGAAAGTAAACAAAGAAACATTCACAGTTGGTCTATCTCAATTTATAGTTTCTTTGTAAACTAGAAAACAAAGTAAATTAATAAGAATGTGATAGATAAAGAAACTCAAAATCTTAATTCACTACTTTACTGAGAAATCTGTCATAACAAACACATTAAAAATTAAATTATATATATATATATACGAGAATATTGGTATGGTCAGGGAACGGGTAGGGTAGGGTACGGGCCGGGACAGACTCATACCTGTACCCTACCCGATCCCTGAATTTTTTAAAAAAATATCCCCGTACCCTACCTAATCCCTAAAAAATCCCTGAATCCCCTACCCATTTGGGGTGAGGATCAAGTAGGGTACAAATAGGTAGGCCGAGATGACCATCCCTAATTAAGAGAAGTCAATCAGTAGAGCATTATTCAACTAAAAGCATTAAATATTATGAATTTTAAGTAAGAAGGCAAAATTTGGTTGTCCACACATGTTTTTATTTTAAAGACTAAAACTCAACCTTTAACTAATTAATCAAACAACAAAGGTGTCATTTTAACTACATAAACATACCTAATGATCCATAATCTTTCGTGAATATGAACCTAATAATGTTAAAATCTAGGTCATTATAAGGTAGAGATTCATTGCCAGTCCGAGCAAGCCCTCATGGAGCACTAAATTAAGTACCTGGTGGTAGACGTCCTGTCTTTCTATAATGCTATAATGGGATGCCTTGGCTACATAAAGTGAAGGAAATCCCTTCCACCTATTGCCAGATGATGTAGGAAATTTCTCAATTAAAGAGGATCAAGTTGTCTTAAAAGAAAATATTACTTAGTCACTATTAGGGCTAAGAACATTCCTAGTCAAGTCAAGTCGATGGTCAGACCTAACAATGCCTCTACCATTGATGATATGGGCCGAGATCCCAGTGACAAAGCAATTGAAGATCCTTATAGGGGAGAACCTTCATGACCAAGAGAAAAAGGCTCCCGTTGAACCACTTAAGGAGAATTCGGAGCTATTCGCTTGGACACCTTATGAGATACCTAGTAATGACCCAGCCACGATGTCCTACAAAATTAACACGTGCCCGACCATTAAGTCCGGTTCAAAAAGTGAAGCAATTTTCCCCAATATGCATAGAAGTTGTAATTGAGAAAGTGAGGAAATTGATGGAGGTTGGAACAATTAGAGAGGTAAGTTACCCAGAGTGGCTCTCCAACATTGTGGTGATAAGAAAGAAAGACAGTAAGTGGCACGTTTGTGTGGGCTTCACCAATTTTAACAAAGCTTGCTTGAAGGACCACTTTCCTTTGCTGAAGATTAATCAGCTATCGATGCCATCGCAGGGCACAAGATGATAAGTTTTCTCAATACTTATAGAGGATATTATCAAATTCTCATGTTTAGACCCCATCAAAAGAAGATGACATTCATCATGCCTTAAGGGATGTACTATTACAAGGTAATGCCATTCGGGCTAAAAAATTCTAGGCCCAAATATCAGAGATTGGTTACCAGAATATTTGGCTTATAGATTGGCTGAACAATAAAAGTTTACATTGAAGGCATGGTCATCAAGAGTAAAGCAAATACTGACCACTTTTCTACTCTCTGGGATGTGGTTGGAATACTTAGTCATATGCGCCTTTGTGGTAAATTTTGGTAAGTCACTCGAGCATTTGGTGATGAGGAATGGGATTAAGGCCAACCTCAGTTAGATTGAATCCATCAAGAACCTGTCGTAGTTACTACAGTGAAGAAGGTGTAGCACATTACTGGCATGGCAGTAGCCCTTAATCAATTCATTAGAGGGGCTTCTGATTGGTGTAGACCATTCTTCTAACTTTTGAAAAGGAGATGCATCATTTATTGGGATGAAGAGTGCAATTGAGTTTTGGAGTAACTGAAGGCCTATTTTGCTTCCCCTTCTCTTTTATCAACTCTGTAGTAAGAAGAAGTACTATAACTCTACTTGTGCGTATCAGAGCATTCAGTCAGTGCAGTACTTATACAAGAGGAAAATGGAGTTCAATGATCAGTATATTATGTTAGCAAAACTCTAGTCGGGCCTGAGACTTGAGATACATTCTGATAGAAAAGTTAATCTTGGCTTTAGTTATAGCCTCTCAAAAGCTATCCCACTACTTTCTGGCAAACACAGTGGCAATCATCACTAAACACCCATTTAAAGCTATTATAAGGGGGGCAAATCTATCTAGAATGATAGCAAAATGGGTGATTGAGCTCAACACTTATGATATAGGCATCGTCCTGTAGATAGCCGTAAAAGCATAAAATATTGGCAGACTTTATGATTGAATTCGTGCTTCCATCTACCTCCGAGTAGAATAAGGTCCTGGCAATAACCGATAACTAGCCCTAGAAGGCCCAAGTTGATGGTACCTTAACAAGAAAAGGGTTAGGCGCTGGTGTTTTTCTTAATTTCTTTAGAAGGCCTTCTGTTAAAGCATGTGGTTGAGCTCTGTTTTCAGACAACCAACAATGAAATAGAATAAGAAGCCTTCCTAATTGGACTTTGATGACATTTTGATAGCACGCCCACAGAGTAATCTTAATTTTTCATTCCCAATTGGTTATCAGTCAGCTCAATGAGAAATATGAGGTCCGATCAGATAATATGACCAGGCATACAAGCAAGCCTAAGTGCTCATCGATAAATTCGATTCAGTTGAACTACAGCTGATCAGGAGGAATGACAATTACTAAGTTGACGCTTTAGCAATGCTAGGAGTGGTTGAACATCATAGGGAAACAATAAAATATCACAGTGGAGAGGCTATTTGCTCTAAGTATAATGAAGACTAAGAAGACTATATAGGCCAATTCTCCCACTCTGAGCTGGATGGATCCTATCATCTAGTTCCTATTAGACGACGTGCTCCCTTAGTGTAAAAAAAAGGCTTTGAAGATCAAAAGTAAGGCGCTAAAATTCTGGCTACTTCTCGACTTAAATCTTTGCGAGCAATGTAGGCTAAACTTGTTCTATATGCAACCTGATTGAGTATGAAAAATACTTAAGAAAATTATGAAAGAAGTTATGGAGCCCATACTTGGGGGCGATCCTTTGTCACTCGAGAAATCTTATAAAGGTATTGGTGGTCTTATATACACAAGGATGCCTGCTAGTATACCAAGAACTATAATAAGTGTCAGACATTTACTCCAGTTCCTCACTAACCAGCCTAGGATCTCAGTCTCCTTACCAGCCTTTGGCCTTCCACTGAATGGGGAATCGATATAGTCAGCTCAATGCCAATGGCTTCAGGTGGTCAGCATTGGCTCTTATATAGTTGCAGTTGATTACTTTACCAAGTGGATCAAGGTAGAACCACTAAACACAATCAAGGATGCTAGCACAAAGAGATTTATCTGGAAGAACATTGTAACAAGGTATAGGAACTTATGGTGCTTAACTCAGTCAACGACACCCCCGTTTGATAGTTTCTCCTTCAGAAGTTTTTTCTCAAATCTTGTTATTTGCAACCACTATTCCAGTTTAGCCTACCCTTAGAGTAATGGCCAAGCAGAAGTCTGTAATAAGACAGTCCTGAATAGCATCAAGAAGTGACTTGATCAAGTTTAGGGTGGAAGAGCTACCAATTGTGATGTAGGCTTATTGGACTACTCCTTACCAATCAATAGGGGAAACTTCTTTATCACCAGCATATGGAATAGAAGTAGTTATACCTTTAGAACTTGGCATATCAATAATCTGAATAGCAGCCTTCATGCAAAGGAACAACGATTTGACCTTTCGATGAAAAAAATGAGCTAGCCTGTATCCAAACAACTGCTTACCAATAACAGCTCAGAAAAGCCAGAAGCAGAGATGTTCGGGGAAGATCCTTTATCGTAGGAGACCTCGTCCTCCAAAAAGACTTGTTCTACACAAAGAATCCAGTTGACTGGAAATTTGGTTTGAATTGGGAAAGTCCTTATAGAGTTACTTAAATGGTCGGCAATGGAGTTTATCGACAGGAAGACTTGTAAGGGCAACAAATCCCAAGGCCATAAAATGTTACCAATTTGAGACAGTATTATCATTGAGTTATAACAGCCTTTTTTTAATGATCAATAAAAGTGGAGTTCTCTCATGTGTTGTTTTTTTGTCAAGATACCTTTCTCAGTAAAATGATCACTTGGTTTCTGCCTAACAGAATTATGGCTCGACCACTTCATCTACTTAGGTTAGCCTTAAAATGGTTGCCTAGTCTCAACCTGACAGAACCACGGCTCAGCAACCTGACTTGTTTGGGTCGGCCTCAAAACAATCACTTGGTATCTTCTTGATAGAACCACAACTTGGTCACCTAACCTGCTTGGGTTGGCCTCAAAATGATCGCCTATTTTTTACCTAACAGAATCACGGTTTACCCACCTGACTTGCTCGGGTCGGCCTCAAGATAATTGCCTGGCACCAGCCAAAGCCCAACAAACACCTAAGTTTTCACTTTGTTAGTAAGGCTTCAGAAATAAAATAAGCCTACAAAGTGGCATTGCCATCCTTGGCTAAGTTTCTTTCATTTATTCGGATAAAACAGATCTGGACTAAAAAAGGGTTATTCTTGGCTTGCTTATATTTAACAATGACTTAAGCCTCGTACAATCTTAATTTATGGCCAGCACAAGTCAAGTTTTATTTAATCTAATAAAATTGTCTATCTTTATATGCTCAGGAATCTTATTTGAATTATGTCAAGCAAAGCCTAATTCATTTAATTTCTCTAGTTTAGGCTTTTCTATTAAGTCCAATTAAAGCTAATACTATGCTAAAGCTATTCAATTCAAGTTCTTGTTTGCTTGATTCAGTCCAAAATTTATTCAAGTTATTTAGTTTAGATTAGCATATAAAAATTACTTCAGGTTAGCACACATCAACAACTTTAGCAAAAGGAGTTTATATTAATAAGGAGCGTTAACCTATCCAAAAAGCTTGATTAAAAAAGAAAAAGAAAAAGTAGCTCGTAGACTGACAAAGATAGAAAAGAAAAATGACTAAGTGTCACCAATTCTTTCATTTTTAGCATTATGAGTTTGATCGCTGGCTTGTTCATCTCAGTTCTGGTTAGTGTAAGGGATGCACTTGAAATGCTTAAAGCTAGAGGGATGAAGTCCAGATTATCGACCAGCCAAGGGATGCTGGAGTAGAGCTCTAAATCCTTTGAATGACTGACTTTCTTCAAAGCCAAACACTAACCATCTCTGAAGTAAGTGTTTGTGCCGAAAGTAACTTAAACTTGGTAGTCATCCCTGGTGTGGCCTTCTTTAATGTTTTCCTCTAGCTCGGTGTTCTTTTGCTTCATGGCCTCCAACTTAGTCTCAATCAATTGCAACTTGGCAATGGTAGTGCACTTCTTGACCGCAAGCTCTTTATTCTAAGCATAGACCTCCTTAACGTTATCCTTGACTTTTTCTACTCAGGAGCATTGGGTCATTTCTGCTCACACGACTGTTTTGACAGTCTCAAATTAGTTTGCGAGGAACATCATGGAAGAACTTGGCTCTCTATTAAAGAACACAATTTAGAATAGAAGAAGATGAACATTTTAAAGCAAAAAGAAGTAACTAGTTGAATAATAATTTACTCACCAGAAGGGTGTATTGGACACCCTGTCAAGCCTAGTCCTCGTCTAGCATAATCATAATGTTCTCTTGATCAGACAGGAGAGTGGCTGCTTAAGTAATCGTCATGGTGACCTCTTGGTCCTTTATGGCTAAGGAAGTGTCTGGGTTATACAACTACAAAGTATTGGGCTAACAATGAATTCTCTCTCCACTAGTGAGAAAGAGAGGTTGCTAAGGTCGATTTGTTGCTTACCAACCTCTTTGGACTTCTTTTGAGGTGTCCCTATCTGGAAGGACTTAGCCAGCCTCTTGGACAAATTGATTTCTCCCTAAAGGTAATGGTGGCTGCTTGTTGATCTTCTTGGCTTTTTTAGCCACATCTTTTATTCCAGCAAGCAGATTTCTTGGCAGCATTTTGTTTTTCTCATGATCAAGAATGATATATAAGAGGATAACCTTAAGGTTAGGGAGGCCATTGTCTGGGTCTGATTATTGTTTTGAGGATCCCATTCAAGTCTGACCAGACAAACTCGCAAGTGTGCGTATTAGCTCGGTGCTCGGTCACTATCACAGAGTCCTAAATTTTGAAAAGGAGAGTGATAATGCTCAAGATCTTGTTGACTTCATCCTCAGTTAGCTTGGGGGGTAGAGTAGTATACTTTATGTAAGTCAGCCGATACAAGATCAAAATAGGAGCTGCCCAACCAAGTCCTTTGAGGTATGCTTGGCCTTCGTAGGCAAGAACTCTTATAATTTGAGCAACATTCACACCAAATGGCTTCTTATAACATTTGTCGAAGCCTTTCTCTACAAGAAGTAACTTGATTAGTATTCGAACAAAACAAAAAAACACAAATATCAAAAATGGGAAAGATAACTACCTCTGCCCCCCAAGAAGTTTATAATGCTGAACTCCTTCGGTTCTCCTAGCTAGAATTGCCAATCCTTGGTGACTAAGATGAAATCAGCCTGAAGATTCTTATTGGAGTTGGGCAAGACGTGGACTAGTTTGTCTTTAACCTTACATTTCATATAACAACTGTGCTTGGTCGGCACAAGTGCATAATAGTGTAGGATCTCTGGGGGGGGCCTAAGTTCACTTTAAATGTCCTATTTATTTCTACCATTCCCACCAAAATCGACCTTGATTGTATTAAAAAATGCACGAACAAGAGGATGGAGTAGGAAGCTAACTCCACACTCCTCTATGGCCACTAATGGCCGCCTAGTCTATTTTGAACCCTTAGACTTTGCGATTCTCTCATCATTAACTTTAGTGATGGCCAACTTGATGGAGTTCAGTATTTGATGCCTCTCCCTGAAGGCCTTTATACCTCATACTTTCCTAAGTAGGGCTAAAACCTTCCCTATCCCAAAGAAGAAGAAAAAGATGAAGAAGAGATTTTTTGAAACTCAACAAGGACGAATCAACTAACCAAGGGGTGGTCGACTAAGTTTTAATCTAAACAAACTAATGCTAATTGAGATTGGACAAGTGCTCTTATGAAAATGTAAGAATCATCTGAGATTGTGAAAGTCTGGATTGTATGCCAAGATGACTATTTATAACGAGGGATTTAGAGGAAGATGAAGAGCTTGTATATGAAGCAATAGCATCCCCATTTAAAGCTACCATTTACATCAACTCTTTCATCAAAAGAGGCACTTAGATTGCCCCTAATCGTAACCTTAGGGTTAGCATAGGTCAAAATTAATGTCGAATGGACTGGCCTATCATCCAGACACGTGACATGCATCCGAGCATGGGGCACACGGTGGCTTTCACATGCCTACTCCTTCAGCACGACTAGTATAGTAATCATTAGGAAGTGGGAAGTTGCCTTATCTTTTACACTTCTACCCATAATTCGACATCACTGCCAACCTTCGAACGTGGTTTGACTACTCGAGATAGCAGATATAAACTTCAATTCATGTCTATAATATCAAAAGACACACAAAAAGAAAGGTTAGACACTATTACCTTGCTAATAATTGGCTTCCTCACTCTCTTAAACTTTATCTCACCTTCTAGTATTAACTTGACCATCATAAGGGCATTTAGTCAAATCCTGCCTGGCTAGCAGTTTTTTCTAGGTATTTGGCGAAGAGCCAGAAACCACCAGTCGTTGCTCTCTATTTCAGCACAGCCAAATAGCTTAACTCTATCTAGAGTGTTACTTGGATAGTTTGTACAAGCAACTACCAATTCATGACACCCTAATTGCTATTATGAGAGAAATAACATAATTAGTATTTAAATATTTTTATTTGTATTTTTAATTTAATTTCTAATGTATTTGAAATATGTAAATTCTACAACTATATTTAATTTATGAGTAAGTGGGTACTTTGTAAAAACCCAAGCGTTCATTCAAATCTATTAAACTATAACTATAATGGTTTTATACATGGAAAAAAAAAATTAAAGTTATAGTCATTTAGCGATGTGAAACAAAAAAATAAACATTGAAGAGATAAAAAGGTAATCTTAACCATTGAACAAATCCAATGGTTGAAATATCCCAAATTTAAGTTCTTACGTTTTGTTATTATATAGTTTAGTAGAAATTGAATGCTAAAAATAATAAGGTTGTATTTACATATGTTATTTTAAGACAAATAACTCTCTAAGATAACTTTATAGGATTTTGTGTACGTATATATCTTAAGGTAAATTACACTACATGGCCTCAATATTTGAATAATTATACTTATCATTCTTTATTTCTTAACATTTAAAAATTACATTTAATTCTCTTATATTAGAATATTATTAAAAATGATTTCTTTCCATTAAATTAGCCGTTAAAACTAAAAAATATTAAAGTAATTAAAATTTAGGTGTTTTTCTATTTTACTTCTCCATCTCTCACAATTTTGTTAGTTTTCTTTACATAAATTCCAACAAGAATTAAAAAGCAAGTGAAAAAAAATTGAGAATTTTAAAAATAAAATAGACGAAGATGTTAGAGAGTGAAGGATAAAATAGAGAAACACATAAATTATTTTTGTTACTTTAACACTTTCTGTTAAATTTTAATGATTTGTTTAATGGAATGGTCAATGTTGAAAACATTTCAAAATATGGGAGATAAGTGTAATTTTTAAATGTTGAGGGATATAGGTGTAATTAATTTAATGTTGAGGGAAGGTAAGTATAATTTTCCCTGTATTTTATATAAAATTGAGTTTTTTTCATTTATCATATTCAATAGTGAAATAAATATTATAATGTTCAAATTATTATTATGAGTGAAAACATTTGATTGAAAATATTGTGATGTTATTATTATTTAATTGAAAAAATTATTATGATTGAAAACATTTAATTGAAAACATCTTATTGTTACGATTAAAAATATGGCAATGTTCAAAAAAATTTAGTATATATATATAATTGAAAACATTTCGAATGCCCAATTAGTGTTGAGAGGTTATGTTCGAATTTATGACAATGTCTATTTGCAATTATACTCAAATGCATTAATACTTAATAAAACCGTGCTAATTTAAAACCAATGTATTCATATCGCACTGTAACGGTTGTGTTGGTATTTTTCTTAATAATTTTGTGTTCGATTTATGCTATTATACGACATTTAATATTGTCATCCCTATTAAGCACAACTTCGTGTGTTTAGCATTACATCCTACAGTTAAACATCCAACTGAAAGGACGGAGCTTACGGTTATTTTCAACTTTCAGTGTGATATATAATAGCTAGTTTCTTCTTCTTCACCTTTACTGGTGATTTCTAGCACGGTTCAAAGCAAAGCAAATTTGACTCATCACCACATGATGTGTGCTATTTCATACCTTGGTCTAAACTATTTGAATGCTATGAAGTTTTTCAGATCATCACGAACGGTGCTAAAGATCGGTTTATGAGTGACGATAAATATTTTTATAAAATTAAAGTAAATGATTTTTGTTAAATTTATTTTCTTGTAAATTCTTAAATAAATTCTTAATAATTTATCAAATGATTTATGAATAAAATAATTAAATTTATTTTTAATAATTTATTAATAAATGATTTATTTTATTAAATTCAAAATATTATTTATTAAATAATAATTAAAAAAATTTATTAAAACTTTTATTAAATTAATTTTTGATTTATTTTTAGTAAATAATAAAGTTGCGCAATATTAGAATCAAGAGAAAAGAAAGCGATTTAAGCTGGTTTAGGAATCAAGAAAATAAATATAGTTGCACATTTAAATCAAAGGTTGCACAGATTAAGTTTCAGCGTACGAAATGAAAGTAGCGAAAATCGATATGGGGTTTAGAAATCAAGAAGATAAAGTTCTATAATTTGAGTTAAAAAAAAAAATTGCACTCATTAACTTTAAAATTCAGCAAAACTTTATTCCTTTATGGTTTATTTAATATGCGCAGCTTTCAATCAAATATGAGTAATTTTTATTAAATTTGTGCAATTAAAGAAAGACAAAACTCAAAATTAATTAATCTGAAGTAGAAGGGATGTAATAATAATTAAATTTTTAAAATTTAAAAGTGTAAGTGATTTTCATTTCAAGTATAAGAGATAAAAATGTAATTATCCTTAATAATGTGATTTTCAAATAAAAAAAAAAAGAAAAAGCTACACAATTTAAGCGTGTATATTCCACAGGTTAAATTAAGGATTCCTTTGGCAATTATTCAAAAAAAAAAAAAAAAGATTCGTTTGGCGTGATGTAAAATATAAAAAAAATTCTAAAAATCTCTAAAAGTTATACACCTTTTATTACACTACATAAATTATGAATTCATAAATTATATCAAATAATCTCATTTCATCTTTTTTTTTTATTATTCCAAACGCCCACTAAACTAAACGCGTATGTTTTGGTATCATACCAAAATCCGACTTCCGATAATATGTAGCCTTTCCTATATATAAAGCCAAACACGAGACGTACGTATGGAACAAAAGAAACTTGTCGTCTATCCCTCCCTTTCTTACGTTCTATATATAAGCTAGAAACTTGACGACACACTTTTAGTTTGTGATTGCATAACTGCATACTGCTTACGGTATCACCAGAATCACAATGTGACATGTTCCCTTCTTTAGGAAAAAAATGTTGCGGCTTTTTCTGGACATTACTTTCTGGATGTCTGAACAGAAAAAATAAATGTGAAAATAACCTTTGACAGAAAATAGAACTATCTATCATGGATAATGAACAATGTGGGGTTTCCATGTTTCATATATAAGGGTGTTCGATGTGTAAAAGCTTGGATAAAATTCCAAATCTTACTGATAATGTTTGTTTGTCATTATCGATCTCTGGTTCATTTGAGGTGACTTTTGAAGGCGTCAGTGCAGTAAAAAAATTATTTTTAATGCAATTCTCCGTTAGGATCATTTTTATGATATATGCATAATAAAATCTTAAATTAACCAGGGATGAATAATGATTTTACTTTTGTAACATGCTTTCTAAAATTTTTGACCCGTTGAAATCGATTCATTTCAATAGCAAAATTGTCCGGTCTCCTATAGCATCCACACTTGCTATATGTTCAATTCAATACTTCTCCCTGTTAATTTATAGAGAAAACTACTAGTAGAAATAATCTTATAGGGGACCCATGGAGCACTTGACCGTCTTGAGGCGGTTGAAAAGATACAATATACGACTGCTCATAAGGAATGCTCAACCGTTTTGAGGCAATTATTAAAACTCCATTTAAGTTCCCCCAAAACTTCCCTTTCTTTCCAACTCAGCCTTTATCTCTCTCTTTCTCTCTCTCTTTGCTCTCTCTGCTCCTCGTCGTTTCTTGTCTACTCGCCGTCGCCCCTTCATTCCAGTGAGTTCTCGGCCGGTGAACAGGTATACCTCTCTCTCTCTCTCTCGCTCTCTATCTCTCTCCGTCTGTCTTTTGTTCTTTATCTAGCGCTCTCTCTCTGTCTCCTTGTCATGCCTATAACCTTATAGTCCAAGACGGATGGCATAAGAATATGAGAATGAGGGACATTTGAATTTATTTGAATTGATTTTAATTTATTTTAACTAGGTTTCTTGGGCATTTTGTTGAGGAATCGAATTACACCCTTAGTTGGGTGTCTGTCTATCTTAAGTAGAAAATCAATACAAACTACGATTGGAGAACTGAATTACATCCCCAATCAGCTAAGGCTAAGGGGAATTGAGTTACACCCCTAGCTCTTATGTTAGGAAACCGAGTTATACCCCTAGCCACGCATATGCCTACCTTAAGCAAGAAATGAATATAATTAGTATCTTAAGATTAACGTCCTAGTTCCAATAGTTAAATTCTAGTCACATATATTGACTGGGGATTATATGCTATTTTCAAAATCTCATTTTATCATTTTTATCAAAATCAAGTATCTCGTTCATATATATGACCCCATGACATTTCCGACCAATCATCAATTATAATATCAAATCGGATAATGCAACCTTAGCTCCATGCACATAATATACTCAATCATATAAGTAAATATCATCAGAATATAAAAATTATTCTTGTTGGCCCAAGGTTTATAAACTTAGTTTTATAATCGATTTTGATGATAACGAACATTGAATTAAATTTTCACAAATTAATTTCCAAATAGACATTGTATGAAATGTTACAATTCATTTTAATTTGATAGATTCAAGATAATATGTTTGGAAGAGATTGATACTATTTTTTAGGTATTTTTACAAAATTTGAATGAAGAAATAAAGGAATTTTAATGTTTGGAGTAATGGAAATTAAAGAAAGATGAAGACGTGACGTTAAACTCAGATGAACATACAAATCAGACACATGTTAGTATGAGGATGATATTGAAAGATCTAAAGGTTTAATTTTCATGCAATTATAATATATTAAACTAGACTTCCATATTTACAACTTTACCAAAGGAAAATTTTTGTGGATCTAAAGTTAAGATGTCCAAAAATGAGTTTGAATATTAGTTATTACAGAAGAGATTTTAATTTTGAATTCTGGAGCAAGTCTTGGTTTTTAAGACATAACTCATATTCTACTACTTTAAAAATTTCTAATTTTCGGTGTGTGAAAAGCAGACTTATAAAGTTACAACTTTTGTAGTTTATGTTTCTTCAAATTCCAAAAGCATGATGATGAAACAGTAGCCTAAATTAGAAACACAGATTCAGATTGTTAAAAAAAGTTATCTGGAGCTAGTCTCAATTTGGAGGTTATATCTGAAGATCTAACCATTAGATGAAGCTTAAATTTGGACGATTATAGTTGACTTACATATCTATAAAATCATTACTTTGAGACAATGTCAGATATGAACATTATGCTAATGAAACACGGTCACAAATTTATCTTAGAAAATCTGAATGTGAAAGGCAACATTGGAAGCTAGGAAATTCAAATTCTTTGAAGGGTAAAAGTGTCTTTTCACTTAGTAATTGCCATTTAAGGGTTTTTGCCTATAAATAACAACCTCAAACTTAGATTCAAAAAAAAAAAAAGATAGAATGACATCATTTGCAAGATAAAGTGACATCTTTCTACACCTGTGCTCCATATTTCATATTTAATTTGTGAGAGTTTCTTTTTTGATTTGATTGAGTTGTAAAATCACCATTATTATTGTAAGAAAGGAAAATTTATAAATTTGTGAGAGTTGGGTGAGTTCTTAAGCAACCCTATTCACCGCCTTATAGTGTTGTTATTTGGGACAATAATTCTCATTAGGCTTGAGGATGATTTGAGATTCATTTAATTATTTAAAATCAATAACTAATGGTTCTAAACACAAATCGTAATTTAAAAACTCAAAATTTTTAATTTTGAAAAATCCAGCCAGACTCTATTTAGACCTGCGACCGTCCTACCCTCTGTTCGAATCCATGTTCAAACCAACCCCTTTTCGGACTTGTGTTCAAACGACAGGCTGTCTAGACCCTTGTTCGAACCACAATGCCCAAAAACACTTTTCTAGATTTATTTTCAACAAACTCTAAATTAAAATATCCCAATCATCCATTCAAGCCACAATATCAATAATCAATCACATATACAAATGTAAATATCTCAATAATATGTCCGTCTAACATTTATTTCAATAATAACTTAAAATAATGTAAGTTTTTAACATATATATACATATATATACACATCCATATATACATGTATACATATAACCATAAAATAACCAATATTCCACCAAAGCAAGCAAATGATACATCAAAATCATGTTAACAACAAATATAAACATGTATATAAGTCTCATCTACCTCAAATCTGAAGACAAAAGAAGTAAAATAGAGAAAGCCAAGTTTAGCTTCCAAGCTTCTAAAGTCAATTTCTCTCACCTCGGTCCAAATCACCAAGAATGGTCACCACAACAATGATCACATCAACAAAAACTACCCTAATCCATTGGTTTTCCTCCTTGAACCTCACTTTCTCTTTCTTCCTTCTTTCTTCTCTCTCTTCCTCTTTCCTGCAGTTGTATTCCAAAAGTACCTCAAGAGAGATAAGGAAAAATAAACTCAACCATCAAGACCCAACTTCAGTTCCAAATATTTAATTAACACAAGAGCTCAATTAAATGGCCAAAATAAAATACTAGATGTGACACTCCTCTCTATTTACCCATCATTATTGATATTTACCCTCAATTTTCTATGCAGTGCACCCTTAGCCTATTCCAACAATACTGCTTGAAGTTTTGATTAATTTTGGTTTCGTTTTATTGTTGTCGTTGTTGTTTTTTCTTCTTTTTTTGGGGGGGGGGGTTCGGTTGCATTAATTTTCTAATTTTTTGTTATATTGATTTAATTGTTGCAATATATTGTTAATTAGTTTGTTAATTTATTAGTTTGTTGAATTTAATTTGTTAAATTATCAATGCATGTTTGTTAAATTATTAATTGTGAATTAGTTTTTAATTTGTTAAATTGAATGACCAGTTTGGTTGAATTAAATATTCATAATTTATTATTTTTCTGATTAATAATATTATTTATTCATTTTGTTCGATTTGTTTGGTTTAAATATTTTTAATTTGTTAAATTTATTTAATTAATATGATTTGTTTGGTTGAAATAAATTGTTATTTTGGTCGAAATATTATTAATTAGTTAATTTGTAGAAATATTCTTAATTTGTTAATTTTATGTAATTTGTATAATTTGCTTGGCTGAAATATTCTTAATTTGTTAACTTGATTGAAATATTCATAATTTGTTAATTAATTTTATGTAGTTTGTATGATTTGTTTGGTTGAAATATTATTAGGATTTTTTAATTTGGTTCAAATATTTTTAATTTGTTAATTTCTTAGTTTAAATGTAAAAGTAATTTTATATTAAAAATACTAAAAAATTAGACAATAATCCTATGAACACTTGAAGATAAATTTTAAATAAAATGGTTAATAAATATAAATATTAATTTAAAAACTAAAAAATAAACTCGTCCAAAGAATCCATAATTTTAAAATTGTTAAACTCTCAATATATTTTATATTGAAAATACTTAAAAATAGGACAATAATTTTATAAACACTTGACTTAATTTAGACAAAATTTAAATAAAATGGCCTACAAATACAAAGATTAATTTAAAAACCAAAACTAAACGCTTTCAAATAATTCATAATTTTAGAATCAATATATAGAGTCATTGATTAGAGTCAAAACTCAAATAATCTATAATTTTAAAGATACACGCGTCCAAATAATCTATAATTTTTTAAATAAATGCATCGAAATTCAATAAGAGTTAAAATGCAATAATAGTTAAAATTAATTTAAAATTAAATTAGGGTTAAATTTAAATTAGGAATAAAATTTAATTAGGGTTAAAATTTAATATTATTAAAGTATTTTATGAAAATAAAATGTAACAAGTATAAATCATTATTTAAGTGAATTATTTTATTTTATTTTAAAAAATAGTACAATTGAAATATTAATCAGGGATGAAATTCAATTAGGGTTAAAATTTAATAAGGGTTAAAATTTAATAAAGGTTAAAATTAATTCAAAATTAAATTAGGGTAAAATTAATCCAAAATTAAATTATAGTTAAATTTAATTAGGAATAAAATTCAATCATGGTTAAAATTTATTAAGGGTTAGAATTAATTCAAAATTAAATAAGGCTTAAATTTAATTAGGTATAAAATTCAATAAGTGTTAAAATTAATTTAAAATTAAATTAAGGTTAAATTTAATTAAGGATAAAATTCAATAAGATTTAAAATTCAATAAGGGTTAAAATTAATTCAAAATTAAATTATGGATAAAATTCAATTAGGATTAAAATTCGATATTATTAAAGTATTTTATCAAAAATCTCTACAAAGCTCAAACTACGAAAACCTTTATAGAATCTCCAAACATTTTCAAAAATTTCTGAAAATCTTTATAAAATTTAAAAATCTCCAAAAATCTCTATAAAATTTAAAAATTTCCAAAAATCTTTGCAAACCTCAAATTATGAAAACCTCTACAAAATCTCTATAAATTTCTAGAAATCCCAGTAAGCCTTCAAAAATCCCAATAAAATCTTCACAAATCTCTAAAAAGTTATGCACGAAACACAAAAAATTCATTGTTAGAATCTGTTTAAGCTAAGTTCTCTTATTAAATCCATGGAAGTAAAATAGATTCATAAAAACTAATTGACATTTAATAGTAATCTTATTCAACTAAACTAAAAAAAAAAATCTTATTCAGTTAAACTATTGTAACTCCTTGGGAAATCCATGATTGTATTCCTTCCAAATGATCATCCATGAAAATGTAGCATAGTCAATGAAAACATAGGCAATTAATCAAGCATAATTAACTTTATTTAGTTATTACTTTCATGCATATGGATATATTTATGTTTTAAAAATAAACATAGACTAATTTGAGAATCGTATTATGACGGTCATTGTCTCATCCTAGTTTGATGCAACAAGCTGGGTCTTTTAAGACCTAATTCTTTGTTCTTTGATGAGGGTGCACAAATCAATGTATGCCATTTTTAAATTGCCCAGTTCAGATAGTTTAGAAATGCAATGATCTATCTTGTATTTAACATTGTTCATGCTAGTTTTATGTTGGGTGAAGTTTCATGTAATTATTCTCATTGTTCTCTAGGTACATATATAAATGCGGGTGATGCTATTTTATGTTGTGTACTTAGAGAATTATGTGGAAATGCTGCCAAAATTTTGTTTGATAAATAAAACGAGGCATTAAATGTGTTCAGTAAAAGTTATATCATACATTATTGAATAGGATAGGACTAACCACCTTTTAGTGAGAAGCTTTTTGGTTTTTTTAAAAGAGTATACATGTTAGGATCATTAGTTAATTACTGAAACACATTTCATGAATCTATGCAATACATTCAATCATACTGAGCTTGAAGGAATGGATAAGACTTAGATTAACTTGTTGGATAGGTTACGAGTCAATATGTACAAGGGATCGAAAACTTCATTGCATACACCACAACGTTGGATCAACAATAAGTCAATCGCTTGTGCAGAAGGGGTATAAATTGCTATCATTTCGTACGGGCTATGGTAAAGGTTCATCTACTGGGACATAGGTTCTTAAAGGATTACAAGAATTGGACAAAGCACGGGAAAACTTATGTTTCATTGTGGCAACGTGAGAACAGAACAAAAGCGAATAAAGATTTGTCTAGGGATCTGAAGATGGGGGGGTGCTACAAGATATCATGGCTGGGATGCCCATCGTAGAACTAAGTACTGGGATTGATAAAGCTAGTGGAAGTAATCCTCAACTAGGTGCCAGTGAAAAATTAAGATTTTTTTAAGTTCTTGATAACGTGAATACTGAATTGTACCGATCTCTATTGTCAGAATTACAGTTAGTTGTCCTTCATCGTTGACTCATTGCACTTGAAAGTTTTGAAGCAATGGACAAACAACTCATTCGATATGTTAATAGAATTGTTGAGAAAGGTCTTACCCAAGGGTGTGAAAGTTTGTGAATCGTATTACTAAGCTTGTAAGTTGACTAAAGATATGGGCTTCACATATAAGACATAGGATGCATACCCAAATATTTATATATTATTCTGGAATGAGCACATAAATCTTAAGCAAGTCTTGTATGTGCTAGTTTTAGATGGAAGCAAGTAGTTGTTGGCTATCCAAGTAATGACCGCCGAAAAAGAGTAAGAAACCAGTCGCTGCAAAGCAAATCTAATACTTTCCTCATAAGCTAAGGTTGAAGAAGTTGATTATATCTTCAAGGACGGTGAAATTAATGAGATAGCATTTAGAGAACAATAATAACAATGAGAAAATGATCCATCCTTCTGACTCTTTTGCCTGAAAGAATTTCGATTAAAGGAATCTAGATTTTGCCAGGGATAGTCAAAATGTCCAGCTTGGTTTAGTTGCGAATAGGATAAACTCGTTTAGGGTGATGAATATTGCATGGTCAATTGTACTTTTTCCTTATAACCTTCCTTCTTGGTTATACATGAAGCAACCCTTTCTAATTTTGTTGGTGCTCATTAATGGGCTGAAAGGACCCAGAAACAAGATTGATATGTACCTACAATTGTTGATAAAAGAGTTGTAGGATTTGTAGAGTGAAAGGGTGATGGTATTTGATGCCGTGGGCAAAGAAATGTTCAACCTCCATGTAGATTGGTTGTGGACAATTAATTATTTCTTAGCATATACTAATTTGTCTAGGTGGAGTATAAGGGGAAAGTTTTCATGTCCTCCTTATAATAAGAGCACTCAATCATGGTGGTTGTGTCATGGCAAGAAGTTTGGTTACATGGGCCATAGATGATTCTTACCTAGTACACATAGGTTCTGGAGGAATAGAAACCACCTTTGATGGTAATCAAGAATTTGGAACGGCACTTACGAGATTGATCGGTAATGAATTGTTGAGCCAGCTTGATTTAGATGGTATACTGACTACATACAAGCTAAATGACCAATGAGAGTTACTACCCAGATCAACTAAGTCTCATATCCATAATTGGAAGAAAAAGAGCATATTTTTCAAGTTGCTGCACCGGAAGGACAATGTACTAATGCATAACTTAGATGTAATGCACATTGAGAAGAATAGGTGCAATAACTTACTATGGATGATACTTGATGATAAAGTAAAATCAAAAGATAATGTCAATGCTCAGCATGACTTAGAGGATATGGGAATGAGGTAACCATTAGAAATATGATCTAATCTTTTATGCCATACTATTGTCAACATGGAAAAAGGCATACTCAAGATTATAGACTAAATTTAACTTATACAAACCATTATTTAAAACACCACATCTAGTAATTTAAGAGTTTTGTAATAAGTATTAAAATAATGATTAGCAATCATGGGCAATAAATAATTAAAAAATATGTTTTGAAATTAATCAAGAATAAATTGTAAGGGATAAATTAGTGCATCATTAATATCTCTTTTTTGGGCAAAGAGTGCAATATATTATGAGGTCCCTACAGCAACCTATCATTGAGAATGTCGATATTAGAAAAGTTAATCTCTTTTGAGCAAACAGACCTTTCTAACCTGAATATTCTCTTATCAATCACTGAATATCAACCATGTCACTATCACATACAACAAACCCCTTTTGGGCATGTTATTATACATAATAATACAATGGCTCTTGCCATATACAAATATGCAACAAAAATTAGGAATCAACAGGCATGCCCCTTAGAGAGGGAAAAAATCATATGCTCTCTCTGCTGTAGACCCCCTCTGTCCTTCTCCTCCATTAAACTTGTGGATAACACTGCAAAAGAACACAACATTAGAGGTTTGATTGGCGGCAGTAGACTGAAAGCCCTCCGACGCCCAAGTCAGTGTTGAGTTCCAATAGAAAAAGAGAAAAAACCAAAAAAACTAGAGAAAAAACGACCCCAAACCTCCAAAAATAGATATATATATATATTTAGGGAGAGAGAGTCCCCTTTTAGAACCTACATGTTCCTCTTTTATGGCCTGATTTCTGATCATGCCGTTTTTGTCAAAGTCATGGGGAGGTGGGAAAGCAGAGGTTTCTTCCTCTCCAATATTTGTTGGGGTGGTCCCCATATATATATCTTGACCCTCCACCGCTTTGATAGTAATGCCAATATCAACTTAAAAATTTCTCACCATAATATAATTATATGTAAATTGCCTATGATTGTAATTATTATTTTATCCTATAAAAAGGATAATTAAAATGCTTAAAAAATTGTAAATAAATACAATGAAACAATCTTTTTTGGGACCATTAAATAGCATAATTAGAAAAATTCACTATTATGCAATCAAAATAGTGAGAGTACACATCACAATTAGATCCAAAACATCAAAAAATAGGTTATTCCCCAAAAAAATTGCTCCCACTTCTTAAAATTCAAATCATTCAACAGTACAATAGTAGTATTGCTATTGTTAACTGTAAAAGAAACTGTTTGGCAACAAAAGGACAACATATTGCCAACAAAATAGAGGGCATCAATTTACTGTAAGTATAAATAATAGGGGTTCCCCAGTCTTTTGGATAGGTATTTGAATGAAATAATATAATGAACATAGTTATGTACCGTATATAAGAAAATTAGATCTCTGTGGATGTATCCTTTTGGACAGTAATAACACTAATTTTAACCCAAAACCTTATTATGATATTATTTTAGGTAAAATTGTCTTATGTCACCTAGCATACTAATATGCTAGTAATCACTTCCTTATGGGTGTGTGACCCAATGTACCCTGTGACCTCAAATATATTGCTAAAATCATGTATAAAAAATATAGAGATAGCCCGGTGCATCATTGCCCGTCTTTCCTTCGAAGAGAGAGTGCAACATGCTATGGGATCTCTCACGACTAACTACAAATGAGAACACCAAAATATTTAAAAAAATTAATCCTCTTTGGTAAAACAAACCTCTTAAAAGGGAGCATTCTCCAGTTAGTCACTAAAAATCATCCATGTCATTAAAAACATGCAATAACCTAATTTGGGTAGGTGATTATATGTAATAATATAATGGATATTGTTATATTTTAGATATCAATAAATGTACCACTTTGGATAGTAGCAGATATATCCTTGGACAAATCATTAATATGACATTCTTTTGTTTAAATTGCCCTAGGTTATTTCTATCATTCATGTATCGGAGTAATATGCTTCCAATCACATCCTTATGGGTATTTATATATCCAAATGTACTTACTCATCTCATAAATAATATACATGTTGTCAAAATCATACTAAAGAAATTCTGTTGCAGAAAATTCACTTAAAATGACGATTTAGACTCTTTAGGGATAGTTCGTAGGAGAGTACAATTTATATAAAAAAAAAAAAAAAGCATTCAATGAGAGTACTCATTGCTTAAAGATTCATTAGGTTAAAAGCTAGTTATCCTTAAAAAATCACTCAAAATTTATACACGGTTTTTAGAAAATTGCATAAAAACGTTTAAAACAAGCCTATAACAAATCCTTAAGAATTTTTATAATTTATTTACATCAAACCAGAGAGACCACACTATTTTATGGTGTTCAAAATGTTAAAAATATGCTGCCCACAAAAAATATTAAAAAATTAGGCATGATTTTCAAGAAAATGCAAAAATAAGCACTTTTTTGCCCAAAAAAATACCAAACATTGAGAAAAAAATTATAAAAAAATACTTTCTGGAATCCTTATCTCAAGAGGAGTAGAATGGTACTTTGAAGGACCCCCAAATGAGCCCCACGCACATGTACTTGTCCTAGAACCCCTTTGGGTCTTCTTTTCCCTTAGGCGGGTTTGACCTGACTCAGTTTCTGTAATTTAGATCTAATTCATTGTTTTTCAGATTTTTGGTTCAAATTGGGCTAGTTTTTTTTTTTTTTGATGTTTTGATGCAATTAAATCATAGAAACAAAATAAATATGCATGAAAAAATAAGTTTTTATCAATTTTAAACCAAAATTTGTATGAAATCAAAGGTTTGAAAAAACCCTAGATTCAGCCATAGTGGGTTTGCAATAATATAGGAACTTTAATGCATAAAACATACTTGGTATGTTTGAAGTGATCCTAAGAGCATAAATGTATAATTTAATTAAATTTCATGCATGAAATAATAGTTTTTGTTCATCTTTATACAAATCTAAGTTATTATCCAGGGTAAATTTTGTACAAGCTTTTCTCCTACCACAGTTCAAGTTAAATCACATGCCATACATGAGAATTTTCCTTGTTCCGAGAAGAACAAAAGCTCTTATTTGTTTTCAAAAGGGTTTATTGATTTTTAGTATTAAGTCATTCAAGATCTCGGGTTTAGACTTAGAAAAATTAAGAATGTACATAAGTGAATAGTTTTGAGTCCCTAATCCATATATTATAGCTTTGGTACCACATATAAGATTTATAATAATGCTGTATAGGAAATTAGAAATATCAACAAATACATTTAATTAAGCGAAAGCGTACTCATATGCTCCATTATCTTTGAATGTGAACAGAAAAAGTCTCCAAGGTCAAGATGAATCTTACCAGTTATGAATTTTTCTCTTTATGCCCTAATTGTGCATGAGGGATTTTTATGGGTGAATTCTATCCATCTAGGGTAGAGTGGGTATCTGACCATATATTTACATTGCCATACTAGACCCTCTTATAAAAGGCTCACAATGGATTCCTTAGACCCACACTATTAACCATCAAATCATATAATATATCTAATGAGTGTACAGAAACCCATTTCATAAGGATCACTTGTTTACTGGGTCTATTCTGTATGTTTCAACTTTAAACTTGAGTTTAACTCATTTTATTAAAACCAAAATTCAATTAATATGTATGCTCAATTTAAAGAAAATGCTAGCACCTACATTATGACATTAGAGAGCTATAATCCCCAAGTTTTAGAAAAAACAATCTATATATATAGTATAAAGTATTTTAAGATATATGATATCTTTCAAATATGGTTACCCTAACCTTTTTACTTTGAGGCAGAGTTGGGTAATTAATAAGTATTGAACTTGATTTCTGAGTTGGATCATTAATAATCTAACCAAATTAATTGAATAATTTTTAAATGAACATGTGAATGAGCTTTATACATTTGCTTTATTTTTTAAATTTATAGCCATTAATTTATATTATTTGTTAAAGACTCAAATAAACTGCTTAATTCGGAGATTGCATTTTTTTAGACTAAGAGAGAAATATATTAAAATTTATTGGAATATATTGGCCCCTCCCATACTAAAGTCCTAGTTCCGTCCCTGACCTTATATTAGCTAGATATCACTCGAGCGTTCCCGAAACAAAGTTTTGATGTTTCTTGCCAAAAACTCGATCCATTGATGATGAACGATGAGCATATCCCGTTTTGGGCATTTTTGTTTGGTTGGCCTTATTTATTTTGCTGCACAATGTTAGTATATGATGACATTATGCCATGCATAAAGTTTGGCTGAGAAATGTGTCTTGATAAGTTCAACGAAGTAAGATGTGCTTGGGTCTTCCAAGACAGTCTTATAATGAGTTTTTTTTTTTTTTTGACATGTTAGAGATTTGTCTTTTTTTGGCATTGTTGAAACTGAAATTTTCAAAAAATTTTGAGAAAATATATTTTGACGGTGAATGAGTTTCCAAGTGATTTATTGATTATGGAAACTCGTATTGATGTCATGTGAATCTTTTCCATGAGAGATCGATTTCGAGGGCAAATTTTAATTTTCCAAAACGCTTGTTTAATTTGGCACAAAATGTGATCTTTGACACTTTTTTTGGGTTTAGAAATTCAGTTAGTGATTTCGAAAGATCATTTTTCATGAAAATTCAGTTTAGGTCAAAAAAATTGTGACTTCACAAACTATTTTCGAAAATTTCAAGGAAATCTCCTACATCTTAACCACACTCGGAAATTAGTTGTACTGACTATCCTTGGGTGAAGGCTACGGCCGATTGGAACTTAAAACAAAAAAAGGTTTTAATAACTTTTGTGTTGGGAATTTAGACATCTTAAATTCATCTCATTAGAATCTATTTTTGGTAAAATATCAAGAAAAATAATAGTACAAGAATTTACATAGAAAACTCTCAAACCGAAAAAAACTACGAGTACTCAGAAAAGAAAATCCACTATTTGAAAAATTCTTATAATCAAATAATTTTTCCTCTCATGCCCAATATTCCAAAACACCCACAAAGTAATTCTTTAAGTAAAATTTAACTCTCGTCTCACAAAAGAGGAATTTAACTAAAATCAAAATTTGCCACCCAAAGTTTTAACCAAATGTACCTTTCTATATAAAACGAAAATGAGTCTTTCTTTATAACCTCACAAGGCCTTTAAATCCCTTCTTTTGTGAGAAAAATGATGTGAGATTGCCAAATGAGCCACCACACTAACAATCTCTATCTTAGCGGCTTTAGTTAGTTCCACATCCAACCTTTACCTCTAGGAGATTTTTATGAAAACAACTTTCAATTGTAGAGAATTATAATGCTCTATCATAAAGAGTATACTACTTAGAATAAACAAATTCCAAGCATTTCACTTTGGCTCATCAAAAACAATAATCTTATTAAAAAATTATGGTACAACTTCCATATTTGACTTTCTTGGAAGTTTATCTACCATTGATATAAATTTCCACCACACCCTCCATCAATACCAAACTAATGACTATGTGCAAACTTGCGGAACTAGTGACAATAATACATCCTCTATCATGGTAATTTTGGGGATTAGTAACATGCCATGGGAATGTACATGTCCCTTCTAGAGAAAATCATCTTCCATGGAGACATACAAAGTGTTAGTGACATTGTAAGTTTTTTCATTTACTGACTTGGAGCCACTTGTTGAATTTGCTCTACCTCTCGGGCAATTTTTTTTACGTTCCCAGATTGTCCACGCGTCTTGTAAACTATGTTTTTTTTTTCTTTTTTCTTTTTTTATGGAATTCTTTTTCTTCCCATTTCTAGCTACCACCATAATTGAGTATTCAAGAGGAACATTGCTTCCACCACCCAATCTTTTGTCTTCAGAAAAGAGTTTACCAGTAACTTCCGAAGGAACTATTTTCTCCTTCTCATGTAGTAGTATTGTTGATATTAACGATTGGCCTGCCTTTCAACACTTTGTGTAATCCCAGCTGAATCAAAATATCTTTAACTTGCATTTGCCACAAGCTAAAATTGATTCTCCTGTCGAATTCTTCCATCTCAAATCTGACAGGATTTGAAACCTTACTTCCTAACATTTTTTCGCACTTCTACATTAATTAATTTTACCATATAAATAAATAGTACATACTAAGTATGTTCATATTCATAGGAAAGATTGAAAGGGTCATATTGGTTCCACTTAAAACTAAATCTCTTAGACAGAACCTCCTTAGACTTGTACGTATCCACACTACCATACCAAATAACCTAAGCTCTGATATTACTTGTTGGGAAAATATTTCACTCCCTTATGATCTACTGTTGGAAAAATATGAAGAAAAATAGAAAAAAATAACAATAATTTACATAAAAAAAAACTCTCAAATCGAAGAAATACTACAAGCACTCAAAGAAAAAAATCCATTATTTGAAAAGTTCTTACAATCAAACAAATTTTCTCTGTCACCCAATATCTCAATACATGCATAAAGTAATTCTTAGACAAACTTTAACTCTCACTTCACAAAAGAAGAATTTAACTAAAATCAAAATTTGCTATCCAAATCTTTAACTGGCGTATTTTTATCAAAAGGAAATTAACATTTATTTACAACCTCACAAATTCTCCCTTCCTTTGCGAGAAAAACGACATGGGACTCTCAAAGGAGCCACCATTCTAACATCAACCAAAAATTCCTAAAAATTCTTGAAAAATTTTCTAACTTTTTACCAAATAATCAAAGGTTACTAAAAATTCTTAAAAATTTTTAAAAATTTTAAATCCTTACCAAACATGTAGAAAATTACATTTAATAACTTTTGTCAAAATTTTACCAAAATGTGCTAAAACTTTCGCTTTCAAACGGCCCTATGAGTTAAGAATGCAGTTTTTAAAGTTCTTTTGAAGATTTATGAATGAGATGACCATATATTCATGCAAAAATTTGATGATCATGAAATGAGTAGCATAAATCATAGTATAACTTGAGGTATTCAACCAAATTAACTAAACTAAAATCTTTTGAATGAGTAGCATGAATCATAGTATAACCTGAGGTATTCAACTAAGTTAACTAAACTAAAATCTTTTACACACTCGAACCTATAAAACAATTAACTTATTCAAACTCAATTGGTAACATACAACATTAAACAAACAATCCCTAATAAAAATAAAAATAAAAATTCTACCCCCCTCCTCCCCACAACCCAAAATCCCACTCCCAACTAAAAGAAAAAAACAAATTAAAAAAATAAAGTAAAATCCCTAATTAATCAAAATTTTATTATCGATAGGATACCATTAATCAAACTATTGTCCCTACTTGTCCCATCACCAGGAGCTAAAATTATAAACATTAATAGACATGACGACTCAGATCATGCATTTTCTTATCCGCGTGCTCTTTTATCATTTCATTCATTTGTTTAGCAACCCTTCAAGTTGTAAACAAAATGTTGAGTCAAATTACTGTTAATTAATTAATTTTTTTTATCTCTCATTCCCATTCCTCCTCTTTCCCTCTTGATTCAAGAATGTTTGATAAAATATATATATATATATATATTATTCTTTATATTAATTGGACAAATCTCGATAAGAAATCATGAAAATTTAATTCTTAACAAAATAAATAAATAAATAAATAAAGAATAATCTTAAATTTTATAGCCAAGAAAGGAACGTGCTCCGTTATATCTACTGCATGCTTTAATTATTAAACATTGGAATGATTTTTATTTTAAAAATAGATGGGCATATAAGATTATATTCTTTTCCTCTCAGCTGTTGTGTTTGGTTTCTGATTGGCTAGTTAGATAGCTAGGTATAGAGCTGTCAATGATTAGGGTCTGGATTGGATCTAGACCCGATCCGATCTATTACACCCAAACCTAATTTGTTGTTAAATGGGTATCCGATTTGAATGCTAGACTCAATCTGAATATATATATATATATATATAAATGGTAGCTTGGTGTATGAAACTTCCGCCTTGCACGGGGTCTAAGAAAGGATTAGACCACAACGGTCTACTGTACGCAGTCTTATCCTACATTTGTAAAAGGCTATTTCCACGAATCGAACTCGTGACCTTAGGTCATATGGCGGTAACTCTTATCGTTGTGCTAAAGCTCCTCTTCCGAATATATATATATATCTATATTTAAAAAAAATTCCAAACTAGTGACAAGATCTTGATCGGATTCGGATCAAATCTAGATTAGGTCTGTGCTAGACTCGGACCTTTGAGAGTCCCAATTGTAATTTAAATGAATAAATTGGAAGTTAATTATGGATTTTTATTAAATCAATCGGGTCTAGTTGATTTGAAATCAATTATAGTCGAGTCTAATGAATTCGAACCTATCAGATTTTTGGATCGAGTCGATTAGTTTTGGTCCTTCGTTATCGAATTAGGTTTGGACCGTTGATAACCCTAGCTAAGTATTTATAAATGTTATCGACATATTGTGACCTTTTTTTTTTTTTTTCATATCCATTCCATTTAATTATTCACTTCAGCACTTTTCTTTATTTATGTATATATAAATGATAAAAGTGGGAGTGAATATACACCTTAACTCTTACTCTTCTCATATAAGAGATTAGAAGTTCGAAATGAGAGTGAACTTGTATGCAGTACTAATAATGCGGGCGGCTAGGCCTAAAGCATGGGCGGACGATATCTTCATGGGCATAATCTCCATTTATGTAAAGACCGTCTAGTTTGGAGGGCTGAAAATATAGCCTTTTACATGGCTTGATATGATTAGACCACATGGCAGGCTAATATGTATTAATCCTTCAGCAGACGTGTTGAACCATAGCCTTTGTAATGACTCATACTTTTACATATATTATTTTAATTATTATACATTGACTTTTGGTTTAGGAGTCTGTCATACTACAGTTGGAGAGTCAAATTGAGTTTACGTCTTGTCCTGTGCACCCTAGAGTTTTTCCTGCACACACAACATAGGCTTGCGCACGACCTATCATTGTTGGTGTCAGTGCAACATACATTTTCTTTTTTGGGGTTTTCAGCTGAGGTTTGTTTCGAATTGAATTAATATCCAAGTCTACTCAATCTAACCCCCAAGCCTCACTGGCCCATATCATCTCACCCAGTTACATCTCCTTTCCTTCATGGTGAAAGAAGAATTGGTTATATATTTGAAAATTTCTTACGGAAAGTAAGAGTTGGAAGGTGAGTTAGAAAGGGTGTGTTTTTCACAAAATTTGTTCTCCCTCTTTATTCTATTGTGAAATTAGGTTGTGTGGAGTGTGTTGTGAAACGTGGTTGGGTATTGAGGTCATTTGATTAATTGTGGTTAAGTTCCAGCATTCTTAAAATTTTTGGAGTTATTTTTTTCCCTGACTGAGTAAGTCAAGGTATAAATCTTTGATCTTTTGTTGCATTTACGTTATATTGGTGAATACAACAATATTAAGTGTGATATTTGACCATGTTAGATGCATATACTAGAGTTTGATACATGAACATATATATATATATTATGTTTCAAAGTTGAAGATGGTGAATAGTATTTTGAATTCATGTTAAATCATTGATAAATTGAGAAATTGATATTATGATTAAGTTCATACTTTGTTGGGATTTGAAAATGAGTATAAACATGGAATTAAATGGTTTAAAAATGAAATAAACAAAGTGAAAGCCAAAAATAAAACATGATAGACTGATACTTCAGATTATCTATCAAGTGCACGTCAATTCAAAGATCGTGCGCACGACTTGAATTTTGGCACCCTATGCGCACAAGAGAGGAGCCCTCGTGCACATGCCCTATTAGATTGGCTCTCATGCACATAAAACTCTATCTTGCATGAGCTCAACCTCAACTTGAGTTACCCATGCACACTCTCTTCTAGTTTGTTGCTCATGACTTGCTGGTTGAGTTTCTCATGCGTACAAGACATGGTCTTGGGTGCACAAGAGTGAGGATTTTTCTGTTTGGTGCTCACTACTTACAAATTCAATTATAGAACTCTTCTTCTTTTCATGCCCTTCGTAACAATAAATAGGGAAACCAAAAGTAACAAAGAAAGAAACCAACGGTATGGTGTACACTTTACGTTCCCCTATGCACCTAACAAAAAAAGCAAACAAACAAATAAACAAACAAACTTTAGCTATCCACTTTAGCAGCCAAGAACAATGAAGAAAATAAGAAAAATGGATGAGTAAAAGAAGAACCAATAAAAGGGCATTTTGTTACCTCTCATGCAATAACTACATGTGATAGCCTGTTATGACATAAACTATTTGTTAGAAAATTTTGACAGAAGACACAGGCGAAAGGAAGCACAAAGAGGGATGCCAAGAGAAAGAAAGAGACCATGGCAGAAGAAAGAAAAGGTCTTTCAAGAAGAAAAAGGCTCCCATCTGCAAGTAAAGAGCTGCGTTCCTCTAGAATTCCTCATATACTCTTAAATCAACAAAACCCATTCCATTGCTAAAAAAATTTCAAAATTAAATGATAAAAATCAATTTTTTTCAAGGGAAATAAGGGAAAAAAAAAATACCCACTTGCTTGTATTCCACCTCCATCATTGTTAAGATGAACACAAACGTAGGTAAATACCGGCTCTATTTGGCTGGAAACATCTTGTTGCAAGAGGATAAGAGACAACTAAAAGAGATAGCGACAACGAAATAGTAGGGGTAACAGCAACGCTCAGTGAAGAAGGGAAATTAAGGTGGTGTGGGCGTTGCCGTAGAACAAACACGGGAGAAGAAAGATAGAGAGATAAGATGCAAGAGGGACCAAATTAAGAGAGACAAAGAAAAATGGAAAGAATTAGCGCTCAGAACGAAAATGCAAAGAATATAAGAAGGAAATTTTACTTTAAAATTAAAGTCCTCCATTGACAGGCGTTAAAAAATATGTCCAGCTTTCACTTTGCTCTAATAGTGACAATTCACGTACCGGCCGTAACCATATCATCCAAATCCAACATTAGGTTTTTGTTGACGCAAAAAATACATTTGGACACGTGACATTTTTCTCGAAGACATGTGATAGTTAAATTGAACGCACACTTGTTGAGTTAAGATCAAGTTAATTATATCCGAGCAAAATTTAGTCCCAACCTCAACAAACTTCTGGGATCGGAGAGAATCCCGTAACCACTACTCATGAGTACGCACTGAGTGAAGTCCGTCCTGTGACCCTAACCAGCCAAGAATCACGAGGAAAACCGGCCAAGAATCACGAGGAGGTAAACCAGTTTAAGCAAGTCTTGACTGACCAACACAATCGAGAAGGCCAATAGGCAAGCCCCTTGGAAGAGACTCGAACGCAGGACTTTACGGTCACCGCGCCAATAACCCGACCAACTCAGCTACCTCCGAGGGGCCCGACCTCAACAAACTTGGTTGCATAATGATGGGATGAAGTTTTAGTTTGATTCTAACTATAGGTAAATTTGTAATTAATTCAATTCATTATTATAATCCAGTTGGTTCATTATTTTGACATCGTCAGGCATGAAGTGACATTTTAACCTTCTAAATATGTCACATCTCATCTTGTTATTGTAATAATAAACACGCACATTAAATGTAAAGTAAATTATTATTATAAATGAATAAATTAGTAGAATTACTATCATTATTTAGTCAAATCTATTCTCCATTAATTTATCATTTTTTTAGCCTACAAATAGTCTAAAAAGATCACTGAATAAGATGTACTCACTTATGTCAATTGAATTCTCTCTTACTATAAATTTATCTGAACTTATTACTAATTTAAGCTTCAGAGCTTCCCTTGTTGGGAGCATACTCCCACCTCGTTTTATTCGTTGTCCCTTATTTTTTTAGGTAACGGGGAGCGGATTCTATTAACGTGGTGATTGATTATACATGAGGGTATATTTTACCTCTGCACATTTGGCATCCTCTATGAAAAATGACTAATTTTCTATTCTTCCAAAATTTTTACTACAATCTGTAAAGATGACAACTGGGGATAATACAACATCCCGCCATTCTGGGGGTTAAAAACCTAGAAAATCAGAGACCGGAGGTTCCACTCACTATTGGAACTCCAGCAAAATCAACAAAGTCACATTCACAAGCCACTGATTCAGTGAAAGCAAAGAAGAAATAGAAAGAATTAGAGGCAAAAATTCAGGTTAAGGAGTTAAGATTAGCTGCTATAACGGAGTAGTTGCATACAGAGAAAAGAATAAATTAGGTACCGTTTAGTGTGCTAAAAATTAAAAAAAATATTTAAAAATATTTAAATTTTATTTATTTTTTATTTTAATACATAAGTTACAAATCCATAAATTATTTTACTTTATCTCATTTTATCTCATTTTTTATCATTTTAAACACATTCTTAGTAGACTTTGATCCTTCTAACGATAGTTTCTCCTGAAGTGATTCAGACGAGTCTGCTGCACAAGAGATAGACTATGAAGAAGGTGCTGATCAGGAGTCTGACGATCAGTCAGAATGTGTTGATGAACAAATCGATGGTGAGCAACCAAGGACCCAGAAGGAAGTTGGTGGGGGTTCCAAAATTGCAATTTGAAAAGAAATTACAAAGGCGCAGTACAGTTGTGAACAAGGATCACAGGTGCACTATAAGAAGTAGACAAAGCGAGATGAAAGGCCATCTTTGTCACATCGCAAGGATTCAACCCCCAAACAGAGAACAAAGGACCGGCAGAGACACCAGGACAATAATGACAGCCAACAAAGTGGCAGTCCAGCGTGAAAAAAGACAAAAGACTCTAGAAAAAGTACGGTGGTGGAGAGGCCACGTTACTATGAGCTAGAGAGAGTGGAATAGACGATTATGATAATGGCAAGGAGAGTACTTGGGCAGATCTCTGTATCTCCATTCATTGACGAAATTCACAACAATCAAATTCTCCATGGGAAATCTGATCCTCTCAACCACTTCTACCATTATGTTCAAGTTATGGCGTTGTACGGTATGAACGCTGCCTTGATTTGTAAAGTGTTTCCTTCTAGCTTGGGAGACACAACATTGCAATAGTTTCATAAGTTTGCTGTAGGAAACAAAGGGAGTTGGAGCTAACGGTTGGAAAAATTTATTGCCAGATTCATGGCAAATACCAAATAACCCAAGTTAGCAGATGTCTTGTTGAAGATGAAGAAGAAAAGAAATGAGAGCCCAAGGGAATATTCGCAAAGGCACATGGAGTTGTATAAAGCGGTGGAAGGGTGCATCGAACAGTTTCCAGTGGCTTCGTTCAAATTGGGTTGCAAAAAAATGGAGAAACTCTGGTTGTCTCTGACAAAGAAACCACTAGTTACTATATCCGACCTTATTTGCCGAATAGAAAAATATACAAAGGTAAAAGACGAGACCATGCCTACTGATCAGTTGATCAGGAGGACTCCAAGCCTACTGATCAGAAGGACTCCGGATCAAAGAAACAAAGGCGAGAAAGAGGATAAAGGGAATTCCATATATGAATCAATAAATACAGTTTTCAAGGATCTAATTCACAAGATTCTTCCAGATTCTTCCACTCATTAGGTGCAAGCTCTATTTCCACTGGCTGAGAAAAATGCTTACTGATCTGACCAAGAGAGATGAGAAGCAATTTGTGCCTACCACCAAGACCTTGGTTACCAAATAGGAAACTGCAGGTCCCTCAAGTTCCACCCCAAGGATTTGGTTAAGGATGGCCATCTTTGGCAATACATTAATGAGAACAAAAACCTAAGCTGAGGGATATCGTCCTCGACCTCGGCAGAAAGAAGTCAGAGAAAGGAGAGGAGGCCAGAGAAAGAAGAGACGAGATTGAAGACATTTATGATGTAGTGGAAGAAGAAGGCTAGCCTAGAGCAGCAGCAAATGAACCGTGGAAAAATTGTCCTCGGGTTATAAATGTTATTCACATGGAAATCCAACCACAAGGGGCACTAGTACATTCACTTGCTAGTGCTAATCTTCGAGCAGAAAGGCAGTGGGCTTGTCACGTGATAAAAGTGTTGAAGCTGACGGGGAATCCTAGTAAAAGGCCAAGCCAGGATGATTCCACTGGTATATCATTGTCCGAAATGAAGGTAATGGAGTGCCGCACCCTCATAATGGTGCTTTGGTCATAACACTTGGGATGTTTGAGTTAGACACGTAGTAGATAATGGTGGATCCGACAGTACAATAGAAGTTATGTTTTACAGCTTTTTTAAGAAGTTAAAAGTAATAATGGATGACTTGCAGCCAGCCAAGTTCTCTCTAATTGGGCTTAACTTTTCTTCCGTCTGGCCACTGGGTAGAGTTACTATTCTAGTTTGGGTTGGTCCTGTTGTTCATGATATCGATTTTACCGTAGTAGATTCCCCATCAACGTATAATGCTATTATAGGAAGGTTCTGGCTACACACATTGAAAACGGTCTTCTCAACCTATTATCAGATCAACCTATTATCAGATGAAAGCTTTCTCACGAAGATGAGATCATTGAGATTATAGAGGACCATGATTCATCAAAGACGTGCTTTGATGTGGCACTACAACCAAAGACCATCCTCGAGTAAGTTCAATTGACAAAGATACTAGAGGGCACCCTAATTAAAGACCATCTTCGAGTAAGTTCAATTGACAAAAATGCTAAAGAGAGTAAGTTCAATTGACAAAGATGTTACAGGGCACCCTGAAGATTGATGATGTCCAGGGTGATTCAAAGAAGAAAGTGGTGGAAGATCTAGATCATGTTAAAATCGACCTCGAGAATAAAGATTAAGTCTCTCTAATTGGGTTACACTTTAAGTCGCAGAAAAGTTTGAGCTGGTTGAGATGCTCTTAAAGGATATCAGAATATTTGCTTAGACACCGCAAGAAATGCTGAAAATCTAATAAGATACAATGTATTGTGTTAGAATATTCTATATTCTATATATATATATATATATTATATTTGAATATTCTAAATCTTAGTTTTTAATAACTAGTTAGAATATTTTTCTATTATAATTATTTTTTTAATTTAATTTTAGATTTTGCTAGAAAAATAAAAATGTATTCCCTTTACCAACTTAAAAAAAATAAAGAAATAAAAATAGAAAAAAAAAAAACTAACTACGTATTAAAAACTAAGATTTAAAATATTATAATATAGATAATATATTTATAGAGTATATTATAACCTATTATCGAATGTTCTAACAAGTCACAAATTGAGCATCCATTTTGGTGCAAAACTTGTAATTTAGAACGCAATAAGATCTGCTCTACAATATGCAGAAGCAATAATTGAAGAGGTAGACAGATTACTAAAAGCAGAGGTTATAAGGGTGTCATACACCGAGTGGCTAGCTAATACAGTAGTAATGGAGAAAAGTAATGAGAAATGGAAGATTTACGTTAATTTTATGGACTTGAATAAGGCCTATCCTAAAGATCTATTTCCCTTACTGAAGATAGATCAACTCGTGGATTTCACATCAATGAGCTCCAAAATATCGTTCCTCTATGCTTACCAAGGGTATCACCAAATTTCAATACACCGACTAGATGAAGAAAAGATCTCCTTCAGTATTCTAAGGAGAATTTACTATTATAAGGTGGTGTTCTTCGCTATCCAAAATACTAGAGCAACCTATCAATGCCTAGTTACAAAAATGTTTGAGGTGGACCATGGCCAAACCATGAAGGTATATATCAATGATACGATTGTCAAAGGTAATAAGTTAACTCGACTAGAGCGAGGACATAATATTGGTATAAAAAATAAATTTGGAAACATGACATTTTCCAAGAACACCTGATAGTCACCCAGAGCATAGACGTGCTGAGTTAAGATCAAGCTATCCCTAAGCATAATTTGGTCCCAACTTCAACAACTTGGTTCTAGAATGAAGAGCTCATGTTCAAATTTGATTCCAACTATATGATAAATTTATAATTAATTCAATTTGTTATTATAATTTAATTAGTTCATTATTTTGATAGTGACAACTATGAATTGACATTTAGACATTTTAAATGTATCGCATCTCACCTACCACTTTGAAAATAATCATATACATAAAATATAAAGCAAACCGTCATTGTAAATGGATAAATAAGTGGGATTACTATCATTTTTTGGTCAACCTTGTTTCCCCATTAATTTACTTTTTTCTTAGCTTATAAATAATTCAAAAAAATCACTATATAAAGTACGTTCACTATTATCAATTTAATTCCCTCTCACTGTAAATTTCTCTAAACTTATTACTGACCTAAGTTTTAAAGCTTCCATTGTTCCCAGTTTTTTTAGGTAACAAAAGGCGGTTCTATTGATGTGGTAACCCAATGCACGATGGTACATTTTGCCCTCGCCTAGCTTCTATTATAATACTTTATAATATTTGATATATATGAATAAATTACATAATTAACTTGAACAAAACTAAAAAAAATTATATGAAATGACAATCTAATAAGATGGATAATATTTATTTGACCCACCAAGATCCTTGGAAAGGTCATTCGGCTCAATGCAATCAAATTTTCCATTGTTGAGTGAATAATATCATTACAGAAAAACACCATTTCACAAGAACAACAACAATAACAACAACAATAATAAACGGTTCCTAAAATAAAAATAAAATTGAAAAAACTCTGAGTGGTAACTCAGCTGGTAATACTCTAAGTTTACTCCCCATGGTCACTAGTTCGAGTCTATTCAAGACCACTGAAGGGCTTATCCAATTTTTAACTCTAGATCCCTAGAGATTAGGCATCGTTCATTGACTCTAATACCCTGAGATTACTCGAGATGTGTGCAAGTTGGCAAGATACCTAAAACATTAAAGAAGAAAAAAAAAAAAACAAAAATTGAAAAGAATTACACAAGTGAAGTTAACCCCTATATCTTATGCTAACAGATATTTCTCTCGAGTTTTTTTACTGCACTAAATAGGTTCGGAAGAGAAAATACCAAAATAAAAACAAAATACACTTACTAAGGTAGAACCAAAATCATCATTATTCCTCATGTTTTCTAAAATTCAAGATAAGACATCAATAATATTGAAGTCTTCTATTACAAAGAGGATAAATCTTCTACATATTATTATAAAAGATAAGGCATCTATATATTATAAACCATAAACTATTATAATAAGAATAAATATTTAAATTTATAAATTTTTATAAAAATAATAAAGATAAGTATTTAAATTTATCTGAATTTATAAATTAATAAATTCATGAATGGATAAGTATTTAAATTTATAAATGGTTGATAAGTATTTAAATTTATAAATAATTGAATATAAAATTGGTAGGTTTGTAATTCTATGACGTGAATTTTAAAATTTCCTTTTATTTATAACTACTTTTGTAAATATACAAATAAGCACTATTTAAAAATAGTCTTTCATAAAAATATTATAATTTTTTGAAATATTATTTATTTTTAAAAATTTGTAAAAAAAAAAAATTGTAACACAAAATGATATTAATAATGTTAATATTATTTAGTAAGTTTTAATTTTTTAAGCTCTCTTGTAATAAAATAATAATTTTATATTTCCATTTTAACTTTTATAAATAAAATAATATTTTTATAAAATATCTCTATGAAACACTATTTTTAAATAGCATTAAAATTTACGTCTAGAATTACAAATCTATAAGCTCTACCTTTACCCATTTATAAATTTAAATATTTATCAACTATTTATAAATTTAAATAATTATCCATGAATTTGTTAAATTCTTCCTTTCTGTTTAATTTTTTTTTTTTTTAATATTAGAAAACGTCGCGTGAGCTTATCCTGAAACATGTGTATTGACTTTTGACTGACACTCTGTATACCTGTTAACCTGTAAATTTCTTATCCCCTTAAATTTTTTTTATAATTAGTACCGGAGATTTTGTATCTATTCTATTTTAATATTTTTTCAGTTAATAACATCTTTATTATGATATTAAAAAAAAAACTAACTCCTCTCTTCCCTTATAAGTACAACGGGAGGTCTAAGATCAGATTTCTCTTTCCAACCCAGGATCGACCTTTCAAACTCTCTGCACATATATATATATATATATATGCATATATAGCCTGAGAAAATGAGTTTATTGAGTTTTGTGTGTGAGAAGGAGAAAAAAGAGTTGCAGAGGCAGATAGCGCCGGGGACGTGCCCATACTGTGGAGGGAAAGTGGATGCAGTGGACTTTGAACGTCGGTGCAGGCTTTGCTTTCTTATCCCCATATGCTTCACCGTCGAGAGGAAGTTCTTCTGTACTCTCTGTGCCAGACGTCTGGTTTTGTACCCATAAATATCAAACTCGTAAGTTAAATTACATCTGTTCAATTGGGACTCCATTATTAGTGTTATTATATATATATATATATGTATATATTTTTGTCAATATTTCGATTATGGATTTCATGACATTTCCTTTCGTTCTCTTCTCTTTTTTCCCCATTTATTTAATTTCTGTTTCAACTTTTCTCAAGTTATGAATCCAAATCCCAAATCGAAATATACGTTTGTACAGAAGAAACTTTATTTCCTCAGTGTATAAAAATCGATGAATCGTGGAGTATTAGAATAACATTTTGATAATTACATGCATATTGCGATCTTGATGGACCTCATTTTTAGTATGTGACATGTTATTTCAAAATGAAATAGAATATAAAAATTAATTTTACGCATCTCATTTCATTGTATTAGTGAACTTTCTAATAATGGGGTTGTTTGGAGTAAGAAAAAATGAGATAAATTGAGATAAATTATGGTTTAGGAAAAATTTATAATACGTGCAGTGAGAGAAAAAAATTAATGTGATATAAAGTTAACAGAGATTTATAGAGATTTTTGAAATTTTTTCTCAAATCATTGCAAATCAAACGGACTCAATGTATTCCTTTAATTTTCTCAAATTCGCAACCCTCTCTTCCTTTCTTATTTTTTATTTTTCTAACCATTATTTCTTGGTGATGAGTTTTTCTTCTCTCTGATTATTACTCTCTGAATATTCGATTTCAGTCGCGGTGTGAAGAGAAAGGTTCTGCACAAAACAACACGAAAGAAACTTAGAAGTTGGATTACGATGAAATGCCTCCTACAACCCGGCTCTAGTATTTTCAGAAAATTGCCATTTGTCTCACTGAGATTTGGCTTAAAAAGATATAATTATTTTTAGTTTGGAAATTAATAAATAATAATTTTATATTTTAAAAAAATTAAGGCGCCATTTTGTTTATTTTTTATTTTTTATTTTTTGTTTTAATTTTTTTATTTTTTATTTTCTGTTTTTGAAAATATGAAAAATAGTTCAAAACTCATTTGATTACCTGTGTTTTCAAAATTTATTTTCGAAGACAAAAATGAGTTTACACATGAAATAAAAAATGAAAAAAAGTTATTTTGAGAGTTTTTAAGAAAAAAACAACAAAAATTTCAAAATAAAGAAAATAGAACATTTTTTGTTTCTTCATTTTAAAATTTTTAACACATAAAATAAAAATAAAAAATAAAAAATAAAAAAATAAATTAAATGTCGCCTAACTTTTTAGTTATTTTTTAATTTATTAGATAGCTTTTATTTAAATGGTCGGAATTTTTTATTTATTTATTTGTTTATGAATGTAATTAATATCTCTAAAATTTAAAATTCTTAAAAAAATAAAAAAATTTATATAAAATAAAAAAATTACCAAACAAATAGTTGTCTAACTTTTTTTTTAATCCAAACTAACCCTCAGCCCAACGACCAATCAAACGGAGACCATTAGCACGTGCTGTGGGCAGATGTTGAACTGCCAATAGTCAATACCATTTACATCCAAATCCACGCGTCGATGCCGTAAATATATATGGACAACACCATCATATCATGTGGAGGACGGGACGTTCGATTTTGTCTTTAATTTTGTCACCATCTATGCATTGGAAGATACTGCGTTTACAATATTTTCTTCTAATATTATTTTACAATATTAAAAACGACACTAAACTAATGTATTATGTCATTCAAGATTTTTATACTCTCTCTTTGATATCTTTTTTATATTATACTAATCATAACCCGTCATGATCAATTCATTTTAGATGTTATAAAATAATGTTGAAAAAAATGTTATGAACGTAGCATTGCTCTTATACAATAATACGATGTAAACGAGACAAAAATTGAATATAAAATTATGTTGATAGAAAAATATAAATTTGTGAAATTTGAATCCAAGTATATACAATTATAGTGGATATATGTATGAATAATAAGAAAACAAATTAAAAAAAATAAGATTTAACATGGTTTGATAATGTTTTTACGTTCACAAAATTAAGTGGAAACAAAATTAGATAAAAATGAACATTATAAATTTTTAAATAATAAACAAAATAAGACAAATAAAAGTTATATACATTCAAATATAATATTTTATAAGTGAGCCTAATACAACTTTTCATCACTTAGAAATGATGAATAATATCATCATTTGTAATATTATTAAAAATCTATTTCTCAATATATACAAACAAGTTATCATTCATTCACTGACCACTTATTAAGGTTTGTCATGATTTATGGAAGATTATGAATGTAACATTGACTTTCTTTCTAAACAGCTCTCCATAATTATATGAATTAAAAAAAAATAATTCAAGACATAAATCTTAAAAAAATTTAATTCTTAAATTTAATGGTTAAATATAAAAATTTCTAATTTTTTATTAAAAAATTTTAAATCCTATTACAAATATATATTATCAAAATTTTGAACCTAAATAAAAAATCAACAATTTTTCAAATAACAAAAGTAATAAGTAATTAGACAACTAATGCAAATAATCAATTGTTATAAAATATAGACAACATAAAATATATAATATCATAAAAGTTCGTATTATTTAGTTAAATAATTTTTTTGTAAGTGTTGTATTTTGGATTAAGAAGAGAAAAATATACATGATCTAGATGACACATCTTCTGGTACGTGGAAGTCCGCAGCCGCTACCCCGTACTGGGGTGCGCACAGGGTGAATCACGCTCCAGGACCCGAGTCGGCAACGGCTCCTGGAGAGTTAACCAGCCTAGGCAAGCCCTGGCTGACCGGCACGACCGAAACGAGGCCTTTAAGCTTCTGCCATTACAGCGGTAACCCACCCCCCGTGGGGGAGTGAACCCAGAACCTCGAGAGGCCCAAGCTCTTAAGGCAAGCCCGACTTTCACTCGGCCACCCCCGAAGGGGCAGATGACACATCTTTAATATAAAAAAATTTATACAAAACTTTGAGAACCCTCAATTGTTACATATTTTCACATTAGTTTAAGTAGATTTGATCTTGGTAATTTGTGAAACCCTTGTCCCAACTTCATGCTTTATCTTCTCCGCGTTAACTTTAGCTGATGATAATATCCCCTTGAATGCTCTTATTTCATCCAAATATTATAGAATATGGCAGACCATGCAAGCTTATTGACGGTATTATCGAAAGATTCTTTGCTAAATTTTCCCACTGCCCCAGTTGATTTCGGTCATCCATCCTTGCTTTGGTCTTGCAAGCCCTCCACAATCTATTAACTGTTCTTTTTTTTTTTTTTTTTTGGGTAAGTATAATCTATTAACTGTTTCCCAAATTTCATGCGAGAAGTGGTATTCAAAAAATAAATGCTCTATTGTTTCGATCTTGATATTTCTTACATAGGACAGAAGTGGCATAAGTGATTGTTTCTCATTGAATTAACTTAACTTTAATGCTGAGCTTTCTTTTAATTACAAATTAAAGAATAAAGTTGTGCCTGGGAATATTTTTGAGTTATTAAGTTATATGAATAATATGTGTAATAAAATAAAGTATTAAAATATTAAAATATTGAATTAGGTCAAATCATAATTTGTAAATAAAATACCTTAGTGGCTATCTCACATCGGGACAGTTAGAGTGTGTGTGTTACCATATATTTTTCACCTAACTTTTCAACTATTGAGTTGGAAAGTTAGGTTGTACGTTTTCCTTAGTTCAAAAAAAAAAAAAAAAAAAGAGCAAATGAGCTTGTGTGTGTGCACGTGCGTTGTCCAATATTCCACTCGTCCTATGGGCTACTTCAGTTAGCCTGAGCCTTGACCCGAGGGGCTGTAATGGGTAGGCTATCTCACATCGGGATAATTAGGGTGCGTGTATTACTATATATCATTGAGTTTTCTTTAGTTCAAAAAAAAAAATACCTTATTTAGTTATTTTTTTGAAAAAATGATATCGAATCTTAGTTCTTTTTCCAAGTTAAAAATAAAGTTTTAACATTTATTAAAATGATATCTTGATTAAAAGGAAATGAGGGTTTGACAAAAAAATAGAAAGAGTAAGTTGAGAAAGAGTGAATAAGAGAAGGGTTGGATTGAAAGAGAGGGGGTAGAGAGCGATAGAGGGGGGCCAAAAAAAATAATGAGAGAAAGGTTGGGCTGAGAGAGGGATAGAGAGAGAGAGAGAGAGAGATGGTGTCTTGATTAGGAGATGATGGGAGGTCTGAGAAAATAGAAAGAATGGGTTGTTAGAGAGTAAATGAGAGAAAGATTGGATTGAGAGAGAGGGTGGTGTAAAGAAAATAAAAGAAGCCGACACATTTTGGGTTTAATGAGAGGAAAAGAGAAAGGAAAGGAATAAAAGAAGCAATTTGAGTTTAATGAGAGAGGGGGGAATGAAATATGAAAAGGTTAGGAAATATTGAATAATGTGGTTTAATTTAGAGATAGAATAAAAAAAATACAAAAAGAAGAAAAAAAGTAATATGAAAAGTATAAAAATATATTTTTAAATGATTTGATTGTAAAATAAAAATTATTAAACATATTTAAAGAAGGAATTTTGAATTCAATTAGGTCAATTTATATATGATGTATTAAAAAACAAAAAAAATACATAAAATATATAAGAATTTCGCATTTCTGCCCCGGTCCCTAGTCCCTTGGTAATTCCGTCCTTGCGTAGGTTTAAAGTTTTAGTCAAAAAAATATAAATTTAATCTCACTCTTTAATAATAATAAATAACAACTTATAAATAAATCTTACATTACTATGTATATATTAGAAAATTTAAGAATACAAAATGATATATACCAAAATGGGACCAAACTCGAAATCATGTAACTGGTATAATTTTGATCGGGTAACCCGCCATTCAGAATATCTAAGTTAATTAAATGTATGTCAGTATTGAAACTTTTTCAAGCCTCAACTGCAACAAACACAAGGATGAGAAATTTATCCGGTTTAATCCAATTTCGAAAATAAATTAATTATTAAAATATTTATTAAATTTAAAATATTTAAATATAAATACAAAAGAAAATTATATCCAAACATCAAATGTTAATATCAATTATATACTACCCTACCACAAGAGTTATAGGAGAGTACAATGAAAAATAGTTCATCGTAAAATTATAGTGAAAAAATAAATTTTTAAAATTTATTTGTAATTTGATAACATATAACTTTTTATATTTTTGTATTTATTATATTTCAAATAAATTTTTTTATTTTAAAAATAAAATAAAATAAATTAAATTAAATTAAAATTATTAAATTAAATACAATTAAATCCGAACTACCTATTTTATATTACAATCCGTCCAGCGAATTTTTCCACAACAGCGACTGCAACCTCTCATCACAGGCCCCGTGAAAAGCAAGAATGATTGATTTTCTGTCAGCAAATGAAAAAGAGAGATTATATCTCCCAAGTCCCCAGCACATAATAATTGCATTGGTCCCTGTGCCTCTAGTGGCTAGGAACAATTCAGGCCTTTCTGGAAGATAAGCTAGACAGATAACAAATCAGATACATATCCTCCAGTCAAATGCCAAACAGGGGAGACAAAATCAAAGTTGTTTCATAGCATTCCCTCTTTGAGTTCAAGATAACTTAAATCACATTAATTCCTCGGTGGCATATATATATATAACAGAAAATAGAAAATGTTTTCCAAACCATATAGTGTTCCAAAAGTTGGAAGGAAGAGTTGTGACTAATAATGAAAAAATTGTACCAATCTTGTTTGTGCGAAGAATTTTTAACTCATTTTTCTTTTTTTTTTTTTTTGTAGACGTCCCTCTTTTATGTTTCTGTAGACCCTCTCTTCTGGTGCAAATTTACATATAAAAAAATGGTGCAATAAAATAGTTGGAGGTTATCATTGATCATGAACCCTTTGATACTTAAATTAGTTACAAGTATAAACAATAATGTTATATATATATATATAGAGAGAGAGAGAGAGAGCGCGCCTGATGCTTAAATTAGGTGCAAGTATGAATAATAATCTTATGTAGAGAGAGAGAGTGAAAGGAGGGGAAGAGTTCTTGCTTTATATAAGCCTCTGGCATTTATAGATGTGAAATATCTGACATAGATTAGATCGATTTGATTATAATGGTGATGGTAACATTAAATCCTAACGATGATGTAAGCGTTGGGTTTAGTGAAAAAGTGACCTTTTGTATATTTTTTGCAAATCTTATCGCTAATATACTTGAATGTATTGAATCAAGTAATTTATAATGTAACTATCAAACTATTTATTCCTAATTTAACCATAATATAGTCTCTAGTCGGCGGTGTAATTTATGATCGGAGAAGGATATTTTTTTGCTACAAACTGTTCATATCTTCTCCTTTTAGAGATGACATAGTGTAATTGTTTAGATCTACTTACTAGAATTAAAATCCAAATGAGATTTTATATCCTTTAATTTTTGCCATAATCTTAGGGCTCATTTAGTTAAAGAGTTATCTCTAGAATCGTGAAGATCATGTTGGGATTCCTTTATTTTCTTGATACACCATGTAACTGATCAGTTGAAGTTATGTCTCATTTACAATAGTTGAATTATGTTTGCCATCACCCAATATAGCGGTTTCTCCGTCTACTGAGAAGTTGTTCCTCATATCTGTCACACTCTGAAATTCATGAAATAGGGTCATGAGGACAAAATCCATAAATACTAATCAAATCATATCAAATAAAACCTAATTAGAGCAGAAGCGAATTAAAAATAAATATTCTAAATAGAACATTTTTTATATCACATTGTTGCCATAAAAAGGCTACAACCGCAAAGCCACAAACGCATGCCTAGAACCAAAATCAAAGCATATTACACCTCAACATATTGGATGAAACTTTGTATTCTCCTAAACACTAGATATCTCAATCAATCAATCCAATCACGAAGCAATGAATAGAGAATAACAAAAATAAAGCGAATAAACATACACAAGAAAACTCCTCAAAACTTTCACTAAAACAAAACTTTGGTTACAAACTCGATCTCTCAATTGACTTGACTCATTGACTCTATATTGCTGACTTTGCTCAACTTCTCGATTCACCAACTTCTTAGTAAAAGCCCTATGACTCCTCGAAGACACAACATCGAATCCTCGGTAACTCTTTTTCTGAATCCTCAGCGCTCAATGATTCAAATTCCATCAAATCACTTGCACAAATCTTTAGCTAAGGGGCTAAGAGAACAATAAAACTGTCTAGCTCACAATCTGATGATTATTCTCTTTGTATGTAAAACCATAAGTACGTCTAGTAAATATATATTAAAACCTGGGATGCATATAACTCAAAACACAAGCTTGGAAAGCTTGAAACTATACCTCGCGAGAAGCTCGCTCCTGCATCCTTCTCGTAGGGATCCTGTGGCGATCCAACAAATCAATGCGGTCTCCTCGCATGGCCAATCTTTAGAATTCAGCTCTCAACATTATCCCGCGGATAACCACGACCTTCCAGTAGTCTTTCTGTGTTTTGGTACTTTAGTTCTATTTAGCTTATTCCAGACTTCTAAGATTATTCAAACAGCTTTCTTGTATCCTTTATACCTTTACCTGACTAAAGGCTATAGTGCCTTAACCTACGCTAAGTCTAGATATTACAAAACTTTTTATTTGATCATGGATTTGCCAATTTAGAATCTAATCGCCAACAATCTCCCCCTTTGGCAATTCTATGTCAAAACTAAATAAAAGTATTTACAAAAGAAATCAACCTAAATTAAGGCCTCAGTAAACAATGCAATGATCAATATGCTTTGATTTTTATACCTGTTTGCTACACACTTAAACAAAATGATCAAGACATCATGTGGAATAAATAAAATAATAAATGAAACATTAACAAAAAAAATGAAACAAAATATTAACTATTCTCCCTCTCAATTAATGACTTCCCTTTAACCAATCTCTCCTTTAACTATTTCCCTTCCCTTTTTGACATGAATTGACAAAAAAAAAAAAAGATATAATGTGTAATTTTGATCAATTCATTCTAAGTACTATTTCCCCAAACATAAAGCTAAACACAGTTTCAAATTTTTGACTATACATAAATAGCAATAAATAAAAACTTCAAGAGTTTCCCTACTATTTATGTCTTGAGTTGTTCACACATGTCATACCAATGGTCAAATGCTTGTATAGTGGCTGAAATGAAGTTCAAGTGCAGCATGATTAATACTTTTCACATACTCGCATGAATTTTAAAAATGCTTCTTTTGGACTTTGAATTGAATTGAGAAATGTATGCAATGTTAGCTCTTCGACTAGTTTCTACTCAATTTATTGTTTTTCAATTATACACCAATTTTTTAATTTTTCATCTTCCAATTTTTTTATTACTATTATTACTCGGCAACTTTTACACACTTATAGGGAGGTAGCCATCTTTATGTATCGTCGAACCCCGAGGATGGTTATTTTGATAACCTACACATCAATAGACTAGCTGCACTCTATCCCATTGGTAGTCATTTCCAAGTGATTTTACTTGAAAGATCTTAAGAGCAACCTATAGTCCAAAAAAGAGAATTTATTAAAGCAATTGAGTAGTGGAAAAGATTTCTCATGATGTACTAAATTTCGTGCAATTATAATTGGCACACCACTACTATGCCAAGGAACAACAAAATATAGGATTCAGGTTCATCAAATAATTCAAATTCATAACCACTACGTAGATCAACAATTTTAATCTTATGATTTTTAAGTGTGTATGAAGTAATAGAACATGCAAGAATATCACAGAGAATAATATTGCATCAAAAAAATTTATTTTTTTTATTTTATAAAAAAATCAAAAGTTAATATAATCTACATGATTTCATAAAACTAAAAAAGAATATAACAATGATGCATAGCCTAGTTCATGAAAAAAAATTACCTCTACATAGCAAGACTCACCCCTTCAACATCCTTAAGGGTGTGGGTGATAGATAGGTCATTTTTCCTAATCCTAATAGTTCTCATTTTTTAAAAAATATTTTGAATCTTGGGGTTGTTGGGCTTTGGACCAAAGGGTTTTGAAATTTTTTTTTTTCTATTCTTCCTCATTGGCTAAGTCATGTAAGGTCTGAAATCAAAACATGACTCTTGAAATCTCAATAGATTAAAACTATTTGACATTTGAAAATTAGGTCTTAAGAAATTTCTAATGTCAACATAGGATAAGAGTAACCCATACAATATGTGATAATGAGGTCTTGTGTGCCTGGTATACCACAATAAAAAAATATAGGAACAAACTTACATTGCAAGTTAGGGGTCATACCAATGGGTTTCTAGAAATAGGCTCTCGACTGATTACTTTCTTTTTGTTTGCGAGAATGAGGAGTTATTTTAGTATTCTGTGAAGCAGTAGTCTTTTGAGGACTGGATTTTTATCACTTTAGTCTTTTTCTAGTCATTTGTTGATTACACTTGAAAAGTGTAATTACAAACTCCCTAACTCAACACTTATTCATGCATTTAAATAATTAAAGTTGAAGTTTTAGTATTATTATATTACTTATACTTTTATTGTTTATTTGCAGAGAAAAGGGCAAGGATGTCGAAGTTTATAGCTATGAAAATGGCCGAGAAAACGAAGGAAATGTCATGGTTCAAACCTCACCTTGAATGGCCAAGACTAGCCCAAAGACTCAACCTAAAGGAGGATGAAAAGCAAGAAATAAAGACACTTGGGGGTCGGGACCGTCCATCTAATGGTCGGGACCACAGTGTATAGGAATTGAGAAGAAAGCTTTCTGTGGTCCCGACCCCCAGATTAGACGGTCGGGACCACCGTGTATCCGAAATTCAAGAATTAAAGCACCTCTTTTAGGATTTCTTGGCATCTATAAAGGGAGCTATTGGACGGCCAAGAAAAGGGGGAAGCCCCTTTTAATTTTGCACCTTCAATTGAGTGTTAGAATAGAATTTTGAGAGTTTTTAGATTAGGTTTTAAGCTTGCATGCGTGGATTCATGGTTTTTATTGGAGCTTTCATCGTCGTCTTTGTAGTGATTCTTCACTTCGTGTTTTACATTCGCTTTACGTTGTAAGTTGCACTTTAATCTACTTCGTTTTATTTCGATTTGTTTCGTAATATCATGTTTCGCTTGTTTCAATTCTCTTTTCATATGATTGAATGCTATTTGATTGTTTTTAAGATGCTTAAAGTAGTTTTAGCGTAAAATCCTAATCTTGATTCAACGAATCAAGACAGGGTAGTTCACGAAAAGCCTTGGGGTGTTCGTAATCCCTTCGTGTAGGTTACGAAACCCTTCGCGTAGGTTGCGAAACCTTTCGCAAAAGGATTTACCTTTCACAAATCTATTTTTTTTCTATTTCGAAAACATTTGAATACGAAAATCCTTAACCAAATCCGTGTGAGATCACTGGTATGGATTTTCGTAACCAATCATCAAATACTTTCGAATAGTCTTAAAAATTAGATTTTTATTAATTTTTGGAGTTTAATTGAAAAACCCTAGGAAACAAAGGTCTTTAACCATATCCGCTTGAGATCACTGGTACTGACCTTTGATTATAACATTTTCAAAACTTTTCAAATTAAACCCTGTTTTTCAAACAAACACATCCCAAGATAAAGTAGTGAACTACTCGGACTTGAAAGTTGGATCAAGAACCTTTTTAGTATTATGCTTGTTATTTAATTTAATTTATGAGTTGATTTATTCGCTTTAAAATTTAGAGTAGATGCTTTGTGTGCATTTTAAAATGAAATTGAATTTCTTTCATTTAAAATCTAAAACAAAAGTTTGAGTCGCCAAAAAATTAGTTTAAATTAATTTAGGTTCACCTACTAATTAAGAGAACAAGTCTAGAGTTTTTAACAAAGCCCTCCCTGTGGATTCGACCTCGGATTCACCAAGTTTTAAAACTACGACTGCCCTCTTGCACTTGAGAGGTAAAACCTAAAACACTTTTTAGAGTCGGTCAAGTTTTTGGCGCCGTTGCCGGGGAGGGCAACTAAGCGCTAGACTTGGGAGTTAAAAGAGAGTTCACTTGAGAAATTGGGTGAATTTTTTTTCTCTCCATCTCTTTATTAGTAGTTTTCTTTCTTTTGCATATCATATAACCTAGTTTGCATGCTAGTTAACTTAGGTTGCATTTTAGTGTAGTTTTTCTCTTTTTCATTTTATTTTCATTTTTATTTTCTGATCTTAGACATGGAAGTTGGTGATCTTGTACATGGCCCTTTTGATACCCGAGAATACATAGAGTATCTAGGTGGCATGTTTGGATATGCTTTTACATTAGACACCTATAGTATGCTTCCTCAATTCTTTGGGCATGAGGAGGAAGACCCATGTCTTCACCTTGATAGGTTTAAGGCAGCATGTGGTTTATGTGATGATGCTAGAAAGAGTGAGAGACTTAGGTGTATGTTTTTCCCTTTATCATTGCAAAATGTGGTTGGTGACTGGTGTTATGCTGTAAGTGAATAGGTCTGTACTTGGGAGCAATTTCATCAAGCTTTTATTGAACATTTCCTCCCTATTCATCAAACCTTCACCCATGGCTTTCAAATCAAAAATTTTTATCCAAAAAATGGTGAAGTATTTTATAAAAGTTGGGAGAGATTTAACAATCTTTTGGAAACATTCCCAAGTCACGGATTAGAGTTAGTGGACATTGTAGCAATATTATATAATGCTCTACCTAGTAGTTTACACCAGGCATTTGATAAAGTCTTACATAGGGAATTTCTTGACCTTACCCCAGGTGAGGCATGGTCATTCCTCGAATTTTTCTATGAGCACACCAGGCCACAGGGAAGACTTAAGCCTAGTTTTGAATATCATGCATTTAAAAGCCACACTGAACCTTCCCCATATACTCCTATTTCACTTGATCTTCATGATCTATCCTTTATAAATAGCACATGCATGGAGACTGATTATTGTGCCTATCCCAATCTTGTTCCACTCACTGAAGGTCAGCATGAGGAACCTCGGGATTATTGGCCTTGTGAACCTAATGATGCCCAATTCGAGGACACTTTTCATCAATTTATGCAACATCAAATGATGATCAATGATAATTTGTTTAGGTCTTTCGATGATTTTAAAGGACAAGTGTCTAGGTCCTTCGATGATTTTAAATGACAAGTGTCTAGGTCCTTCGATGACTTAAGAGAGCAACTTTCTGTGATAACACAAGCTATGAGCACCAATCTAAGTGGTAACATGATTGAGACGTCGACCTCAGACACTATTATAGGCACTGAGTGGGACAATTGCCCTAACTACACTGGGGATAACACTTGTAATGAGCATCTTTTTCATATTCCTTTAGACACTCCTGTTCAGGGTATACCTCTACCACTTACTAAGAGTCAGGGAGATATGCAATTCTTTCCTACTACCGAGCTTGACGCTCAACCTACTCCAACCACCCCAGACCTCATTGAGAGTCCTTTGACTCCAACTGAGCATTTGAATGCCACATGGTCCGAGGAATATATCATTGAATCGGTTGACCCTAGTTCACTCCACTACACAACCGAGGTTGAGAGTGGTGCACATCTCTCATCTCCTGACTTAGTCCCATCCAAAAGTCTTACTATGGGAATTGTGAGTGACTACCATGAGATCGACCATCATTGGGGAGAGGTAGTAGACACGGGGAAGGCTTACATTGATTTTTTGGGTGTTGAGAGATCATTCAAACCCACCATTTCCATACCTATAGATTTCTTGGGCATTGAAAGACTTATTGAACCCACCATTTCCACATTCATAAATTTCTTGGGTATCAAGAGACTAATTGAGCCAACCATGTCCATACCTGCACTTACACTTTGGCCACATCCGAGGTTTCAAGAACCTCACTTGGCCTTTCATTCCCCGGTGTGTTTTACACCTGAAAAGCATCCATATTCAGTGCTTCGTGGGCCCGCAGAGAACATTTTATTTCTTAAATCATTTGTGGATGCATGGGATAGAGAGGGTGTTGGATAACACTTTTGTTTTCATTTCATTTGTACATAGTAGATTAGCTTTTTCATTTCTTATTTTCATAGTTCTTTTTTAATTTGATTCTCTTCTTTTATTTTATTTTCTTTTATTTTTATTTCTTCTTTCGTACTAACCCTTTTTCTTGTCCTATTTTATGTCTAACCTTTTCTTTTGAATAGTTTCTTTTGTTTTCTTCAAATAAAGGAGCTCTTGAGGTAATACCCTTCCTCTCCTTTTTATTTAGTCTTGCACTTTCAATTTTGGTACTCCATTATATATAATTGCTATTGTTGGGAGTGCTGTAGAATCTAGGTTGGGGGTGTTTTGGGTGATGCCTTAAGGGGCATAAATAATGGGTGCATGCTTGGTTTAATTTGTGTTATGTTCTTATTTGTGCATTTTGTGGCTATTATTTCATGCTCATCATCATGCTCACTTTGCACACTACAGACCCACTTATGCCTTATAGTTTTCACATTGAGGACAATGTTTAGTCTTGGTTGGGGGGTAGACACGTTGTGCTAAAATTGTCAAATTTTTCAAATTTTGAGCATTTTTTTAGCTTGAACACATGAACTTAGCACATTTATACTTACATGTTAACCCTTTTGGTTTGGTCAATGGTGAATTTGAGTGAGATAATGATGAGTGAGTTTTGTTCAAGTTTTAATAGGAAACTTAATTCAAGTTGAGTGTGATAACTTTGTGCATTTGTGGACTATCATGGTGAAAAGTTTATGTGCTTAGGAGTAGACTTTATTTGACATTGGTTACTTGAGCATCCTTGGACTAGGTGGAGACTTATACCTCGTAATGGTGAGCTTTTGAGCCTTTTATTCTTTTCTTGAGGGGTTGCACATAATCACAACTCTTTTGTTCTTCACTTCGGTTTTCAATGCAGTAATTGCATCACACACACTTGCATGAGTTTCACTTGGCACATTATGAGTTGTTGCAAGTTTTGAACATGATGCTAGGCTATTTTTGCTATTGTTGGGCCTTTTCATCCTTCCTTGATATGAAATTACCCTAGGAACCAACTTGAAGCCTTTTAATAAAATGTGTGATATTTATATATTTTTTTTTCTCGGCTCCCACCTCATATATTATCCCATAACCTTGTTCACACACTTTTAAGCCTTACCCTCACATGTTTTGGGTTATGAAAAGTGCCTCAATGTCAGTGATGTGAGTAGGGATTGGGAATGGAAACTTTTGAGAGCATATTGAGAGGGAATATTAGGTGGAGAATTTAGCTTATGTTTATTTCATTATTTCAAAAAAAAAAGAAAAAGAAAAAAAAAAGAAAAAAAAAGAAAAAAAAAAAACAAAAGAGAAAAAAAAAAGAAAAAAAAAGTCTGTCATTCATTTTTGCTTATGTAATTTTGGGACTTGTGCATTGTATTATAATTATTGAGAATGTCCCATGAGTAGTTTGTAAGTTAGTGAATAAGCTTCTTGTTGTAGTTTTTCTTGGGGTTGGAAAGGAAATGGGTAGTTTGGCACTTGTGTGCACTTGAATATCTTTATCCCAAGACATGTGCCTTGATTTCCATATCTTCCATTGTTCACCATTACCCTTGGCCAAGTTACAACCAAAACAAAGACCTAGTGGATTCTAAGCAAGCAACTCTTGTATTATGCGTGTAGTGGTCTTGTTTAGGTTGTGTGGTGTGATCTCTTGCATATGTATTGGAACATTATCATGAACTGTCCACTTAAACTTTAATTCAGTTCACTCATATGTTTTTGGGGTTATGTGCAACTAGGATAGCATTATATGCTATTAGGAATGTGTGAACCCTTGAATGAGTGAATTTCTTTCTATGAGTGGAATCCTGTGAGCTTTTGAAGTCAAAACTTAGTTCCAATTATGCTCTTGGGGCCTTGTTGAATAAATGAAACAATTTTGCACACATGCTTCTTCTACTTTGATAGTCCATGCATTTATGCTTAGCACTTGGAAATTACACATGATATTTGGAGTTTGTAACTTGTTGAGCTTGAACTTAATTCATTTTTTTTATCTTGATCACTTTTTCACACTTTGAGACCATGTCATAGAATTTTGTGGGTAGATTCACTGCAAACTCTCACGAGACCTCACTCGTCCACTAGGGGGAACCTAGGGGTTTAAAGGGCTTGCTACACGTAGCTAAGTGTAGCCGTGTTTCCAATGAAAAGAGAAATAGGATAGTAGTTGCATCTCATTTTAATAAAGAACATCGTGCATTTCATTTTAATAAAAAGCATTGCTAGGGACTAGCAATGTTCAAGTTGGGGGGTGTGATTACACTTGAAAAGTGTAATTACAAACTCCCTAACTCAACACTTATTCATGCATTTAAATAATTAAAGTTAAAGTTTTAGTATTATTATATTACTTATACTTTTATTGTTTATTTGCAGAGAAAAGGGCAAGGATGTCGAATTTTATAGCTATGAAAATGGCCGAGAAAACGAATGAAATGTCATGGTTCAAACCTCACCTTGAATGGCCAAGACTAGCCCAAAGACTCAACCTAAAGGAGGAAGAAAAGCAAGAAATAAAGACACTTGGGGGTCGGGACCGTCCATCTAATGGTCGGGACCACAGTGTATAGGAATTGAGAAGAAAGCTTTCTGTGGTCCCGACCCCCAGATTAGACGATCGGGACCACCGTGTATCTGAAATTCAAGAATTAAAGCACCTCTTTTAGGATTTCTTGGCATCTATAAAGGGAGCTATTGGACGGCCAAGAAAGGGGGGAAGCCCCTTTTAATTTTGCACCTTCAATTGAGTGTTAGAATAGAATTTTGAGAGTTTTTAGATTAGGTTTTAAGCTTGCATGCGTGGATTCATGGTTTTTGTTGGAGCTTTCATCGTCGTCTTTGTAGTGATTCTTCACTTCGTGTTTTACATTCGCTTTACGTTGTAAGTTGCACTTTAATCTCTTTCGTTTTATTTCGATTTGTTTCGTAATATCATGTTTCGCTTGTTTCAATTCTCTTTTCGTATGATTGAATGCTATTTGATTGTTTTTAAGATGCTTAAAGTAGTTTTAGCGTAAAATCCTAATCTTGATTCAACGAATCAAGACAGGGTAGTTCACGAAAAGCCTTGGGGTGTTCGTAGTCCCTTCGTGTAGGTTATGAAACCCTTCGCGTAGGTTACGAAACCCTTCGCGTAGGTTGCGAAACCTTTCGCAAAGGGATTTACCTTTCACAAATCTATTTTTTTTTTATTTCAAAAACATTCGAATACGAAAATCCTTAACCAAATCCGTGTGAGATCACTGGTATGGATTTTCGTAACCAATCATCAAATACTTTCGAATAGTCTTAAAAATTAGATTTTTATTAAATTTTGAAGTTTAATTGAAAAACCCTAGGAAACAAAGGTCTTTAGCTATATCCGCTTGAGATCACTGGTACTGACCTTTGATTATAACATTTTCAAAACTTTTCAAATTAAACCCTGTTCTTCAAACAAACACACCCCAAGGTAAAGTAGTGAACTACTCAGACTTGAAAGTTGGATCAAGAACCTTTTTAGTATTATGCTTGTTATTTAATTTAATTTATGAGTTGATTTATTCACTTTAAAATTTAGAGTAGATGCTTTGTGTGCATTTTAAAATTAAATTGAATTTCTTTCATTTAGAATCTAAAACAAAAGTTTGAGTCGCCAAAAAATTAGTTTAAATTAATTTAGGTTCACCTACTAATTAAGAGAACAAGTCTAGAACTTTTAACAAAGCCCTCCCTGTGGATTCGACCTCGGATTCACCGAGTTTTAAAACTACGACTGCCCTCTTGCACTTGAGAGGTAAAACCTAAAACACTTTTTAGGGTCGGTCATTTGTAGTGGCTTCTTCTTTTGTCTCCTTCCCTCCCGTGTATCCAAATCTTCTTTTGTCATTTAAGTTCCTTTGCATCCCAAGTATGTCATCAAGTTGGTAAGATGCTATATTCATCTTGGATTGCAAGGTTTGCAGCTTAGCCTGGGCGTCCTTCAATTCATTGTCTTTTTGATCTAGTTTGGTCTTGAAGACTATTATCAATTCATCTTGAGTTTTCTTGTTTGCTTCAAGAATGTCAAATTTCCCTTGTAATTATTCCAGGGTAATTTTCAGATTGTCTCTCTCATTTTTTAACATTTTGTTTTTCACAATCGATTTTTCATTTTATTTGTGAAACCTTTGATAGTCTTGATACAGTTGTTCATAGGCATCTTCAAAATCTATCTATTCAACTTTACTCTCATGTTTTGATTCCCCCTCTGCTGGTTTTCCTTTTAAGCCTTTTGAACCAGTTGAATCTCTTGAATTCACAGAAGCTGTACTTCTTGCCATGAATGCTGTAAAGTTTTTTGGAAAATCTTCCAAGGATAAGGAGGTATTTGATTCATCTGTGTCATCTAAGGATGTATTGAGTAACTTTTTCTTGTTCTTCTTATTTCCACAATCTTGAGCTATATGTCCATAATCTTGGCATTCGTAGCACTTCACGCCTTTAAACTTGTTCCCATTTTTTTTAGGTTCAAAAGAATTTTCTCCCTTGCATCTGTCATCCTTCTTTGTCTTTCCTTACTTACCATCTTTCTTTTTGAAGAATTTTCTAATTTTTTTAGTATAAATAGCAATTTCTTTAAGAGAAGGGATTAACTCATCATTACTTGAGGAGGACTCGTCTTCCTTAATAGTTTTTAAGGCAACTCCTCTAGATTTTGGTTTAATCTGTTGTCCTTAAATGTCTGAAGTGAATAAACTCGATCTTCTGCGTGTATCGCATCAACATTCCTCACTTCTTCAATTGCAATCACCTTCGCTTGAAAAGTAATAGGGAAGAGAGTGAAGGATCTTCCTTACAAATTTATTATTGGGAATTGGTTCTCCCAAGATAAAATTGGAGTTGATGATATCATAAAGTTTAGCGTAGAAGTGATCAAACGTCTCATCCTCTAACATCTTCAGGCTTTTGAACTCAGTTGTAATTTTCTGAAGTTTTGACTTCTTCATTGTAGAATTACCTTCATGTGTTAACTCAAGAATTGTCCAAGCTTCCTTGGCTATCTCATAACTTGAAATTCTCCTAAATTCATCAGTTGAAACTATACAAAAAAATTGTGCTCAAAGTTTTATAGTTTCACTTCGCTCTTTTTTGTTTTGTCCTGGTTCAAGTATCCATCGACTTTTCTACAGTCACGTTGTCAACTATTTGAGTTGGTTTTATCTAGCTGTTTTCAATAGCCAGCCAAACGTTAACATTTTGGGAGATCAGATGAGCCTTCATGCGAATATTCTAATATGCATAATTGGTGTCATTGAACCACGGAGGCTTGATGCTTGAACCGCCTTCTCTAGGGGGTCCATCTAGCAAGAAATAGGATCGTATTTTTCTCTCAAAAATGAACCTGCTTTAACACTAATTGAAACTTCTTATTCTCCTAAGTGCTAGATATCCCAATTAATCAATCCAATCACAAAGCAGTAAATAGAGAATGACAAAAATAAAGCGAGGAAACCTATACAGGAAAACTCCTCAAAACTTTCACTAAAACAAATTGTTGGTTACAAACTCAACCTCTTAATAGACTCGACTCCTCGACTCTATATTGTTAACTTTGCTCGACTCCTCGATTCACCAACTCTTTAGCGAAAGCCCTCTGATTTCTCAAAGGCATGACATTGAATCCTCAACAACTCTTCTGTTAAATCCTCAGCACTCAAAGATTATATACACAAATCTTCGACTAAGTGGTTGAGAGAACAATAAAACTGTCTGACTCACAATCTGATGATTATTCTTTCTATATGTAAAACCCTAAGTATGTTTAATAAACATATAATAAAACTTGGGACACATAGGATTCAAAACAGAAGCTTGGAAAGCTTGAAACTACACCTTGTGGGAAGCTCATTCCCACGTCCTTCCCACGGGGATCTCACGGTGATCCAGCGAATTAGTACGGTCTTTCCACACGGCCAATTTTCAAAATTTAGCTTTCAGCATTATCCTGCAGATAACTACGGCTTTCCAATGATCTTCCTGTGTTTTGGTACTTTGGCTTTGTTTGGTTTATTCCAAATTTCTAAGATTATTCAAATAGCTTTCTTGAGTCTTTTATATTTTTACCTGACTCAAGACTACAGTGCCTTAACCTACACTAAGTCTAAATATTACAAATCTCTTTGTTTGATCATGAATTTGCGAATTAAGAATCTAATCCCTAACAAAATGTAAAGTACACAAGTCATCAAGTAATAATAATTTGAGATCAACTAGCTAGCCTACATGTCTATCACAAGCATCAACTCCTACATTATCAACTATAGGAAGGATGAGCAGTAATCCACGCATGCTCAAAATATACATACAAGACATTATTCTTAATCATGCAAAGGAATCAATAGATAATCAATATTAATTAAGTTAAATTAACAATTATATAGTAATGTAAAAATTTCCATCATCAAATCATATCATTTCAAATTAAATAATTTCATGCTAGAAATAAATTCTTATCTCATCATACCTATCATCATATCAATACCATACTATGAGTCAGGTACTCTGCAAGGTTCATATGTGGCCAAAAAACTAAATCCAAATCAAATCAATGGACTACAACTATTCCTACAGTCCTAAATGTACTTATCATATCACTCATGGCCTTGATCTTACAGTCTCAGTCCATCACATTTTGCCTCCATAGGGAAACCAGCCTTACAGTCCTTGTACTAACATACGCTATAACAAGCCGTATGTACATTTTGTAGGTTTTTAACATACTGGTAACGTTAACTGTCACGCCCTGGGTTTCACAACCCAAGTACGTGAACCAAAGAACGCACATTACATCATTTAATAACTTTTCCTGTTCCACACCAGAGCCATACACACACACTATGGAGCAAAAAAATATTTAAAAAAATAAATAAAACTAAACTTTATATTTAAATAAATGCCACAGTTGAAATCCACTTGGCAACAAAGCTCCAAACTAAACCCAACCAAAAAAATAATAATAATAATATTAATTAACATTTACCTCGAAAACAGAGGTGAACAACAAAAAATTTTATAGAGTCTAAAATAATTACATAAAAAAATAATAAATAAAACTTTAATTCTTATGCTCAGAAGGTCCAACACGTGACCCAAACTCATTACCTGCATCACAAACTGTAAAGGGTTTAGCACTAATACCACGTGTGCTCGGAACCCTAATAATAACAATATGAATGCAATATGCCTTAGCATGCTACTAAGTGAAACAACTATGCACGAGTAGCAATTTCAAACAAGAAATTAAATCAATTTGTTAATTTATCTTTGTTACAATTTAATTGTATTTCAGCACCATCAAACACATCAAGAAAAACAATTTAATTTCAAGGTACTGCTGCTTGGTTGTCTCGTAGAAACAAGACCCAACCAATATACATCATTCTGTGATGTCTGCTTGGTTGTCCCGTAGAAACAGGACCCAACCAATATACACCATCCTTCAGTGCCTGCTTCTTAGGTCGAAGCCTTAGGAATATAATATGCCACCCTTAGGCATCTGCTCATTCGTAGGTTACTAGCCTACTGGAATCAATAACTAACCCCGCGCGGGTTTCGGGACTTTCAACCCTTGGGTACGTATACCCGATATTTTCAATACCCCTCGACCCAACAAAACACAAAATATAATTTCACTTTAAATTCACATTATATAAATTTTTCTTAATTAAATTTTGAAGCCTTATTAACTAAAACACAATCTTTAATCTCATAATTAAAGCGAACAATCCCACGGTTAATATAAAGTACATACATTTGCAATAAATGCTTTTAACTTTAAACCACCCATTAATCACACAGTCAATTCATTCATTATATGAATTTAGTAGATAATAAATAAGATAAAAGCCTCTTCAATTCATTACATTCCATCACGCACGGAACACATAAGAATATAAATGTATATTTACAATGCAATCAATTCATGTAAATTTCAATTAATTAAGGATTTTAAATAAAATAAATAAATAATAATAAAAATTAAATGCTCTGTACGCCTGACATTCAATGGGTTTTAAATTAACCACACATATAGATATATATATCCATTATTAAATATTTAAGATCTCACAAATCAATCAATGCCACTACTTTAATGAGTAAGTAGTAAATAACTGCCTCAACCTTAGATGGATCAACTGCAACTCCCTCCTCAGAAACAACATGCCCGAGAAATTTCACCTCTTTGAGCCAGAACTCACACTTGCTCAATTTAGCATAGAGCTGGTGGTCTCTCAAGGTTTGAAATACAATTCTCAGATGCTCCTCATGTTCCTCCTCTGACTGGGAATAAACTAGAATGTCATCAATAAACACGACAACAAACTTATCTAAATATCTGCTGAACACTCGGTTCATCAAGTCCATGAACACTGTAGGAGTATTGGTTAGTCCAAACGGCATCACTAAGAACTCATAGTGCTCATACTGAGTCCTGAATGCTGTCTTGGAAATGTCCTCCTACTTCACCCTCAACTGGTGGTAACCAGATCTCAAATCAATCTTTGAGAAAATTACCGAACCCTTCAGTTGGTTGAATAGATCGTCAATCCTCGGTAAAGGATACCGATTCTTGATCGTGACTCGGTTCAACCTTCGATAATCTATACACATCCTGAGAGTTCTATCATTTTTAGCTGCAAATAGTGCTGGTGCACCCCAAGGTGAAGTGCTAGGGCGGATGAATCCCTTAGAGCTCAACTCCTCTATCTGAGATCTTAACTCCACCAACTCCGCTGGTGCCAATCTATACGAGGCTATAGAATATGGTTCTGTGCCAGGAATCAAATTAATCTCAAATTCAACCTCCTATTCAGGCGGTAATCCAGATACTTCTGAAAACACTTCTGAAAATTCACAAACAACTCGTGGTAACTCAATTTTGTCACCATCTTCGTCCTCCAAAGCAATAAAAGCAAATAAACTGCACAAGTCTACTCGTCCCTACCCATCGAGAGAAGGCAAGGGCTGAGGGCTACAACAATCACCAGAAAATCATATCTGATCTCCCTCTATAGGAAATAAGGTCACTCGACTCCTAGCACAATCTATCATCGCCCGAAAGACTGACAGCCAGTTCAAGCCAGGAATCACATCAAAGCTTCCAATGTCTATCACAATCAGGTCAAAAACTGACAAGTGCTCCCGTCCTGAAGTCTTATACCTAATAGTGATCTCACAATTCTTACAAACTCGATTCAACACAGAATGACCTCCTATCGGTGTTTCAACGTGCAATGGTGGAATTAACTCGTCCACAGATAAATTCAATGTAGACATAAATGATGCAGCAATAAATGAATGAGATGCTCCTGTGTCTATAAGAACTGTGGATTTAGTAGCATAAATGAGAAATGTACTTCTTGTCACTATAGGCTCTGCACGTCCATCATTCTGGGCCACAGTGAAAACTCGTCCCTGAATTGGTGTCGTTGATGGTCTACCCCCCTTTTGTCTCTGCTGGGATCCACCCTGAACTCCTTGATGCTGTTGAACACCACTTGGAACACCCATTTGATAATGCGGTACCCCACCTTGAGTACCCCTCTGAAAACAAGTCTGTACTGATTGTGACCCTGCTGGCCTGCTACTTTGTACTGACTGAGCTGGCTGCGGAGGTCTCATAATACTTCCATTACCTTGCCTCTGCAAACAACACCTCTGCACATGACCTGGTAGGCCACACGTGTAACAAGTCTTTACCTCGGCCCTATTTTCAGATCCACCCGACACACCTTTGTAAGGACAGTTAAACTGACGATGCCCAGACTGTCTGCAATTATGACAAATAATAGGACTCTGTGCAGAAACTCCAGTTGCCGCTGACTTACTTAGAACCATCCTCCCCTACTGAAATTGCTGAGACTATGCCCCATGTAAATTTTCTCTCTGTCTTTTGGTGGGTATGCTCTCCTAGTGCTGAGTCATTCCTTACCTAGCTTCATTCTATGCCCTCGTATCTGCTAAATTCTTCTCCACTGCCATTGCTTGATCAACCAATGTCTTATATTCATTAAGCCCCAAAGGCACTATCCGATCTCTGACAGCAGGCCTCAATCCCTTCTCAAACCGTCTACACTTGGTGAGTTCAGTGGACACCAACTCCTTAGCATATTTGGCCAATGAGGTAAATTTACGCCCATACTCCAGCACAGTCATTGGCCCTTGAGTCAAATTCAAAAACTCGTCAAGCTTAACATCTCTCAGAAACTGTGGGAATAAGTAGTCTTTGAAATGCTCCTTAAAATCATCCCAAGTAAGTGCAGATGCCCCACGAGACCCCTTCACAGTGCTCCACTAATCTGCTGCAGCACATTCCAACTGAAAAGCAGCAAGTAGAACTCTGTTCTTGTCTTCATTTAACTGCATCACTTTAAATATTTTCTCATTCTCATGCAAAAATTTCTCAACCTCTTTAGTGTCTGCAGTGTGAGAGTAAGTAGGAGGTTTCATTCTCCTAAATTTCTTATACGGAGCTGTAGGCTGACTCGCTTGCATTCCTCCAGCAAACATTACAGCCATTTGTTGCATCCACATCTGTAGGTCCACAATTCCTGGCTGCGGTACACTTGGTGCTTCGGATTGCACCTCAACCACATGAGACACCCCTAATAGAACCTCTGCTCCAACCCCAGCATATGACCCTTGCTCTTGTGATACTTCCGTAGCAACGGGAACATCATCAACTGGAACTTCAGGACCTTGCCTAACCTGAATCCCTCGGCCTCGGCCCCAACCTCTACCACGACCATAACCTTGGCCCCTGCCTCTATCTCTAGCACCTGGAGCTACACGTGGTGGCATTTCTCTAAAAATTCACAAAAATATACTAAGGTCAACACCTGCTTAACAATTTAAGTCCAACAAAACATCAAATTCACATATCACAACTAAATAAACTAACATGTAATCACATAATACTTAGAAAAATAAAAGACCCATTGTCCGTAGGTATTCTAAACCTAGGCTTTGATACCAAGTTGTCACGCCCGGGTTTCACAACCTAAGTACGTGAACCAAAGAACGCACATTACATCATTTAATAACTTTTTCTGTTCCACACTAGAGCCATACACACACACTATGGAGCAAAAAATATTTAAAAAAATAAATAAAACTAAACTTTATATTTAAATAAATGCCACAGTTGAAATCCACTTGGCAACAAAGCTCCAAACTAAACCCAACAAAAAAAAAGTAATAATAATAATATTATTAATTAACATTCACAACAAAAACAGAGGTGAACCACAATCCACTAAACAAATAATTTTATAGAGTCTAAAATAATTACATAAAAAAATAATAAATAAAACTTTAATTCCTATGCTCAGAAGGTCTAACACGTGACTCAAACTCATTACCTGCATCACAAACTATAAGGGGTTTAGCACTAATACCACGTGTGCTCGGAACCCTAATAATAACAATATGAATGCAATATGCCTTAGCATGCTACTAAGTGAAACAACTATGCACGAGTAGCAATTTCAAACAAGAAATTAAATCAATTTGTTAATTTATCTTTGTTACAATTTAATTGTATTTCAGCACCATCAAACACATCAAGAAAAACAATTTAATTTCAAGGTACTGCTGCTTGGTTGTCTCGTAGAAACAAGACCCAACCAATATACATCATTCTGTGATGTCTGCTTGGTTGTCCCGTAGAAACAGGACCCAACCAATATACACCATCCTTCAGTGCCTGCTTCCTAGGTTGAAGCCTTAGGAATATAATATGCCACCCTTAGGCATCTGCTCGTTCGTAGGTTACTAGCCTACTAAAATCGATAACCAACCCCGCATGGGTTTTGGGACTTACAACCCTTGGGTACGTATACCCGATATTTTCAATACCCCTCGACCCAACAAAACACAAAATTTAATTTCACTTTAAATTCACATTATATAAATTTTTCTTAATTAAATTTTGAAGCCTTTTTAACTAAAACACAATCTTTAATCTCATAATTAAAGCGAATAATCCCACAGTTAATATAAAGTACATACATTTGCAATAAATGCTTTTAACGTTAACCACCCATTAATCACACAGTCAATTCATTCATTCTATAAATTTAGTAGATAATAAATAAGATAAAGGCCTTTTCAATTCATTACATTCCATCACGCACAGAACACATAAGAATATAAATGTATATTTACAATGCAATCAATTCATGTAAATTTCAATCAATTAAGGATTTTAAATAAAATAAATAAATAATAAAAAAATTAAATGCTCTGTACGCCTGACATTCAATGGGTTTTAAATTAACCACGCATATAGATATATATATCCATTATTAAATATTTAAGATCTCACAAATCAATCAATGCCACTACTTTAATGAGTAAATAGTAAATAAAGACCAAAAAAAAAAGGACAAACGTCCAGCCACACACGGTTTGGGAAAAGTTTCTATATAAATACATATATATATATATATATATATATATGTTTCATTCAATTAATTCCCCAAGTCCTAGAAGCATGTTCTGTTCGTCACATGTCAAAGATTAACAAATACATGAAAATTTAATAAACACCAATCAATCAAACGTTTGATCCAAGTGTCCAGAGAGCATTCCATTCATATATGACAATATATATATATATACTTTTTGAATTTGTTTCTTAGCAAATCATTTTGACCACACACTTGTTCATATAAAGACAAAAACTTTAACATCAAACAACTATACATGTTCTGTCAAACAAACTAAGATTAAGTATATATATATCGATTATAAGTGAATTCCGCCCCTTACCTTTTTAATTTAACATCAGAGAAGAGATTTGACAAGCGGAAGAAAATCCGGCAGAATAGAAGGCAAAGTAATTTTTCGCCGCTTCTTCTTCATTTCTCCCTTTCTCTCTCTCTCTCTCTCTCTCTCCCTATCTAGGGTTTTTAATATATTTCTCAAAATAATTACAGCTTTATATATTTATAAAAGAAAAATTTTAACCCTAACCAACTAATTAATTTCCTACTTCCCATAGGTTTAGGAAAATTACACCATTCTCCTAAAATAAAAAATCTTTTTAAATATAACCAAACAAAAAATTAATCTTTTTAAATATAATTAAAAATAACAAAAATTTCAAATCATTAAATTTAAATAGCAAACTAAATTTATCAAATAAAAATATCCAAATTAAATAAGAAAAATCTAGGTTATTACATTAACTATCCTTCGTAGGTTTTGAAGTTTTCGACCTTTGGGTACTAGTACGTATTCTTTTAGTACCATTTATATATGACCCCAATATCAAAAATCAATCTCAATATAAATTTCTTTACCATAGCACATCATATGCAATGTTCACATCTAAATTAGGTTCATGCATTCATCCTTTATTACATAAATTTTATGAAGTAATTTCAACCAGGCCTAAGTTTCATGTTGTCCATCGCATGCTTGTGTTTAATCAAGTAAATGATCCACATAAAACTCTTAATACATATATTTAAGAGGCATATGATTAATTAATTTGAGAACCCAATCAACTTTAATAAGTCATTAGAAAAGTCCAAAATATCCATGCCATTGTAAAATAAAAAGTATTTCAAAAATTTGAAACTAAAAAAAAAAAAAAAAAAAAAAAAAAAAACAGAATATATACATCACAATCTTGGTGCTAGTAGCCCAAGGCTTTGAGCCCTTAGTAGAATACCCCGTAGCCTGGGCGCAGACAGCCCAAGGCTTCGAGCATCTTAGTTTCTTCCACCCTGGTCAATCTAGAATATGTCAAAGCCTTCTCACAGGGAGCTTAAGGGTTTGAATCTCCCTTTTTTTCTAGAAATTTTAAATGATTTTAACATGAAATCGAATATTCTTAAACATTAAGATATGGATTTATATTATATAGACATTTGCCTGCAACATCTCAAGTTCATACCATGAATTTCATTTAGCATACTCAAAACATACATTAAATTTTCAACTCACATACATATATAAACAAACATATTTTGGTAAACCTTATATGCTTAAATCTCCCTACCTCAAACATACATGTCGGATAATTGTATAAAAATACCAAAACCTGACCAACTCAAGTTGGTCTTTTCGACAAAACTGGCGATCTCACTCCGAGCTACCTATAGTTTTGTTCTTCTCTCCTGATGTTTCTTCAACACAAAGATGGAGAAGATATAGTCCTTCTCTCTCTTTCTCTCTCTCTCTCTTTCTCTTTCTCTTTCTCTTATTCAAAAAAAAAAAAGAAAAAGTAGAGAAGAAAAAAATATATATTCTGAGGGAAATAAAAGGAGTTGGAGAAAAATAGGGTGGGTATAAATATAGAAACAAAATACTCTGACTCTTTCATCCAATACATGCAGCCACCATTAATCCCCCATCAATATTTCCTCCAAGTTTCTCACATAAGCCTCACCCATTAGCCAACCTTTAACCTTTCCCATACAGACTTATATCTTGCCACACTACTCAATCAAAAGAAATTCACCTCATTTCTCACCCAATGAAACTAAACGCAACCACGTAATATATAGACACGAGCACACAAGCATATGCTAGTATAAATACATTCATTTAATTAAATAATAGCACATGTCACACATAATTCACTTAAAACAATGTTTCTTATATTCAAATAAAATTCAAGTGGATGAAAAAAAAAATCTAAATTTGAATCTAGTAAATTCAAAATAAATATCAAAAATTTTGGATATTTATAATATCCACTAAGATTTTTTATTTATTTATTTTTTGTTTTATTGTTTTAATGTTAAAAAATTAAGGAAACATTGTTAATGAAACAGCAAAATAATAACACAATTCTATTAAAGCTAAAAAAGCAAAGGCTAAAAACACATGATGAAAATGCAGTTTCAAGCTGACCAACTAAAACCACAAAATGAGATTGCGGTTTCAAGCGATTTTGGTTTTGCATTTTCTTCATCTCCCCATACTTAATCTCTTGGATTGACCTCTATCTCTTTCATCTAAAACTATCTTCCCCCCCCCCCCAAATTGATTTCCTCATCCACCATTGCTTCCCTCCACCGACAACTTTATTCCATTCCAAAAGGTGTGCTTCGTGTTGGGCTATTTTGAGTTAATTTCTTCTAATATATTTTTATCTTCTAATTGTTTATTTACAGTGGAATAAAAAGAAGTTTATTAGATGAGGAAGGTTTCGTCTATGTTTCTATTTGCACCACATCTTTTTTGATATAGTTTTCAATTCTGATTAGTCGATCACCAATAGTTTTAAGATTTTGATTTATAAAATTATTTTGTTTTGTAATTTTTTGGTATATCACATCCTATGAGTTGAGTTTCTATTTGGGGTTTGGCTTTGAAGGATGAAACTGTAACAGTGGTATTTTAGATTTGTATGATTATTTGTGTACTGATTATGTGATTACATGCGTTGTATTCCCTTGTTTTGTTTATTTGTTTGTTGCATATATTTCTTTATTGAAAGAATAATTAATTGAATTATTTATAGCATATATTTCAAACCAATCCAAAGATATTTGGGCCTTGTCATCTCATGACAACCCATTATCTTTTAAATTAACCTAGGGCTATTCCACTAAAAGCCCTAAGCTGCACTCTAGTAGTCCATGTTGAAATTCATTTAATTAAAATAATTTAATATTATTGGTCTAAGACCAAAATTCATTTTATTAAAAGTTATTTTAATTAAATGAATTTTAACATGGACTACTGGAGTGCAGCTCAGGGCCTTTAGTGGAATAACCCTGAGTTAATTTAAAAGATAATGGGTTGTCATGAGATGACAAGGCCCAAATATCTTTTAAGTTTGAGCTAGGAATCCATGGGCCTTCAGTCCCTTAGGTAGCTCAATTTTTATCTTGATGGGCCAGGTCCAGTTGGTTAATTATTTATAATTTATTTATAAAATAAATTATAGATAATTAATATGTATATATTTAGATAAGATGATATGGTTGGGAGATTTTCTCAAGATACTATATCTTCTAAATATATATTAAGATGATATATATAGATAAGATATGTGTGAGAGTGGATAAGAGATAATCTCTAGAGTTAGAAATCTTCTCTGATATAAACTCTGTATCTCACTCTTTATAAATTTTTTTTATGTATCAATTAGCCAAGAGATCTGAAAGAGTGACCACACACATCCATCTAGAGAGAAAGAATTGACAATAGTTTGGAAGGCTGAATCGCTGAAAAAAAATGTGCTTCCACTGTGCATCAGAAGAAAATTTTAAAGAAGTTCATCCTTCCATTCGAGATATTTTTCTCAACCTTATGCTATAAAAACCATCATATTGGTGTTCTGATTATGTGATTACATGCGTTGTATTCCCTTGTTTTGTTTATTTGTTTGTTGCATATATTTCTTTATTGAAAGAATAATTAATTGAATTATTTATAGCACATATTTCAAACCAACCAAAGAATTTCAAATGTATTTTACAATTTTGTATGGTTTGATAAAATTGTTCTCCTATTAGAATTCTTGTTATTTCATTTAAATTATTTAAAAACCATAATCTATTTTGTTTATTTATTTTATATTCAAATTTTTGTTTAAGTATCTTCTTATCCATAACAAATTATGTTTCTTAAAGTACATATTTGTGGATCTTACATTTGAGATATTGTTTGAAACATATTTGGTGAAATTGTGTTATCATCTTTTTGTTCTTCTGTTGTATAGATAGGTTAAGCAATATTTGAAATGCCACATTTTTTTTTTTTATGATTTAGAACTTTTTTTTAAATGGATATCGAAGAACGTGAGGCTCTAGAGGGAGCATATGATGGTTGTGGAATTTGCCGAGGTATATTTTGTCGATTTCATGGATGCTTAGGATTGATAAACAACCAAAAAAGAATTCCAATTTAACTTTTCCATCTTCAAATTCTTGTATTTGTTCTAGTGTCTTGTTTTCTAAAAATTGAAGTTAGAAGGAAAATATCATTTATTTTATTCTGTTGATTTGGAATTAGTTCATGGGATCTGATATTTTGATAAGATTGATTTTTTTAGTGTAAATATTTGATTTTTCAGGTCTTAATTTGATAATTTCGATTTATTTTTTTAATATTCTTAGTTATTTGTAATTTTTTTTAATTTCAGATTTAATACACTATATGAATATTGTTTCTTTCCTAAGTTGTTTGGCAACACTCTTCTGCCTTATTTGTATCGTGCTGTTACAACATTTACATCAAAAACTCTATGAGGCCTTTTTATATGTGATTACATAGCTAACCTATTGTTTGTGAAACATGTTTGTGTGATTTTGCATATTTCTCTTCAAATAATAAAGATTTGAGATCTTTTCTACCAGAATCTTATGCAAGAAAGTTCACCAAGAAAATGCACAAAAAACCATATCCCTAAGATTATTTAGACCAATTTTTCTTAACAAATTCTCAAAAACAAAGTAAATATTTTCTATTTTGTAAATTCCCTAATTTAGAAAAGTGTACATCAAATTATATAAATTCTTTCTTACAATTCCCCTTCATTGTTTTCAACAGCACATATAAACAGTTCATATTTAAAGACTTTTAATAAATTCAAACCACATAATTTTTTTTTTTTTTTTTTTGAATAACTTAAGATGTTGGGATAGTTTATGTACATCTGGACTAATTCGGCAAATTTACGCAGTAACCCTTAGGGTTTAAATCCCGACCAGCTTGCGTGCTACCCCGCGAGCTCAAACCATGTAACTATAATGTTGCAACAAATATAGTCCATAATGTCTTTCATAATTTAGCATTTTGAAATGAAAAGGGAATTCAAATTACAACAACAGGCAAACTAAATACATAAGAATAATCACACAAACATAGAGTGTATATTGTCCATGAATACGGTTCCCGATCTCTTAATTCCCATGCTTGCACCTCACAAGTCATAAACTTGCTTTCCGGTGAACTTGACCTCGATCGGATTCGCATTCTTTCCGATGGACCGCATGTTCAGGCCGACGCCTTGCCGTCCGGGGTTCACCTTCTCGGGGTAGACTCCATCCTTGGGGTGCAAATATTGGACCTCCCCATTAGGGAACACCCTGTAAAACTGGTACCTGATCTTGTACTTGGACCTCAGCCTAGTCCCAAGAGCCAAGCACTGCTCTTTCCTCGCCAGCTTCAGCAAGTTCGGACCCTGCCTCATTATGGCTGCACCCCCTGTGGGCATCTCGAATATTTGCTCCTTTGGGGACTCCCAAGTTATCACGTAGAACTCCTCCACCTGAGCTTTTCGGAGTAGACCTCCGGTGCTGCCTCCGAAAATTGGCGATGGGGTGCTTGGGTCCAACTGCGGCGGGGTGAACCCTACCGGAGCCTCCTTCACCGGCGCCTCGGTTCTTCCTTCTGCCGCTTCGGCTTTGATTGTCCGGGAAGCGCCGGTGAACTTGGCTGGCTTCGAAATGCCGAAGGACAGAGATGGTGGCTGCTTCCATGGAACGGTGATGCGTTCGCCGGATTTCGGGGCAGTTAGGGTTGGGGTGAATAGAGAAGCTTGGGTTGCCATGGCCATGGAGGAGGAGGAGGAGGAGGAGGAGGAGGAGGAGGAGGAGAGGGAGGAATAATGTTAGGGATGGTGTCGTTTGGTTTGTGGGGGAAGCAAGGAAGTATGAACTGGAGATTTTAGATGGGTGGTTGAGATTTGGGTAATGGATAAGGTGACGCGGGCTGAACCAATTAAATTGTGTGATTTTTGATGCTATCTTACCCACACCTCTACCTTGCTTTTGTCTCTTTATCTTTCACAGACTGGCTAGTTTACCGTATGGGTATTATCAACCTTGCTACTATCCCAGGATGTTCAAGTTGGAGTTAAAAATTTTATGAAATTAGAAAATATATTTAAATTTGATTTCTTAAATTTTTGAGTTAAATTTTATATTTAATTTAAACTTGAGTAGCTTGACATTTTTAAGGCAAATTTATACTCATGGGAATGACAATCTAACAACTTGTTAGTGCATAGCAACCTAGCCATGGTGCCAAGAAGCCCCAAAATTAATAAAATTTGTTAGTATGGGAGAATGCAGATTTTCTCGGTATATAAAGGCTGAAAATTTCAATGGAATCAGCACCATTTGGCAAGCCAATTTTTATTGAAAAATTATGAAATTTTGCTTCTAGCGTGTTTAGTAAAATACCAATTTTTATCTATTTTTTACTCAGTTGTAATAACTTACTCAACTCAAGAATTATTAAAAGATACTAAAAATAGTCAAAAGTTGCTAAATATTTTACCAAATACTTAAAAATTACAAAAAATTGTTAAAAATTATTACTTATTTCACTAAACGCACAAAAAATTACAACTAATAATTTTTGTCAAAAAAAAATTAAATTTTAAACTTTCAAACGGTATCTGTTCTGTGTATTACTTCTCATCTTGCCTATAAATTCTTGTTAGTCACGGTAGAATCAATATTACAGTTTTCTTAAATTAAAATAGTTTCTTTTCTATTATTATTATTATTATTATTATTATTATTATTATTTTAAAATCGTTTTCTTCTTTCCTCTTTCAAAAGGAATGCCATGTGGAGCAAAATTTATTTCCATTGTTTTTTTTTTCTTTTTCTTTTTTTTTTCAGATGTGAATATTGAAACTTTATAAAATCTTTCTTAAGCTTCTATACTTGTTTCATTTGCCACTCAAAATGACCAAAAAAAAAAAGTTGTTTAAGAGAAATAAATCTTTTTCTAGTTCATTGCACAAACAAGAAATTTTAAATTTCATAAAATCTCTCTAAAAACTCTGATTTCAATATTTTCATAATTATTTTTTTTTTTTTGTCAATAACTTACGGATTTTCTAATTTATTTTTTTTGGGCTGTCTTCTTTTTTTGTTGGGTTCTTTTATGCCATTATTATCTTCTTCCTTGGCTCCAATGCTTCCTCCCCCAAAGATAAACACAGCTTGGCTGCTCACTGACCATTCTTCCTTAGTCTTTAAAAATGTGAAAAGTAAAGGTAAAAAACCTACTTTAATGGGCCTATCTCACTAGCTACTATATATGTATTTGTTCCTTCTTTCCACTTTTCAGAAGGAATGCAGTGTAGAGCAAACTTTGTTTCAACTCTTTTATTTATTTATTTTGTAACGTGAAACAAAAACAGAAGTCTAAGAAGAAAATATGGTTGGACCATTGGCCCAGTCCTCTGGCCCAAACACATCCTGGGTTCAACTCAGCCCAAGGAAACAAACTAGGTCTAACAATCCAGACCGTCCTTAAGTCCAAAAAATTAAAAATAGCCCAAAATCTCACTAAACGGCCCAAAAATAAAAAATAAAAAATAAAAACTTAGATTGAAACAAACAGAGCCTTGTATTCAAATTCGTTTGATGCTTAAAAACTTATTTGTTAAATTCTTATGGAGATGATCTCAGATTCACCAAGTTAAATTACGACTGTCTACTCCTATAGTTGGGAGCTTACAACTAAAATTTGTAAAAGGCAAACAGTTCTCAAATGGGATAATTTGATCGTGTCAATTTAATCAAATAAATTTTTGACTCCTCCATTGATCAGCTGTTTATGAGTGGAATTTTCTAATTCTAACTTCACAGTTGAATCCGAAATGTTGAAAAACACATGAGTGCCTTATTTAGAAATTTTAAAATATTCAAGGGGCAAAATTGCAGTTTTTAGGGACGTTTAATTTTGGGTCTTTTGATAATTTCTCCAAACTACCGGGGTTGATCTATTATTTTATAACAATATAGGAGTCCAAATGTAATTTTGTAAAAATTCAGGTGGCTTCTCTGCAGTTACTAACTTTAAAAAAAAAAAAAAAAAAAAAGTTCTGTTCTTTTGCACTTCTTTTTCCGTCACTTGTGAGCATTACGTTCTGAGGTGCTGAACTTTAAACAATTGTATTCAATGATTGTTTTGCATTTACTTTGAATTATTTTGCTTGTACCTGCGAATTGTAAGATTTCATGTGCTTAACTTGGAATTTCGAACAATTTAAAGTTTGGGCTACGCGCAATATTAACTTTATTCTTACTCTAATAACTCAATCTGCCTTGATGTAGCTCTAATGCCACTTGCTAAGCGTAGAAGATAAATAAGCAAGTCAGAACATAAAGGTATAATTGCTCCTTTTGTAGTTAAATAAAATAAAATAAAATCTTACAAATTTTTACAAATACGAATTATAAGACAACAAAATTTAAATTCTTCATTCACTGCATAAATTACGAGACATTTACTTTTACAATTTTATTTTATTTTATACACTTTTATATAACTCCAAACACATCCAATGTGGTTTCGCTCTCCAGCTCACATTCACGAGCAGATACACCAATCTTCACTAGACCTATCAATCTGGACCCGGCAAATTTAGATTCGATTTGAATCCAATGGCAATGGATTCCATCTAGATCCTAAAGCAACTACCAAGGCTCGATTTATCAATACCCAAACCTAGCCTTTATACTCGGAATTGACCCGCTTTAAAAAGCAAGTTTATTTATTTATGCATATATATATATATATATATATATATCAAGGTAGGGATGGCGATTTCGACCCATTCGTCCGTACCTTGTCCAATACTCCCAAACAGGTAAGGAATTCGAAAATTTTTTGGAGATCTGATAAGGTATAGAGATATTTTTTAAAACATTTCGATGACCAGGTAGGAGTATGAGTATGTCCCTAACCCGTACTCTATTTGATCTCCAAAAATCCACAAATCCCCTAACTGACTTGTGTTATTTCAAGTTTGAATCTGAAAACTGGAACTTGAATTGATATTTATGTAATTATGCATAAATCTAGAATTTAGACTTGATACTTAAATAATTAGGCTTGTGAAATTTGGAATTTTTAGACTTTGAATTTGATACTTGAATTTATAATATAAAATATAAAATTTTTATATTTTTTCTTTTTTCATTTTAGATACTCAATTTCTCGTGGGAATCTCCATTTCCTGTTTAAGGTAGGAATGTGAGTAAAAAATAAATCTTCAGTAACAATAAAATAATGTATGAAAATTGATTTGAATTTGAAGATCAAGTACAAAGATATAGATGTACTCATCTTTTACCTGCCCCATGCCCATTCCTACGTCAAGGATTCTCTTGGTTTTGAATTGTAGCGAAGGTCGAAGGTCGAGAAAATGAAAGAACTCTAGTATGCCTCCCCTTCCCCCCCCCCCCCCCCCCTAAATGTCAAGGATAAATAGACTTGTACTTGCAATTGCTTATTGGGCCTCACCGCCGCCTCACTTTCTGCCTTGGACCATTGCCTTTGTAAAGATTTTTTTTTTCCCTTCTTCTTCTTCTTCTTTTTTTTTTTTTTTTTAATTTCTTATCCATCGATATTTTAATTAATGGAGAACTATCCAGGGTTCGTCCCTGGTGCATCAATAAGGCCATCATCATCTTCTTTCTCATTAAACATGACAAGTTCAAGTGTATTTCATAATTAATGATCTTTATAAAAAGAATGGCAATGGGTTCTTGGGGTTGGACGTGGAGACGAAATTATTTCGGCATCAACGATGGCTAAAGATGTTCCTAATAGTTGAAGCGTAGTGATTATTAAAAAAAAATAAAGAAAACCCATGGGGAAAGAAGAAAGGCCAGAAGAAAACTAGGAAGTCCAGAATCACCTTTCAAACAACGGATAATTATTTAGTAATAAGTCCGGATCCATGCTTTAATAATTAGATCTGACATATTTGAATTTATCATTCCACCTATCAGATTTGGTCTTATATTGTTAGATCAAATTTGGGTTAAATCTGATTCAGACCTAATTATATGAATAATTGAAATACAAAGAAATCCACAAATGTAGTAGAAAACGGTAAAAAGTCAATAGCTGATAGTTGAGTTATCAACTATTTCTTGCCAAACGGAGTGTTAATTTATTATATACGTCATGCCCTCAAATAAAATAGTATTTTAATTTATCATACTAAGTAAATAATAGATTGTAAGTATACAAATAATCATTTTTTTCCATTGTGCCAAACTAAGAACAATATGATAATTCTTTATGTTTGTCTTCCATTTTTTATTAAATTAACCCTTTTATATTTAATCATGAGCTTATAGAAAAATGAGTTTCAATTCCGAAGGAAATTACCAGTAATTGGTTAATACTTTGTGGAAGAAGGCAATTGTATACTCAACCACTAAATTAAAAATATTGAAACGAAATAGTTCGCTGCAAGTTAAATCCGATTGAATGGAGGAATAATTGTTTTTTTAACTTCTTATACTTGATGTGAAAATTACTTACACCCCTTGAATTTTAAAAACTTGCATTTGCATCTTTTATATTTTGAATTAAAGTAAAGTTATAAATGATAAGTTTTCAAGTGAAAAGACAAACATACCATTAAATTAAAACCAAATAAAATCAGCAGCAGTGTGAATAGCTAATATAAATTACAAGGAGTATAAATGTAATTTTTTAACTTATTTAAAATCAAAACCGTTATGTTTGATAAATTTTTTAATATTTTCACTTTAAATCAAAATAAAAGAGATGCAAATGCAAGTTTTTAAAATTTAGGAGGTGTAAATGATTTTCACTTTAAATGCAAAGGTAAAAAGACAATTACCCCTTGAATAAATATTAGATCAACTAACAATAAAGAGACCCAAACCTCTTCCCTCAATAAAGAGAGATAATTTGGGCTAAATTAAGGAGCGTTTAGATGAAAAAGTCCAGTGGTTAGGTAATGTCAGAGTTCTTAATATTTATTCTATATATTTTAAGATGGACAGAAATAATTAGATTCCCACTTCCACATAGAACATATAGAGCTATTTCTAGCATTATAATATGAATTGAGGCAAGATAATTATTTAATTGTGTCTTTTTATTTTTAATTTGCAGGTATGAATTTCGAAATTGCCTGTCAGGTGTTAAATTGAATAGAAATTACTTAACAAGCTTAACGTCTGACCCTTTTCCCTAGTGTTATAATCTGGATATATAGAGTTAAGTGAATTACTTGTTCCTTCCAGTGTTTTAATACGAACGGAGCCACGTAAAAAGTTTAGCGAACTTTGTTTCTTTCATTTGTAGGTATGAAACAACCTCTCTAACTGTCAGGTTTAAAAGGTTTATTCGCTAATTTTTTTTTAATATCTATAAAAATAGCTTATTCCCATTCAACGTAGAAAAGACTTTTGATTTAAGTAGGAGTTAGGAGAAGAAAAGTGGATATGAGATTATTATGATTTAAAATTATAAGAAATTAGGAACAGACTCAAAATTTAAGATTCTTCCTAGCTGAATCAAGAGTTAAAGTGGGTTGTGTTATAATAATTTAGATTGAACTAAAGATTTAAAAGGCAAAATAGACTAAATACAAAGATTTAGAGTGGACTAAATTTTAAAAAAAATATATATTGAATTAAAAATTTTTTTTGGGTTAGGTTACATAGGCTACAGTCTGGGATAACCCAAAGATGCGTCTACCTCTGTGAAAATTTATTTAATTTTATATAAAAAATGTACTATATTATAAAATAAATAAAGACAAGATTTATAAAACCTAATCCAACCAATAGAGAAATAAGATTTTGTTGAGTGTGAAGGGTTTAATATCTAAAAAGAGTTCACCTTCTCCAGGAATATATAATGTAGAGGTGGGACTAGAGCATCACTGGCAGACGCACGAAGGGCCGAGTGTAGGCGAAGGCCTACACTGAAAATTTAGACCCGACCCGATAACCCGACCCGACCCAATCCGGTACTATAATATAATAATAATATTTATTATATTATTATAAAATATAATTATATTTTATTATATTTTTTTGAATCCACTACTACCCACCTTCACATCTGTCATTGCGACGTGTCAAAACTTGGAGATATAGATTACGCTGACTTGGGCTACCTAATTTGCACCTACACTGGCCAAACTTTTTGGATCCGCCATTGTAGAGCATCATTCAAAACAAACCAAGTTAGTGGGTTTGAGTTAAGCAAAAAAGGGGTTTGAATCATAAATAGGTCAACCAATTTTTTACACCAATATAACATGTCAAGTTATTGTAAAAAAATAAATCATTCGAATTTGAAATATTTAGATCCGAATAATTAAATGTAGTAAATATTAGTGTATTAAATTTCTATTTTATTTAATATAAGTAGTAATTTGATTTTTGTATTTCATTTAAGTTTACAATAATGTTTACCTATACAAAAATTATATGATTTGTACTATGCATCCAACTCCACATTTAATTATATTTAATTATAATATATTATATGTTCTATACTATTTGTTTTTTTTTTTTTTTTTTTACGATAAAAAATGTTTATGTATTTTTTGAGTTGCCATGTTAAACAGATTATTGATCAGATCGTGTTACACATATTAACCTAATCTATATATTAAACGGATTATATAAATTATATTTCATATTACACATATAACAAGAAAGTCAGATTAATATTACGTATTCTTATTTGAGCAATAATCCAGTAAGATTTGAGTTGAACTATTAACTGAATATTTAAAACTCGACACGGCACCGGCACGACACGGTAATGTAATGTATGCCTGCTAGTACAGTAATAATATCAACATAGATAAGCAAATTTATTGGACTTTTTTTCATTTGCAGGAAATGATGGGCAATAACAAGTGCTATATCCATGACATGGCACAAATTCGAGACTTGAGGCAGCTAGCAGAAATAGGATGGTGTCAATTGTGACTGAATCGAGCTGGGCTCAAATTAGTAGTTGGAGTTAAAAAGGCGTTCAATCGTTGACTAATAAAAAAACCTCGTTATTTTCATTTAAATGTAATAAATTAAGAAAAATAATTTGATTACTTAAAATGATATAATTTCATTAAACCAAATTTACAATTATATTTTTTAGTTAAAAAGATTATAAAATATGAATATTATTTTATCCGATCTATTCATGAGTCTTTAAATTAATTTCTTTCAAATTCGAACTCAAATTTTAATAATATTACAAAAAATTGAACCCAAATAACTTATAAGAAGCTCGTTTGATTTGGAAATTCAATTTAAGATTGTCACCATATATATTTGAAGCCCAAATGCAGCATTCATTAGGTTAAACAGCTAGATTAGTGTTTGAGGGCTGAATTGTTTGATGTCATTTACAAAAAACTTGTAAAGGTGATCCCTTTGTGCATATACATACATTAAAAAAAACCTCAAAGTAGGTGGTCTTATTTGGCACCAAATTATTAATGCTTCTTGTCAAGTACTAGTGCCGGCAAAAAGTATATGCCCTACCTAAGTTAATAAGCCAGAAAAGGACTCGTCATGATTAAAACCTAACATATGGATGATATTCTAAGCAAACTTTATTATATTACCCATTTGCACAATTAATGTTGAAGTGGTGAAAGGTTGATTAGTGATGCAGACTAAATTACTCTAGATTGTTTAGAGAAGTGGGATTTTGGGAAGATTTAAAAGAATCTTGTTTTTTATTGTCAAATTTAGTTACGCTATTCGTTTTGACATTATAATGGGCTCATTTAGAGCTCTTTAAATTTTTACAAATCTCTACAAAATTTAAATTTTTTACTTAGTACACGAATTATAAGATTGTAACTTTTACAATTTTAATGAGATTGTAATTTTTATAATTTTAACACCCCTTACTACTTTAGATTTTTTTTTTGAGACTGACGTATTTTCATCACTTACGGTCGTAATGGGCGGCCTAAAATTTGTCAATTTCGCTATTTTAGCCCTACAATATTATTTTTCATTTTTTTAAGATAATTTTTATATTACTAAAGAAGTTAAGAATTTTTCAGTTTTGGTAAATCTGTTTTCTGATTTTTGCATTATTTTATTTCCTAGTTTACAATTTTACTTTTTTTATTTAGACAGTTGTAAATCCTTCAAGTTAGACAAAAATTTATAAACAAAAATTGATAAACAGAAGAAATAATATTAGAGAAATTTTCTCTATAATAAATATATGTTAAGTATTCTTAAATTAAATAGAAATTCATAATATATCCAGTCAACTGTTGATTTTCATCTGTTTCATCCCAACATCAATTAGGAAGACAAATGAGGCTTTGACAAATATCAAAAGATGCATGGCATGAGAGAGACAAGGAGGGATCTTCATGCTGGCATATTTTACCAGCTATATATTAATTGTAGGTGAGGATTGAGATGATAAAAAGAGTCCAAAGTGGTTCTTTAATCATGATTTGATTTGAAAGTTCTCCTATGCTTGGTATATATTAGTTCATTAATGTCGCTTAAATCTCCTCACTAAACAAAACTAATTGAGCATACACATTTTCTTATAATAAAGTTAATTTGATTGGGTATTTATAAACGGGTCATGAGTGTACTTATCATTCCTCTATCATAGACTGGCTTTTCTTTTCATTTATTTATTCATCTTAAAATTTTCACTATGCTATGGTAACAATCGAGCCCTCCTTTAAAATCATTGCAATGTGTTTGATTATTATTATTATTATATATATGTAGGTATATGTATATATCTTATATGTAATCGATGATATATGCACAAAAAGTTGAAATTATTGGAGTTTTTATTCTCTATCATAGGAAGAGACAGACCCCACGACCGCCGCTTGATGTAATCATGCCATGTGTTTGTTTTTTTATTTCTTTTCTTATGATCGGCCACAATCAAAGTCAAAACTAATGATGCATTTCAGAGTTTAAAAGAATGTATATATAGAAATTTGAACTCTAAAAAGGTGCCATATTCGCTCGCAGCGGGGGAAGAGGGGAAGGGTTCCAATGAAACATGCATCATTACTCATCAGTGTTTTTTTTCTCGCTTGTATTATAATAATCTATGTATAATTAATATATATTTACATATATATAGATAGGAATGAATGGCCATTGATTGCAGTCAAAAAGGGTGGATGAGGGATTGATTATGTGTAATAGAAGATAACATATTTTGTGGAAAGGTGTTTGCGAAACCTTTGTTGGGAGTGAGTTCCACATATTCTCCCTATTTTACAATCTTCCAAATACCTTATCTTTTATTATGCTTTATCTTAGCGACGTCTCTACTACTATGAGGTCATTTGGAGTGCTATAAATTTTCTAGTTATTGTTAAAAATTAATCTCAATAAATCTATACAAGTTTTTACTAAACTTTTTTTACTTTAAATTATGTAAATATTTACAAAATCTCTATAATTTCTAACAATTCCAATAAATCTATACAAATCTTTAAAAAGTTCTTTGAAAAAATTCTACACAAAACGTAAAAAATTTTCAATATATTCAAACGGATTTCTCTCACCAGAATCCATTCGAATGTATTTTCATTATTCATTTCTATCTTTTTGTAATTTGTTAGCGGTACTTCAAATGTCAAAAAGTAAGTCATACCACATTTTATCTTAATTTTTAAAACTCCAAATAACCCCTGTGTAGACAAAGAACACATTTTTGCGTATTCTTTGGTTTTGACGTATACTTAATGATTCATCGCAGTTCTTGAATTCTCTAATGTTTGGAAAGATTTCTTCAGGAAAGTTGATTTGATTTTAAAATAAAGAATTGGTTTAACTTGATTTAATAAATTAAATTTTTATTTGAACATATTTGAATTTAAAAATTAAATTGAATTAATTTAAAAGAAATACAAAATTTGACCATATTAGTGGAAAAGAGAAAATATGATAAATATGATATATGAGAATAAATTTTTTCACTTATATAGATGCCTAAATAAAATACATCAAATACTATTGTTTTAGGTCGAATTTTAAATGGTATTAATATTCCAAAATTTAAGTTATGAAATCAAATCAAATCCAATTTATAAAATTTTATTTTGATTCCAAATATAAGAATTGATCAAAAACTATTATTAAATGAAATTAATTCCCATCAAATTTACTGTTTCAAATAGAATGTAAATACTTCTTAATTATTCATTTTTATTTAAAAATAACAATTAATAACTGATGGTAAGACCCGAGTTTGAGTAAAATGCTTATAAAATACTTAATTATACGTTTTTCATTGGCATTAAGGTTTTATTCTCGCTACAGTTTGTTTTTTGTCTCTACTTACCTTAAAAATATAATTCTACTCTTAATAATTATAAATTCTAAATCAGTCTCTGCTAGTAGTACTACTCTCTATTAGTTTTCTCTATTTTTATATAACTTTTTTGTTTAAATAAATTAATACTATTTTAAGTTGGAGAAAGTTAAGATTAGAGTACAAATATATATAATTCAACCTTTTAAAAAGTATTGAAAATTATATATGTACCTTCTCTCTGCATATTAAAAGTTATGTATGATAATATCACGTTTTGGATTTCGTAAATCGAGAGTGAATTAAATGAATTACACACAATATGCATAAACTAATCATAGCTCTGATCATAGTCATTCAATCATCTTGGAACAGACATCCATAATATATAATAATAAAATAATAATAATTAAGCCTTGATCAACCTAGGCATTCATGCTTCAACACGTTCCCAATAAAAAATCTTGTCCTTATGGTCTTATAATTGTATAGAATAAGTTCAAATTTAAAATATTACATCTCCAAATTAAATAACACAATCAACTAAACATCACGTAGTCCAACATAGTAAGCCCATCGATTACACTTGAAAAGTGTAATTATGAACTTCATAATTTAGCATTAGAAGCATGCATTACCTAATAAATTTCTGAGTTTTGTTAATCTGTATCGCTTATTTGGTTTGTTCTCTTTAATTCAAGAAAGATGATGAAATAATGGTGATTAGCAGCAATGAAGAGGAAGAAAACAACGAAAATGGATCTTTGATACCCACATAAAGAGCTCTGATTCGGATTAGAGCAAGAACACAGAAAGAAAAGCAAAGCAGGGAGTTAGAGTAGTACACTGTGGTCGAGACCATCTCTCAAATGGTCCGGACCACTGCAACATGAACGAAGAAGCCAAGCTACTGTGGTCCGAACCGTAGCGACAGGTGGTCCGGACCATTAGGGGTTTTAGGCACCGTTTTGTAATTTTTTACGTTTTTTTTTTGATAGCTTATAAATGGAACATTGGGAGAGATGTTTCGGGGATTATTATTATTATTCATTCCAGTTGTCATAGAGTTTTTATTTTAATTATTTTGAGTGTTTTTGAAGAATGTTCTTGAGGATCTTTGAAGTTTTTATTGGCATAGTGTCTACAATTGTTGTTTTTTGCTTTGCTTTGAAGTATGGTATTTAATTTTAGATTTAATCCAATGAGGCTATTCTTTGCTTTGTTTTTATTCTTGTTTCTTACATTATTATTATGTCGATGTTAGGCTAAATCGCTCGTTCTTGATTCAACAAATCAATGGTGGATTGTTATGAACATGGTAATGTGTGTAGATCTACGTGTGTTGTGTAAAGATCTACAACTTTTAGATTTAATTTTATTTGTTTCAAAAACCTTCGAAAACGAAAACTTTTGATCAAATTCTCTGTAATCACTGATAAGGATTTTTGGATCTAAATAATTCCTCTTATATTTTTGAGATAAATAAATTAGATTTGAACCCTAATATTATTAAAAGAAAATCATCCGGTTTTATAATCCTAAACGTGAATATAAAACTAAGTTCTGGGAATTTATGAGTTTTCAAGAAAATATCTTTCCGATCTATATATTTTTCCTTTACATGAAACTTAGATTGTGGTTCAAGACACATCACTTTGTAAAATAATTAATCCACCTAAAATTGAAAAGTTGAATCAAGATCTACATTCATTAGTTTATTCATTACTCAATTTCCTCTATTTAATTGCTTTTATTATTTTGAAATCTGAAATTTTTACCTTTTTGCTTAGATTAATTTTATTTGAGAAATTTACTATTATTTATAATTTGAAACCAAATTAAACATCCAAACACTCAAAATTGTTACTTTTGAACTAGGTAGTAAATTACTTTAGTCTTTTGAAATTTAAAAATTGGAATATTAGATTCCCTGTGGATTTGACCTCATTCTCATTAAGTTAAAACTACACTACATACCCTTACACTTGAGGGTTAATTGAGACGTAACTTTTTAGAAGCAGTCAAGTTTTTGGCGCCGTTGCCAGGGAATCTTTATTCTTTGTTTTTAGGTTATTTTAGATTTAAGTTATTTACTGCCTTTAATTAAAAAAAAATTAGAATCACCTAGACAACGAAGATATTTTACGTAATTTTTCTCTAGTTTATGAGTATTTGGAATCGTGGGGAAGACGGTAGATTAAGACGTCCTGAACACATTGATATTCCCTTCGAACCTAAAAACCTTTACATAGAACTCTCAATATCATCTCCTTCCACCCCTACTATAGAAATGGCAAACGCTGAACAACCTGTTGTTACTAGACGCTCAATGAGAGACATACTTCAACAGGATAGACATACACCTGAGTCCTATATAGTATGGCCTGAAAATCAAAGACCCTTTAATTTCAAACCAGGAATGGTTCAACTCCTTCCAACCTTTCACAGTATGGAATCTGAGAACCCGTACAAGCACTTAACTAGGTTTAGGAATATCTGTGTAACTTTCAAAGATCAAAATTATCCCATAGAACTAGTTTTCTTGAAATTTTTCCTTTTATTTCTTAAGGACAAATCTGCTAGATGGTTCGAGCTTTTACAACCAAATTCTATTCACTTTATGGGAAGAAATGCAAGCTAAAATTTTAAAGAAAAATTTCCCTCCCAATAGAACTGATGCCATCCAACATCAAATTCTAAATTTCACCCCACAGATTGGTGAAACCTTTTATCAGTGCTAGGAGAGATTTAAAACACTTCTACATTCTTGTCCACACCATGGATTTGAGGTTTAGCATTTAGCTAGCATCTTTTATGGATCTCTAACGCCACAATTGAAGCACTTTGTAGAAACCATGTGTAATGGACAGTTCTATGATAAGAACTGAGGAGACATACGAGTACTTTGAATTCCTAGCTGAGAATGCACAAACTTGCGATAGTACGGGATCTTATAATCCCAAGTTGCTAGTATTACACCAGCCAGAGGTTTACATCAATTGAATGAAACCGATGATCTCAAAGCTAAACTAGCAACACTTACTAGGGAAATTAAGACCTTAAAGATTAAAAAGGAAGTACCAGTTGTTAAGGAACCAATGGTGAGTGTCTATCATCTTTTGTGTGATAGTCAAGCACATAAGACGGATGATTGCCCTACTATCCCTGTGTGTAGAGAAGTTGTGCAAAAACAGTAACCTAGTGAACTTCCTATTAATGCAATAAGTCAATTCCGTCCACCATATCGGGGACAAAACCAAGAAGGAAACCCATTTTCTAAAACTTATAATCCAAGTTGGATTTGGATGGAGAAATGATAGGATAGTAAAGCCTCAGTAGTTTCATTCTGCTCTACCTCTACCTAATCCTTAAATTCCTATCCATACCTCTGGACCGTCTCAGAATATGGGAACACAATAAAATAACCATTACCCTCCTAACAGGAAATCCACCGAAGAGACGCTTCAGCAATTTATGGCTGCACAAAATGCCATGTGGGCCCAAAATAATTGAGCCTTGGATGACATAAAGGGACAGCTGACTCTCATAACCCAAACACTGAGCAATCAACAGAAATGTTAGCTACCTACACAACCACGACCAAATCCATCAGCTCAAGTGAATCAAGCTGAAGAATCTTCCCATGCTCAGAATAGTTTTGAGCAAGTTCAAGCTGTCACGACGCTTAGGAATGTTAAAGTGATAGACAAAACCATTCATCCTAAGGTGGCTGAGCCCAGGAAAGAATTGGAACGTAAGCGGACAGAGGAAGATCAAATGCAGACGAAAGAACAAGAAAACTCAGATGAGAATGGAAAAGAACAAGAGAGAAAGATCGAAAAAGGGAAGAAGAAAGAGAGTGAAAAGAAACCAAGGTTGTTTCAAGGGAATATATTCCTAAACCACCATTCCCTCAAAGGTTCTTGAAATCTAGGAAAGAAGCTCGGTTGCAGAGATTTTAAAGGTATTCAAACAAGTTAAAATCAATATACCTCTAATTGATGCAATCAAGCAAATTCCTGTATACGTGCACTTTAAAAGACCTATATACAGTAAAGAGAAGGTTAAATGTAAAAGAAAAAGCCTTTCTAACTGAACAAGCAAGTGCTATACTGCATAGTCGTATTCTTCCTAAGTATAAGGACCCTGAATGTCCCATCATATCATGCTACATAGGGGATTATCAAATCAGCAGAGCACTACTTGATTTAGGGCAAGCGTGAATTTGCTCCCTTACTCAATTTATGAACAATTAGGCCTAGGTGAAATTAAGCCCACTCGTGTGATATTACAATTAGCTGATAGATCCATTAGAGTTCCACGAGGGATAGTCGAGAATGTGTTGGTTCAGGTAGAAAATTTCTTCTTTCCAGTGGATTTCATTATTCTGGATACACAACCCATAACCAATCTATCTACCCCAAATTCTACACCTCTTATACCAGGCAGACCATTCCTTGCAACTTCAAATGCACTTATTAATTGCAGGAATGGATCGATGAAAATGTCTTTTGGAAACATTGAATTTGAAACCAATATTTTCTATGTTAGTAAACACCCAAAAGAACAGCCTGATATACAAAAAGTAGATTTTGTAGAAACTATAATACAGGACTATTTAGATCGTGAATTTATAGAGAATCCATTAGAGAGAACCATTTGTTTTAGTGAAGAGAATCTAAATTTTTCAACTCAAATGGTCGAAGTAAAAGCAATTTATGATTGGTTAGAGGTATGCACTGTGATGCCCTTAGGAAAATGGGTACCAACAATTGAACCACTAGGGCCAATGTTGAATAAAACAGAGTCTTCAAAATTAAAAGCTCCAAATCCTAACAGAAGACCTCTCCCTAGCAATTTGAAATATACATTTCTAGGAGAAGAAGAGACATATCCAATAGTCATTTTATCTAAATTGACTATTGCACAAGAAAACCAGCTAGTAGAATTATTACAAAATCACAAAAAAGCTTTAGGATGGTCAGTGGCAGACTTAACTGGTACTAGTCAACTCCTTTGCACACATCAAATTTATTTGGAAGAGAAAGCCAAACCAATTCACCAAATGCAAAGACGACTCAACCCAAACATGAAAGAAATAGTGCGAGCTGAAGTTTTGAAATTACTTGACGTAGGGATCATCTATCCAATCTCGGACTCTAAATGTGTGAGTTCGACACAAGTAGTACCAAAGAAATCTGGTGTTACTGTAGTGCAGATTGAAAACGAGTTGGTTCCAACTCGAATTCAAACTGGGTGGAGAGTATGCATTGATTATAGAAAACTCAATGCAGTGACCTGAAAAGATCATTTCCCTCTTCCATTCCTTGATCAAGTTTTGGAAAGAGTAGCTGGGCGTGCATATCACTGTTTCTTAAATGGTTATTCGGGTTACAATCAAATAGATGTTGCTTTAGAAGACCAAGCTAAAACTACTTTCACTTGCCCTTTTATAATGCCCTTGCTACCTTTTAGCGCTGTATGATTAGCATTTTTAATGAAATGCTAGAAGATATCGTGGAAGTTTTCATAGATGATTTTTCGATTTATGGAAACTCCTTTGAGCAGTGCTTAAAAAATCTTGATCTAGTACTAACTCAGTGTGAAGAGAAAAACCTAGTATTTAACTGGGAAAAATGCCATTTCATGGTAACTAAAGGCATAGTTCTAGGCCACATTGTATCCAAATAAGGCATCCAATTTGATCAAGCTAAAGTAGAATTAATCCAGAAACTTCCTGTTCACCAATCTGTTAAAGATATCTGTTCATTTTTTGGGCATGCTGGATTTTATCGTCATTTCATTCAATCTTTTAGTGAAATTTCAAAACCCCTATGTCATTTACTAACACAAGAGGCATCTATCGATTGGACACCGCAATGCCAAGATGCATTTGAAAAACTTAAGGCTTTCTTAACTATAGCACCTATTCTTCAACCTCCTGATTGGTCACTCCCATTTGAACTTAAGTGTGATGCAAGTGACTATGCCATTGGTGCTGTGTTAGGACAAAGAGTAGATAAGAAAGCGCACGTCATTTATTATACAAGTAAAACCCTTAACGATACACAGAGAAACTACAGGATAACTAAAAAAAAATGCTAGTAGTTGTCTTTGCCATTGAGAAAGAACGATAGACTTAAAACCCTTTATTTTGTGAGCTTTTGAACCTGATCTTTTGTTCTTGAGGGTTTTGCACTTAATGCTCTATATGATTTCTTTCATCTCACTTTTCTTGAATAGCTTCATCACATTACTTTGCTTTGGTATTAAATGCATAAGATACTATTTTGATTTACATGCATAGATCAATGCCTCTAATAAAGTGTTATTCACCTAGAGAGTGATGTTAGGCTATCTTTCTTACATTTGAAAGGCCTGTGACTTTTCTTTGATTATATTATCCTTGGAACCACTTTGAAGCCTTTGAAAAAATAATATATGAAGTTTCTTGTTCTAGCCACATCTATAACCCTTTCAGCCTTAGATATATAGGTAAGCCAACCCTTGCATGTCAACGAATACATATGCAAAATTTGTAACAAGGTGTATAAGGGAAGAGCTTGAAATTAAAAAATTGTGGTGGAACAAAAAGAATTCATTTGAAAAAAGAAATTTGGGACATAGCATCTCATGAGTTCATTATAACTAGTCCTATTAAAAAAATGAAATAAAAAAATAAAAAATAAAGCTTCAATTTTTGGTATTCAAGGAGTTGACAGGAGAAAAGTTTGGGACTATTTCATTACACTATCATTATAACCCTTAGACATGCACTTTGATTTTTCCTATCCTTTGTTTGTCTAACCAATACCCCATGACCAAGCTACAACCTAGTAAGAGCTAATGGACTTTAGGTGAAAGACATTTATAAGAGCATTGATCTATTTCATGTAGTTAATAGTAGTTTTCTTGTTAATACATTAATACATTCCATTCATGAAGCTATGCAACACTTTGTATTTTAATTTTTTCAATCATTTCTTAATTTGGGTTCATTGCACTTATTTGAAATTACATTCCTGGATGAACCATGAGAGCAACCCTTTTTGAGTGATTTTATTTAGGAGTGAACAACTGTATGAGATTTGAAGTCGAGGCCGTAGTCTTTTGGGTGTACTTGGTAGCTGAGTTGAATGAATGACATGAATTGGCACACTTGAAATTCAATTGTTGAAAAGTTGGGTAAGTTTAATATGCATTGGGAGGTTGTATATGATTTTGGATTTTGTAACTTGTTCCTTATTGAGATTAAACCAGGAACTGTTTGATTGACCTATATTATACACTGAGCTAATTTAAGAATTTTGTGGGTAAATTCACTGCAAACCCTCACGAGACTTCACTCATCCACTAGGGGTCACCTAGGGGTTTAAAAGGCTTGCTGCATGTAAATAAGTGTAGTCGTGTTTCCGCCGAAAAGAGAAATAGAATAATAGTTTACATTTATTTTAATAATGACATTGCTAAGGATTAGCAATGTTCAAGTTGGAGAGTGTGATTACACTTGAAAAGTGTAATTATGAACCTCATAATTTAGCATTAGAAGCATGCATTACCTAATAAATTTATGAGTTTTGTTAATCTTTATCGCTTATTTGGTTTGTTCTCTTTAATTCAAGAAAGAGGATGAACTAATGGTGATTAGCAGCAATGAAGATGAGGAGAACAACGAAAACGGATCTTCGATACCCACACAAAGAGCTCCGATTCGGACTAGAGCAAGAACACAGAAAGAAAAGCAAAGCAAGGAGTCAGAGTAGCACACTATGGTCGGGACCATCTCTCAAATGGTTCGGATCACTGCAACATGAACCAAGAAGCCGAGCTACTGTGGTGCTCTATAAACAGAACCTTAAGAGAGACGTTTCGGGGATTATTATTATTATTATTCATTCTAGCCATCGTACTGAGTTTTTATAGAGTTTTTACTTTAATTATTTTGAGTGTTTTTGAAGAATGTTCTTGAGGATCTTTGAAGTTTTTATTGGCGTAGTGTCTACAATTATCGTTTTTCACTTCACTTCGAAGTACGGTATTTAATTTTAGATTTAATCCCATGAAGGCTATTATTTGCTTTGTTTTTATTCTTGTTTCTTGCATTATTATCATGTCGATGTTAGGCTAAATCACTCGTTCTTGATTAACGAATCAAGGAAGGGTGGATTATTATGAACATAGTGATGTGCGTAGATCTACATGTGTTGTGTAACAACATACATGTAGAGATCTACAACTTTCAGATTTAATTTTATTTGTTTAAAAAACCTTTGAAAACGAAAACCCTTGATCAAATTCTCTGAAATCACTAATAAGGATTTTTGGATCTAAATAATTCCTCTTATATTTTTGAGATAAATAAATTAGATTTGAACCCTAATATTATTAGAAGAAAATCATCCGGTTTTATAATCCTAAACGTGAATATAAAACTGAGTTCTGGGAATTTATTAGTTTTCCAGAAAATATCTTTCCAATCTATTTCTCCTTTACGTGAAACTTAGATTATGGTTCAAGACACATCACTTTGTAAAATAATTAATCTACCCAAAATTGAAAAGTTGAATCAAGATCTACATTCATTAGTTTATTCATTACACAATTTCCTCTATTTAATTGCTCTTATTATTTTGAAATATGAAAATTTTACCTTTTTGCTTAGATTAATTTTATTTGAGAAATTTACTATTATTTATAATTTGAAACCAAATCAAACATCCAAACACTCAAAATTGTTACTTTTGAACTAGGTAGTAAATTACTTTAGTCTTTTGAAATTTAAAAATTGGAATATTAGATTCCCTGTGAATTCAACCTTGTTCTCGTCAAATTAAAATTATACTACACACCCTTACACTCGGGGTTAATTGAGACGTAACATTTTAGAAGCAGTCACCCATTTAACTCTTAAATTCTGCACTTGTAATATAGTTTGTAAGAACGTGAGCACTAATCCACTTATACTTATGATGTATAACAAAAAAATATATAACATGTAACAAAAATAAAAGGCGGATAAAGAACATTATAATATCAATATCTCGCGATCGAGCTATCAATATCTAATAATCGCATGTCACAATAATATCTTAACATCAATAACCAACAATTATATATCAATATCAATATTAATATCCAAATAATCAATATCATCAATGCCTTATTTGTATAGTTCTAAATATTGTACCACATAATGTACCAATTTTATTATTAATATGATACGAACTAGTGCAAAGTGTGTCTTGACGTACCATTTTGAATTTGCTCCTATCAAATTATATATTTATAAATAATATACGTATCCAAAGAAAAGGGTTAATGTATTATTTAAATAATTATAAAATATAATTCAATTATAAAATATAAGTGATGAATACCATGCTATTATTTAATGACATGACTAATTTATCATATTTTGCATGTTATAGAAGTAATAACAAAATAAAGAAAAAAAATCTTTATGATTTGGATAAAAAATGCGAAGAAATAAAAAAAAATTATTTATTATTCTCGATCTTACTATAAGGTTCAGGATATAAAAAATAATAATAAATAATAAAAATATAAATGTAAACTCTAGCAGCAAGTACCAAAATTTTTAAAATTACTAGTACAATATGAGATTGGCTAATATTATAGTATTGGGTGTTGATTGGTATTTATGGGTACGGTTCAAAACACATATATTAAGTTACTAGTTTCGGACTGATACGATGTATATTGGCCGAGGACTTACTCCCCCCCCCCCCCCCCTCCCCTTTTTAATTCCGTTATTTTGTTTTTTAAATTTCAATTATTCATTTTTATTCAAAAATTGACAATACAATTTTTTGTGAGTTCCGTTATATTAATTTTTCCTTTTCAAATTTTGCATTATAATTATCGCTGTATTTATTATAAATTGAATTTATACTTTTTAAATGAAAATAGATGATTGAAATTTAAAAAGGGTAAAAAATAATAATAGAATAAGAAATTATAGGCAACCGACCCCATCGGCCAATACGATATGACATTAATAATTATGCTTAGGAGGCAGTAAATTTTTAAGAAAACTTAAAAACCTTTGTAATCTATAATCCTTGTTTTGGATCCGGTTGAGTGAATTATTATCTCTAGCTTCATCCAATGTTGGATGAATTGTGTCTGTGTTAAATAAGACTACATGGACATCATTTTCCCCCTTTTTTTTTTTTTGCAAAAAGATTTTTATAAAGTAAGAGTGTTTTATTTATCAATAAACCTTAAAAAAATTTTGCCAAATTTTTCCATTTTTCTTTAATCAAAATTTGTTATGTGTCAGTTTTAAACTAAGTATTTTTATTTTTATTTTTTTTGTTATCCAAACACTACCTTAAATAATTAGAAAAGAAATAAAAAAAATGAAAGAAAAAGATCATGGGAACAAATAAAAGAGAAAAAACAGGGAGAGCAAAACAAAAAAGAAAGAGAAAAGCATTATCTATTAAGAACATTAGCGGTTACAAGGAAATTCCGGTCATTTTGCATTTACAAAGATAGCTATACCCCTGCCCTGATGCTCACCTCAGCTCACCTCACCTCAACCCATACTCAACCCATATTGAAGGAAACTTGGATTTTGTTTGGGAGGGTGGAGCCCATATACCCACTACTACTACTCTCTCCTAATTTCCTTGCCAAACACAGCCTTAAACTCTTCTTCGCCATCCCCTCCTTCCCGCCAATTCTGACCGTTCTCAAGGATGTTTGGAAAATATCTTTGAGCCATTTTTCAAGTAGGCCGTTGATGAGAAAGCCACCACTCCCGACCACCCCCAACTCATCCAACAACTTCTCTTCAACACCAAAGAACAATCCACCCAAATTCCCTTCCCCTCCACCTCCTTCACTTCCACAAACCACCTCCTCAAAAGACTCTCTGATCTTGGACAACACCATCTCTCTCATCACCCTGTCTCGAGTTGAATCCCGGTTGAAAACGAACCGGTTCTTGATCTGGTCAAGGAATAACGCATGTGGGTTCTGCGGATCGGTCCCGGTTTCTCGAGTTAAATCACTCGAATTGGGGCTGAAATCTCTGTCCTCCTCCTCCTCCTCATCATCATCATCATCGGCTTTCATGTTGAGGTCAAGTTTGTTTGAGCTCGTTGACCGCCTTGTGAAGGGCTCTCTTTTGGGAGTCTTGGTTTTGCTTGACAAATCCCACTCAGGATCACCTTTCCTTTTGTTATCGGACTTACTTGTTCCTGAACTAGTAGAAATATTCTCACTCACCTCCAATTTCATCTGGGTTACGGTTAAATTCAGGTCCTCCCCGTCGGCAAGATCATAGCTTGTACAATCCGTACCCTTTGTCAGGATGAATATTGCTTTCCCACAACTTGTTTCTCCGAATTTTCCAGTTTCATACCCCTCAGCAAGGTATTTCAACAACTGGGTATCAGCAAAATCAATGTCTTCAACTAGAACAACAATTTTCTCCCCATCCCTCAAGGCTTTCTCTAGTTTCCCAATGCAAGCACCGGCCTTCCCCTCCCCCGTTTCCCTCGAATTCATTTGGAGGAGCAAAGCAGCCGAGCCAAAAACTGATTCTGCAATCCCTCTTGCAAATCTTCTTTTCCCAATCCAATCATTCCCCTCAATTAGTAACCAGCAAGTCTCTTTCTTCCCCTGTTCGGGTTCCACCAAAGCATCTACTATCGGTGGAATTACATCAGATTGCCATGGAAACTTTTCTTGTAGATGTTTGCATATCTCATTTCTCCTCTCTACCAATTTTCCAGATTCAGAGAAGTGGGAATTTCCCAGGGCTAGAGTGATCTTCACTTCCTTTCCCTGAGTGTTCTTCAGAGAATCCAAATTTGGTTCCGGAGAGGTCTGGTGTTTGCTGTAATTCCCATTGCTGAAACTGAATTCAATATGGCAGGACTGTTGGCGCCTGAAACGGGGCAGAGAAATGGCGGTGCTGTGGCTAGGCTTCGCAGCTGAATTGCAGAAGGAGATTGAATTCGAGTCTGGGAATAATGTGCTCTGATTGTGCCACCATGGATGTGTTGATGATGTATTGGTGTACAAGCCCTTTCCAGACAAGCTCTGATTGTTGAGTAGATGTGAACCTAAAGGATGGTTCTCAATGCGCCTGTTTTGGTGTTGGCTGTGGCACAATCTGTTCCATTTTCTCCTCAACTCAACCAAATCATCCTGAGATTTAAAGGGAATTTATATGTAAGAACTATATCAAAGGGCATAGGCTAAAGGAAATGTATATATAAGAGCATAGGCTAATTGGTTTTCAAACTTTTAACCATTAAGTCGTAATGGAACAACTTTATACCTACTTCCCAGGTAAAAAAGAAATAAATAACAATTTGAAACATTTATATGAACTGTGATTGATAAGGGGGACGTTGCCTAATGTCAGTCCCGTGACATCAAGTTCGAGAACTGTTAAATTAAAATCTAATTATTCAGATTCATTCAAATGTTTTTTAGATTAAAAATATGTGAATGAATCTGAACCATTATATTTTAATTCAACGACCTCTGACTAATGAATGTTTATGGGAGACATTGGGGCAATGTTAGCTCCTCCAAGTCCCTGTGATTAACCACCCTCGATATAGATTATGCAAAAAATGGTTCTCTGTTGATCTTCTTACCTTTTCTACTTCAGTGGTGTGTGATTGAAGCCAGTAAGGTAATTGGTTTCGATTTTTCTCCGCGTCCTTGGTGCTGAAAGTGCTTATACTTGGATGTACAGTCCTGAGAAGGCCAGACTTGATCAACTCAGCTTCCTTCTCATACTTGGATGTGCAGTCTGCACAGCATGTGAGCTTATCTTCTTCGTCCTTTCGAGAAAAAGGCTTTGCTTCCAGCACATGAGATGGGTTTGTCGGCAACCTCACCCTTGACTCGTGGACGCTGCAAACGATAAATTGTAATGAATATCAACTTTATGTACGTAGCGGCAGATTCACACATAAATAAATATTATAAACAAAAAATTTAGAATGCCAAAGGCACTAATTCGAAGAGGTAAATTAACAGATGTTACAAATATTGAAGTAACTTTAATATGTGTGCCTTTTTTTTTTATTTTCTTTTACTTCATCTTTCATTAATTGTTTTTACTATTTCGAAGGCATCTATCTATCTACCTGGTTGTTTTGGTGTGGAAATTTTACTTCATTTATCTATAAATTTTTCATTCTGGATTGAATGACTATGAATGCCGAGACAAGGGAAACCCTTTTTGGGTTTTCTGCTCTTTTTTCCTTATAGCAAGTTGATTGTAAATTTGAACCCAATGCAGACAAGTAAAGTGCAAATTTCCAAAGGGTCCAAGACAAAAAAAAAAAAAAAAAAAAGAAAGAAAGAAAGAAAAAAAATCAGCTGACCGTCTAAAATCTTAATTTTCTTTAGCTGTTTTATTTTAGTCAAGAATTGTCTGCCAGCAGTGGTATTATATCCAGACAAAGTAAGAAAGAAACAAAAGAGCCGTATTTCATATGTCATACCAACCTTACTTTTTCACATCAGTGATATGGTCCTGACCTTGTTCAGACTATGAAAACTTGGCTAAAAAAAATGAAGACACAAAACTAAATTTCTACTATCAATCTAAAATGAAATATATAACAGAACATTATATATATGTGTATGTATATGTATATATATATGGGACGGTTTGATTCTTTTACAAAGTAAAACAAATCTCTACAAAATTCAAATTTTCTCTTTGCACTATAAATTTTGAGATTATAATTTTTATAAATTTATACTAATTTATACAACTCCAAATACATGATAATGGGTATCAAAATTACTAAAAAAACATGGAGAAGAACAAACTGGTTGAGGTTAACTCACCTAGTTGCATGGAGACTGAGACCAAGTCCACCTGATGGAACAGAAACTGCTTGGAGAGACCACTGGATCTCAAGAGAAGGTTGCTTCATCTGGCACCTCATGTAGGTTTGATAATTTGCGATGGCCATTAACCAAACCTTTGAGTTTGAACTGCTGTACTCAGAGAGCAGCTTTCCTATATCTGCAACTAGATGATCAACTGGGTTATAACATGTGACTTCTCCTCCATTGGAGAACCCTCCTCTGTCACCAATTGTTATGTCATCATCAACTGTCCATTTCAGGTCTCCTGTATAGATAATGACTCCCCCTCCCACTGTTGCTGTTACAAGGGAATCTATCTTCCTTTTCAGGTCTGAGAGGTTCTGATCCACCTCTTCTCTCTTCATGAATCTCAAGGGCACCGATGAGAACTGGAATTTGATAAACTGAGCTGATTTCAATTCATCAGGAACATCATCACATCGCTTCTCTATCCTATCCATTAGTTCTACTGCAAGGCCTTCAGTGGTGGACACAGAGTCACCAACTATGACAGTGTTCCTCCTCTTCTTCTTCAACATGACCTCAAAAACCAACTTGATATCTTCCTTCACAGAACCTAAATCTATATGGGTAGGTTTGCTTTGGAGCTTCTTCTGAGGGGAAAAGAGAAGTGGGTTTTGGTAAGAATTGTAAGCTGCCAAGAAATGGGTATTCCACAAACTGGTTGGGTAATTATTGATGAGTACATCTCTGTGGATGCTCTCAGGTGGGGAAGGAGAGCAAGGAGAGGAGTAAACCCCACCAGAGCTACTATAACACTGAAAGACAGAAGAAGCTGAAGAGTCCTCTAGGTTGTTCTTCACTGCAGTGCTGGAGAAACCAGCTTCTCTCATAACCCTACTGACACTAGGGTCATCCAAGATGGACAAAACAAGCTGTTCTAGCTCAACCTTGATGGCCAGAAGAGGCTGTTGCTGCTGCTGCTGCTGTTGCTCTATGCAACCTCTTCTCTGGTGTGCTTGAGCTCTTTTGAGGGCTGCAATGAGAGCATTGGAGAGAGAGGGTTGGGCATGGAGCTGGAGAGGAGCAGGGGTTGTTGGGAGCCTGTTGAGGGCCACATTGAAGCAAAGCTCAAGGGCTCTGCACTGGAGAGGATGTGAATTGGGAGGTTGGTGGTGGTGGTGGTGAGACGGTGGTGGTGGTGGCTGAGACTTGAGACAAGCTCTCTTCAATATACTGGATCTTGGGCTGAGCAGAGTTGCAGCCACATGGAGAGGAGTGACCTGGGCATGGCCCCTCCTCCTGGCCAGGCTGAGAGAGTGCTTCAACACTGAAGCAGCCTCCGATGTGAGGGTCTGCTGAACTCCACAACCTCCTCCTGCACGCATATCACTTTGACAAAACCCACCCCCACACCCCCCCTTTAGTGAGAAACTAACCAGCTCGCTCGAGGATTGATTAAAAATTAATCTCTCTTGTTCCTCTTATCTTATATATATTTTCTCTCCCACCCACCCTTTGAATCTCTCAAGTTGGTGTTTCTATCCTCCTCTATCTCCTTCGGAAGACACGCACACACACACTCAAAGTGCTCACCAGGGCTGGCTGGCAAGGTTTCAAGTGAAATCACAAACTGACTCAAAGCGGAAATATTTTGAATAGAAGAGCAGGGAGAGCCTGGAGAGAGTTGGCTAAGAAGAGCTATGGACAAACATGACTACACCATATCACTTTCTTTATACTTCTTGCTGATGAGGGTTTTCAACTTTTCTTTTTTCCTTGTTTTTTTCAAGTGTAAATTATTTTGCTTTTTATTTGGATTATTATGTCATGGATTATATATATAGCTAGCCTTGTAATAAAAGGGTTTTAACTTTTATTAACCATTTTGTAATTACTGGGAGTTAAAATTAATGTTTTTGGCTGTGATGCATTTTATCAGATTAATTAGTTTTTTCTCCCAAGATGATGAAAAGCTGCAAGAGAAGATTTCAATCTATATCCACCCCTCCTATTTTATTATTATCCAAAGGCCATGACAATATAGCTAGGCATAATAAAATACCCAATTGCAAGAGAAACAATCTGATCATCCTTGGATTGGTAATATTGTTTATCTACTTTTCTGCTGCCATATTCTCATGCAAAAGAGGTTTTCACAGAAGAGAGGGAGGGTGGGGTCCACAAGTGGGACCCACAATTCGAATTATTTTTTTCACTCCAACAGTGCTTGCTTAACATGCTTTTTTTTTTTTTTTGGGTCTTCCACATCACTGCTTTGAATGGACAGACAAAGCCAGCAGAAATTCAAATAAAGTACTAAAGTGGAAAGGTGGAAAAGAGAAGCCCAGAGTGTGCTGAGGGATTTAAAAAAAAAAAAAAAAAAAAAAGAGGGCAGTGCTCATTTTTTTACCTTTCTCATGTTTATCATTTGTTATTTGTTCTTTGTATATAAATATATATACATCTCAAGGGAGATAAAAAGACGAGATAGGCTCTTCACGCCAATCCTCGTAGAGAGACAGTTTTATTCCTCAAGTACCCAAAAAGCATCCCTCTGTCTGCTATCCTACACAGCATTATTGGCTCTCTCTCTCTCGGTGAGAACCTTTCGACTTAATCCCACGTCATTTCCAACTACGCACCATTCCTTCTTTCGTCAACCAAATAAGAAAGAAATTCAAATTCTATTGTTTTGAACGCGGAGAAAAAAATATTTACATTTAACTTCAAATTTAATTTTAATAAGATCTCTGAAATTAGTTCGAGTGATTCGTGAATATACTTTTCATAAAAATTACACAGTTTGATTCTTGATTCAAACGAAATGTGCGTAAAGAACAGCCTAATGTTTTTAATTTACCAATCAAATATGTAATTTGTTAAAAGTTACAGTAAATTAGTGAATGTCCCAAATTACCTTAAAAAAATTAATTTTAATGTAAATTTATTTTACAACAGTCATTCATGACTCTTTTCCTTATGTTGTATATTAAACCGGAGGTTTTTTACTTTCTTTTTTATATTGTCATTTATTATGTCAAATTTCTTAATTTTCAATCTACAATCACCACCCCGTTGATTTTTAGATTTATAAAGAGGATAAATTAGAAAAAAATATATGCTACTCTTTACGTACCTTCTATTTGATTGAATAGTCAAATATGCATGGTCTCTCTACCTACGAGCCAATTAAATTAACTAAATAATCATTTCATTTTGCCACCTACTTAAAAGTATTTTATAATAATAGTATATCAAAATTAAACTCTCTTTGATGATGGGCAGTCTCATTGTCAAGGTCACATGGGTAAAAAGTTCAACAGCAATGAAAAAAGAATTAAATCACACTATTTTTTGTATTTTTTTTTTTTACCATTTTCAAAGTAATTTTAGGCCACTTAGGGGACTCTAAAATATTCCTCGCTAAATATATTGCATTATTAAAAGAATTGAATATTGTTGATATAAATCATTTTTTTGTGGCTTTAATTGCATTCTTTTTTTCTTTTTAATTTTTAAAGTTTCTGGCAATTTTTTATTTTGTTTTTTAAATTTTGATAGATGGTACTTGCCTTTATTTCGTTTTTCTTTTCTTTTTTTCCTATTTTCTCGACAAAGAACATCATTAATGTTTACCACAAAATTGCTTCACAAATAAAGTAACTGACGTAATGAAAGTTGTCTATAAATCTGTTGATTTCCGCACGAATGTCAAAAAAAACAAGACTTACAAAAATTCGTTGATTCTTAGTAAGAAAACCAAAAAATTGAAGAGAATTTTGACAAGTGAAATTTTATTACTAAAAAAGAAAAAAAAAATCTACCCAACTCCATAAGGATACAAAACTTAAATAGAAATTCTAACTAGAAAATTTAAAAATAGAGTAAGTTAGAATATGGAAATTAAATTATTTCCATTGGTGGAACATTTCAACTTCATACTTAAAGCTAATTATAATGGGAAAGTACAAAGAAAATTAAGCAATCAGGGATTTGAAGGCTGAAATAATGGAATTCTCGAATTTGATGGCATTCATTATGATCGTAGCACAAAACGGCAATTTCAGCAAGATTTCGTCAATCGGAATCACACACTATTTTCCATCCCGGCTGTTCCAAGAACTCCAACGTCTTATGCTCTGCATCATTCCTCCCAGGGTTTAGAAAATTTGACCTCAAATTATCATCATGATCGTCCCTAAAAGAATCTTCATGATATGAAATCAAATGCTTAACATTATACACATATGCAGTACTAATATATGCAAGGTTTAGACGTTTAAGTGTATAATAATTGCGAGTTAGTAAGTTAATAATGTTTGTAATTTTCGTATTGAGTCTTGATTGATCAAGTTGTTCGTTAGTATGAAGATTGGCTTAGAGTTTTTGAAGTAAACAAGACTGATTATGACTATTGGAGCATGATGGGTGCTCAAAGGGTACTTAAAAGGCGCTTGAAGCGTGTTGTAGGAAAGGCGCAAGAACCTGATTCAAGTGGGTATGATTTTTTTTTTTTTTTGGCACTCAAAAAGGGCTCGACGGGACTTCAAGCTGTATACGAAAATTCTTGCAGATTCTATGTTAATATATTGGGAACATATATACATAGTCAATATTCTGTCAGACCTAAGGTTATCACTTTTGAAAAGCAATAAACATATGGTGTAAGAGGCAATTAAAAGAGTGAATAAAAAAAAAAACAATCGAACGTTACTCCTAGAGTTTGAAGAATCAAGAACATCTCTAGGTTCTAGGAAATGTTGTTGGGGTTCAAGAATGAGATCAATTACATGGGTGAAGATTTATTGTGGATTATAGCAAGTACGAGGTACCTAGACTAGGACAGGTGTCAAGTTGGGTCATATACAGTAAATTTTTGTAATCTTCGATTTTATAGTAAATTAGTTTTCAAGGATAGTCGTCTTATAGAATCGAGATTTTTCTCTAGAAAATGGTTTATAGGGCTTCCTTCATTAAATCTTATGCCTGATTTACTTTCGCTAGTATGTGTTTGGTTTTGAGGATTTCTCCATATTTTTAGTTTTTCAATATGGCTTGGTAACTTGAGGTGACATTCATTAGGGTTAATTTTCTCAATAATTTCTATAAGCCCAATCTTCTTATTAGATAACTTGTTATATTTCCTAACAGAAAAATGGTCGTTGGTGAGGATAGCCTACACATAGCCACCAACTTCAAACTCAACCTGTTTTCGCTTCTGATATGCAACTTGTTTGCATTTAAAGTTTACTTTTTGTAAATTATCTAGAAGAGTCTTATAAATATCTTGCAACCCATCTACAAAATCTACTATTTTTGCATGAATTTTTGGCTGCTAAGGCAAAGGAAGCAAACACAATTGATTTGCAATTGCATGCTATAATCTAGAAAACACAATTGATTATCCTTGAATATAAATCCATTATGCAATAGGAAGTTTGTTTTTTCTCTAGTCAGACATCACTAATAACAATTGAAAAATAAGGGTTAAGTTTGTTTTTTCTTTGGTTAGACATCACTAATGACAATAGAAAAATAAGGGTCAATGTCAAGCAAATCACAAAAAAAATCTAAGGTGGGCACCTAAACTTGCATTATAGTCAATAAGCTCCTACGCTTAGCGTATCACTAACCCAACTAGTCATCCCTTATTTATAGTTAATCAGAAAAGTGAATCGCTATAAATAAACATGTCTTGGCGAAACCTTATTCTGCCTATTTAAATGTTTTAATTAATACCTCATAATTAGTATAAATAACAAACTCCTTGTGGAACAAATAATGTTTCTAATACTTGATTGCTTGTACCATAGCATAAAACTCTACATCATAGGTGTCATAGATTAGCTTGGAACCTGTCAATTTCTTATTAAAATATGCCAAAAGTCTATTGTTCTAACTCAAGACCATTCTAATGCCCACTTTAGAAGATCTACAATATAACTCAAAAGGCTGTGTAAAATTAGGTAGCACCAAAATTGGGGCAATTGTAAGATTGTTTAATAAGATAAAACGCTTGCCCAACTTCATCTTATGATGAGAACTTTTCTCCCTCATACAATCCGTGATAGGAACCAAACTATTACTAAAGTGAGGAATGAAATGTTTGTAAAAAGAAGGCAGCATATGGAAACTACAGACTTCAATTATTGTGTAGGGTGGCCACTATTTTGCCAACTTAATCTTGAACTCATCAACTTATAGTCCATCTGTAAAAATCATATAACCTAAAAATAAAACCTTGGACACCATAAATACACATTTTTTACTACTATATACAATTTTTCCCTACAAAGAACACACAAACTTCCTGCAAGTGCTAAAGAAGAATTTTTGCATTAGTACCATAAATCAAGATATTATCAAAATAAACCATAGCAAACTTCTCCATAAAATTTCTCGAAATTTGGTTTATCACAGGTATAAATGTATTAGGGTATTAGACAAACCTAAAGGTAATAAGAACCACTCATACAAGTCTTGATGTGTTTTAAACGCTATTTTCCATCATCCCTAGGCCTTAAACATGTCCGGTGGTACCCACTCTTTAAATAAACCTTAGTGAAGAAAGTTGCACCACTAATCTGATCAAGTAATTCATTCAGGCGAGGAATTGGAAATTTGTACCTCATTGTAATTTAATCGATAGGAGGAATACAGAATTTGTCTCTCATTGTAATTTTATTGATGGCTCTGTTATCCATGCACATACGCTAAGAACCATTATTTTTTTGTGTCAACAAGGCTAGGACTGCACATGGGTTCAAACCTCTCTAGCACATGTCCTTTGGTTAGCAACTCCTCCACTATCCGTGCAATTCTATAATTAGGTCCATTAGGCAATGCATCTCCTCGTTCCAAGTCAATCGAGTACTTAAGGTCGCTCAAAGGCAAACTAACAAGTAATTCATTAGGAAAAAAATCATTGAACTTAGTAATCATAATGGTTGTTGTAGTTGGTATTGTTGCCCCTAACCTCCTTCCCAATCATCACATGTACCATTTCAGAATTTTGTAATTCTTCCTCAACGATATGTTGTTGTTGGTTCCACAAGATTTTGGCTTATTTGTGTCTTACCGGAGCACAATTTTAGAATTTTCAATCATAAAACTATAAGTGTTAGTCTTACCATCATATATAACTTACCTATCATACTGTAACGGTCTCCCCAACAATAAATAGCAGGTATCTATAGAAGTCATATTACACCAAATAGCATATTTATATTTTGAACTAATAGAAAAAGGCACTAAAGCTCGTTCGGATACCATTACATTGCCACCATTCTTAGCCAAGCCATCGTATATGGTGCAAGATGCTATTCTGTTATTTTGTTTAGTTTTTGCACATTCTCAGTAGACAATATTTTCACATTTCCCAACATTAATAACAAAATGATAGACCTTACCAAAGATAGTTTATGTGGACTAGAAAGTACTTTTTTTTAAGCTAATTATGATCATTGGCAACTTTAGGTATTAGGCATGACTGCCTAACCACAAGGCCAGTCATTGTATCTCTAGCCATTATCTCTTTTTGTACGTTTTCTTCTATATCAAACTCTAGTTCTTCATTAAAGTTGGCTTACCCACCATCACCATCATCTGTTTCAACAAAAACTACGTTCTTCCCAATCATCTTACTACATTCAAATTGTCAGTGACCAAACTCACCTAAAGCACTTTATACAACTACTAGTCATTTTGTTGGACAAGTTTGCACGAGTAACATTTCTATTGATGCCTTCCCCAGTTTGGTTCATAATCTTGTTACCATTGTTAGTTGCTATCGATTTACTCCACTATTATTGCTCACTCCTGCATTAGAAATACCTCCCAAAATTCTTGAACACTGTGTTTGTTTCTTCACCTGTAAATTACTCTAATGTGTAGTCGAAATAGACACAAGATTGAACAAATTAATTGTATCTTAAATCTGCACCCTCAACCCTCTAATATACCTAGCCACTAATTGGTCATTTGTCTCTTGTAATTCGTTTTGGAGTGTTAATTGGTAAAACTATATGGTATATCCATCGACTATCCTACTTTATTGTGTTTCATTTTGCAACCTCGGGTACATTAATCGCAGAAAATTATAGGGTAAAAGTTTTTTCATGCATTTTCTTTTTCATCTGCTCCCAAGGAGTAATTTTACTTTTACCCAATTTGGTCCTAGTTAGTTCAATTGTTTCCACCATACTGTTATCCTGCCTTTGAATATGATCGCTACTAAAGTGATGCACTTATTCTATAACACCTCCTCAAATTTTAGAATTTCTTCTACTGTCACCAACCAATCTAGGAATTCTTTTGGTTAAATATTACCATCAAATTCTTGAATTTCAATTTGCATCTGAATTCCCAGCATCTATTATCCTCCTCTATGGGATACCTTCGATGTTTGCAGGGAACCTCTTTATACTTGCCCTCATGATGCTCCTCTGATTGTTCTTCATCGTTCTCTCTTTGCTCACGATTCTTTCTTGCAAACAAATTAAGATTATGATAAGCTCGCTCCCGACTGTCCATGAGTCCAACCATCCTCTATATTAATTGATCCTTCGTACGCTCCACCTGCTAGTCTATAATATGTTTCATCCTCTGCGTCATCTGATGTTCTAACTCTCTTATTGTGTCATGTTCATAAACATCTTCTACATGTTGGTGAGTTGCTCTCTTTAGCGGCATGGCTGTTAGGAAATAAGCAACACTCTGATATGAACTGACGTAGCAAAAACCATCTATTAAACTGCTTGATTCATGCACGAATGCCAAACAAATATAACATACAAAAATTCATTGATTCTTAGCAAGGATATAAAAAATTTGAAGAGAATTTCAATAAGATAAATTTTATTACCAAAAAAAAAAAAAAGGCTTGTCCAATTCCATATAATTGCAAGACTTGAATGAACATTCTAACTAGAAAATTTAGAAACAAAATAACATAAAATACGAAAATTAAACTATTTCAATTACTAGAATATTTTAACTTGATACTTAAACTAACTATAACAGCAAAGTTAAGAGAAAATTAAGAAATCGGAAACTTGAAGGCCGAAACAATGGAATTCTCAAATTTCATTGCGTCTATCACGATCGTAACACAAAATAGCATTTTTGGCAAGATTTTCTCAATCAGGATAGCGCCACACTATTTTCATTTCCATTATTCCATCAGCTCTAACACTTTCTGCTCCATATCAGTAACCCGACGTTTTAGTTAGATTTTTGAGTGATTAACCAAGGCTGCAAAACCAGTAAAATTCTATGAAGTTCAATCATTTCTATTTTCATAGTGGAATATTGCATATCACCCCGTACCCCGGACCCTGGTTCTAATGGTTGGGCAATTTCATTGGTCAATTCCGGATAATATAATTGCCTTTTTCTCTCTGTCAGCTGCTAATGCAAGGTTCTATGCTTAACAAAATTTTGGGAGGTTCTGTTCTCTTTTCGTGAAAAAAAAAAAAAAAAAGACTATAGGATATAATATATATATGTATATGTTGATACTGCGGATAGTTCTATATAGTCTTGATCTCTGCAGTTCCACTTTCGGTTTTAGATATCTATGTACATCTAATAGCAGTGAAAATTTTTCATATCAGATATATATTTTATTGGGAGGAAATTAAATAGAGAAAAACACTTTCCCTCCATAGAAGATATTCATATGTAAAAGTCCATAAAAATAGAAGTTTAAGTTTGTTGATTAAATTGGCAATCAGGGATCGACCTACACATACGCATGCGCGCGCGTGCACACATGCGCACACATGCACTCACACATACGCACGCAAGCGCGTGCACACACGCGCGCACACACACCCACACGCGCGCGCGCGCACTTGCATACACATATGCACGCGCGAGCACGTACACATCCACACACACGCGGGCGTGCGCACACGCACAAAGAGAGAGAGAGAGAATTGTTGATTTAAAATTGAATAAAAAATAAATCAGTTCATACAAATTTGAAATTAACTGAAAAATGTAAAATAATATATAATATTATATAATATGTATAATATTATATTAATTAAAATAAATATTGATGTATTTATATATATTTACACATTAATTGAAATAAATTTTTAATTTTTTTTAAAAAGTAAGTTAGGTCATAAGTAAATGGGTTGGATATGGGTTTATGAGTTTGAAATAACTTGTATTTAACCCGTTAATATCTAACCCGTCTTTTAAATGGTTGGATTTAGGTTGCACTCATTTAATTTCCAATCCATTTAAACCCATCACTAACCCGCCTAATCTGCCCATTTTGCCACCCCTACTCCATATCATCTCCCATTCCACTTTTTTTTTCTTTTTTTTTTTTTCATTTGTTGTCCACACTTTTTAAAATTAAATTTTTAATATAATCACCAATTCCGGTTTTCGAATCCAAAACTGATTTTCAAGATAATATTTGAAAATGTATTTCTAAAACTAATACCAAACATCACATTTGAACTAGATTTTTTTTTTTTAAATCAGAGAGTTCAGACCAGCTTGCACACAATTCTATTAAATCTCTGGACATTGAAATTAACGATCGAATAAGTTTTCTAGTGATCTCGAACCAATGATCTTTAGAGAATAAATTTAAGATTTTACCCATTAAATTGATCCCCAAGTTACGTTTTGACTAAAATTACCCACCCCGAGAACAGCATCTACAAGTGGTTAGATTTGAATGTTATACCTCCAAGTTTGTATCAAAAGGCTAAAGCCTATGCCTATGCCTATGCAAAGAATTAAGATCCGGCGATTAAGTTGAATTACAGAAAAGAAAAAAAAAATTCTTGGGAAAGCATGTTCAAATCTTGAGCTAGGTTAAAGTACCTAAGGCTGCGATTTTTCTTTATCTTTTCTTTTTCTTTTTGGGCTTTGAGAATTCCTATATTTTACATAAAGTTGTATATCATTATTAATTAATTTTTTATATGATGGAAAGGTGTTTTGTTTACCAAATTTTAGTACAAAATTAATTTTTACCAAATTTTCTCACTAAACAAAAAATTAATTTTTACCAAATTTCTCCATATTTCTCTGGTTTTTACTAACTTTTATAATTTTGTTCAAAATTTACTAATTTCTACCAACTTGTATAAATTTTTATTAAACACTCAACACTCAAAAAATAGTGACACATGCAAATTTAGTGCATAAAATTTACAAAATTAACTGTTTTAGCCAGGTTCATTTCAATTTGTGTTTCACGCCGGATTTTTCTTTTTTTCAGAAGAAAGAACTAGCACTACTTAACAAAATAATTACATATATATATATATATATGTACTGTTGAATTTTGTTTCAAGTGAATTTCACTGCACCTATATATAGACACCGGCCACACCACCTATATTCAAATTTGTCAGTTGAAGAAATTAATTAATTATGAAGTATACATATATACATATCTATTTACATAGGCAGTAAAAGCATATGTTAGCTGAATGAGTAGTATATATATATATTTTGAAGAAGTTCAGCTTTTTTTTTTTAAGCTACTAGTTGAACAATGAATATAACTTTTGCAGTCAAAGTCATAGATGTTGTCTTGTCTTGGTAACCTCATTAAAAACTTTAGTGGGATCTAATGAGTGCCCCTAAGACATTTACATCTTATGATTGAAAGCTTCATATAGGAGGATCCCGGTGGATTGCTTACTGTGAAGGATAAAAGATGGAAAGGGTATGTAAAAAGTGAAGTGGTAGGGGCAGTAAGATTAACAATGATCTGGGCACCCTTGCAAATGAATGATATATATACATAAATATATATCGAATATTTTTATTGTGACTTATATATATATATATATATATATGTGAGATAAGGGCTACCCAAAGAATATACTATAAAAATTTTATTCCAAAAGTGTCTTATATTTTCAATTAAAAATTTTTATACATAAGAGGTTTGTCATATTTCTCAGTATTAATCTTCACTAGTTCGACCTTCAACTAAAGACTTGTGATCCATTTCATTTTTAAGAGAATATATATATATATATATTTACTAAAAGAGAGTGCCCAAATCATTGGAGCATTATACATATTTCAGAGTTTGAAGGAGTTAAGATGTGAATTGGGGTTCCTCTACTCAGAAGAAAAGTATCACTTTATGTATTAATTGGGATTGCGTGCAATTCCTTTGCGAGTTGAATGTGATATCTTTCGAAATCAAATGATTTGGTTTCTATGTTCCCTAACAAATTTTCAACAAAGGTTAAAAGGATTAATGACAAGCTACAAAACTTGGGACATTTTAGGCCCACAAAGGAAAATAAGGAGGACAATGTAACCTGATTTTCCTATGGTGGTAATCTTGTTTTTGGTAAGGTTGACATGTAAATTAGATGGCTCTCGTGTTTAGTTGTTCGACTCCTGTTTGTTTATACGACACAGCACAGACACAAAACACATGCATGTTGTATTAGATGCAGTGGGTTATTTCGATAGTTGTTGAAACAAATTAATTGAATCTTTCTTCTTTTTTTTTTTTTTTTGACCCATGAACCGACTTAATCCTTTTAGTCGCATTAGATCTATGGTAGAATCGTAAATTTTGGAAAAACACAGTCATCTATTACATATACGTCCAGCTTAGTCAAAACCAAAAAACTCATTATGAAAACTATAACCTACAGACTTCTGAATTTCCAATTAAACATATGTCGGCACCTCCCACGTCAATTATTCTTAATAATTGAAACACAGAGCCGGCTCTACCAGTTGGCCATTAGAACAAATATCTTACGGCCGCAATTCTGATAAGACCATATATATATATATATATATCTAATTTAAAACTATCCATGCATGTATATTTAATTTTAAACTGTCCCCCATGTTTATATATATCTAATTTAAATTGTCCTCTTTCTGTAAGATATCTTTTAACCAATGGTCTAGTATCCTACTGTTTCTCACTTTAATTAGTGTTTTAACAGGTAAAATCTTTTTTTCTATATAATAATGATATTTACTATTTGAATCCTAAGAACTCTTGGTCTTCTTCACGTAATGAATCTTAAAAATTCTTAGGAGACATTTAGTTTAATTTTTTATTTTCTGTTTTATGTTTAAAATAAAGAAATAAAAGATATTTTATTTTCCTTATTTTGAGATTTTCTTTGTTTTAACTTGAAAACACTCGAAATAACTTTTGGTCATTTTTCATTTTTATGTGTAAATTTGTTTTCTATTTTTTAAAATAAATTTTAAAAATACGAGTGATAAAATGCATTGTACCTATTTTTCTTTTGAACAAGAGGACAAAATGACAAATGTACTTAAAACAGATAATTAAAAATAAAAATAAAAAATAAGAAAACAAACGAAATGAGCTCTTAATTTTCTCCGTGCATTGAAGCTTGGAAATTATTGATATTCTAAATTATTGATATTTTACACACAATCCGGCTTTACTAGAGTTTTTTTTTTTTTCTTCTTTTCTGAAAGATAAGATTAAAATTCCTATCATTTTTCCTTTTAAATAAATGTTTCACATAAATTCAGCTTCACAAATGCATCCAAGACTATCTTATTTTTTGAATTAAATGCTTTATAACAATCTCAATAAATATCCAGAACTCTTTTAATGGATTTTTTTTTTTTTCCTTTTAGATAGGCCTCATCAAAGGCACCAAATTCGTCCACCCCTGTTGAAACAAATCGGACTTATGTGATTAGAGTAAGTAAGTGTATTCACTGTTTGAACTTTTCAATATTGACTTTTCGTTGGTAAACTAGTAGTAGTAATTTAACAGTGGCAAATTACTATTCATGTTCGTGCTATGCTTATGTTTCATTTTTGGACATTTAAAAACTTTGAAGCCTAGTTTGAGTAACCTTGGCAAGCAAAAGACATCAAGCTATTAATAAAAAGCTTTCTAACAAAATAACCAAAATTTACCATCATCGTTGTTGTCATCATCATCATCATCATAGTTAGACTGAATATATACATATAAAAGTAAATACCAAATACAGGAGGCATCTACAATGACTATACAAAAAGAATAAAGGACCCTAGCAAAGATCACCTTAGAAGGAACCCACAAAAAAAAAAATGAGGACCATCATTGCTAAAGCCAAAACCCAACTGAGAGAGGATGCTTCAACAGTTTTCGTGCCATCATAAACCACCAACAGCTTTTCTTTAGCCTTCCCGATATGTAAAAAAAGAGTCATGAGAATTATTGGCTAGACCAAAATTTTGTAAGCATTAATTTTAGGCTCCAGAGAGGAGTCAACTAACCACGGAATATCTATATATACACTGTACGCAAAGTCGAGTTTTGCTAATTATATATTTTAAATAAAATAAAAACTATAAAAAATTAATAAAAAGTAATTCAAATAGTAAATAGTAGAAAATTAAGAGTATTTAAATAGATAATAACTAATTAAAAATTTTTTTTGAAAAAATTATTAATTTATAGATAACTAAAGTTTCTAAAAAAATTATAAATTTATAGATAATTAAGGTGCATTAAAGAAAACAGATATGAAAAGGTGAAATTAATTAGTTAAGTGGTAATTTTAAAATTTTATTTTTAATACAATTAAAATTGTAGATAATTATAAAAAATTCATATATATAATAGGAAAGGAAAAAAAAAAAGGTTTCACCCAATAGCTCTTTTCCTTTCTTATATTATACTAGTGCGTGTGTATGTATATAATGTTATTTAACCATAATTTAGGTTAAAGTACAAAAATCACCCTTACACTTTAGCCTAAGTTTTATTTTAGCTTCACTAGTTTCAATTGTGACAGTCAAATTCTTATACTTTCGGTCAAGTAGTAATTTAATTATTCCGTCTGTTACCCGTTAATTGTAACCGTTAGGGTTTAGGTAAAACGGTTATCTCTCTAAAAAATTTTTTTCTCTAACTGTTTCATTGTTCTTCATTTTTTGGCGACTTTTCTGCCACTACATATCTAGCCCTTTTCGGCAATGCCACTAGACCCCATGCTTAGATGGTGGGGTTTGATTTTTAAGTAACCTAGCAGCCACCATGGCTGCTGAAGAAACCCCAAATCCGCCGCCCAACATTCTGGATTTCGATCATGTGTTTGGCTGTTTCTGATTATCCCACGGTGAGTTCGACACCCTCCTATATAAATATTGATTTGGTCGCCTCTTTTCCTTCTCCGGTTGCAACTTAAGCAAACTCTAACTCCATTCACGCCACTGGTAAAGAAGTTAGGGTTCCTCTCAAGTTAGTTTATACCCATTCGAATCAAGATGGAATTCGTCTCATTTTACTGATTTTAATCGAATTTCTTCATAATTCATGCCAAGGTCGAATAGATGCTCTCTATTTTTTTTTTCAATTGACATTGGAAAATAATCTCTAAGTTGTCGACATTATTCCGGCAAATTCTCGAGTGGATTTTGGCCCCACAACCCCTCCAATCGGCCTCCAAAACTCCAATCTTGTCCCTCTTATTTTTTCGACGATTTTGGTGACTCTAGCGACCCTTACTCAGGCAATTAGTCCAACTTCCAGTGTCGGCACCAGTGATGCCATGGCAGCCAGCCAACAGCCTCATAATTCCTCAGTGGTCACTCCCTTTTCGTCAAACCCTAATCTAACGGAGAAATGACAGTTTTACTTTCGTTCTAACGATTATAATTAACTGGCAGTAGATGGAATGACTATATTGCTACTTGACCAGAAGTGCAAGGATTTGATTGTCACAATTGAAACTAGTGAGACTAAAGTGAGACCGAAGGTAAAGTGTAGGGGTGATTTTTGTACTTTACCCCATTATGAAATCACATGACAGGGTAATGGTATTGTACAACAATTATGTATTTTTATACAAATCCATGAGTGAAATTATAACTTATTAGCTTGAGCTAGTAAGAATATATAAGGTGCATTTGGACTTAAAAAAGTGATAAATTTTGATAAAAATTATAGATTCGTAATTTGTGTAATGAGATAAAAAGATAATAATTTTTAAAGATTTTTAATATCTTTTCGCATTTTTTTAATGCTCCAAACGGAGCCTGTTAGGTGAATAAGTAGAGGTAGGGTGTCTTACCAATAGGGCAATCATAATAATTAAAATAAGTTTTTGAGTCCCTAAATCCCTTAGTTTAGTGGGAAGAAGGGTTTTTTGGCATGATAAACATCAATAAAATTGCCATGCATCCCCGTATAAGTGACCAATATTTTGGGTTGTTTAGATATATATATAGGGATGAAGCCGGAGGAGGGGGAGTGGGGGTGGTTAATCGCTCCTCCAAAACAACCCCTTCTACCTCTTGTCTAAATATGGTGTTTACCTTTCTTCACACGTTTGCTATTCGATGAAAGAACACCATAAGCAAAGTGCCGCTGGAGTTTCTTCTTATTTAATCATTTCCATAGATTGGTTGCCATGCTAATGCTTATATACCTTTTGGCAAGAATCTTGGCTAGGGGTGGTCATAACCCCCTGGGTTTTGAAAAATGTCATTCGTATATATATTTTTTTATTAAAAAAATATTTATACCACCTAAAATTCTAAAAATTATGAAAAACATTACCAATAGTACATATAAATTTTTGAGTCAAAAATTTATCCAAAAATTTAGATTATACACCAATGTTGCTAAAATTTAATTATTTTTTTCTTAATCTTTACATATAATCCAAAAATTAGAAAGATAACTGATTATATCATATATATATATATATATATATAACTTTTATTGGTTGGTGATAATGCCAAAGCATAATTTGTTAATGGTAGAGCATATTTAATGCACTTTTTAAATATTGACAAATTTATTGTTATTTAGTTATAAGAGAATCTAATGTGGTATTTATTACTATTGAATAATCAAACTTTTAAATTAATATTTATTTCTTTTTCTCCACTTTCTCACAAAATTAGATCTCATTTTTTATTTTTATTTTTTAAAAAAATATTAATATAATAATAGTAATCAAAATACAAAAACATGAGTAATTTGGATAATTAATTATAAAATTTGAATTTTATAGAATTATTTTTTACTCATAAAATTTTCTTTAATAATAGATTTTACTTATTGAATTAGTAATGAAAGGAGTTTGGATAATTAATTTTAATATTTAAATTTTTTTATTTATCTTTTAGTCTCGAAAATTTGACATGATAAATTTTACTAATTGGTTTATTAATTAACGGAAACATGAGTAATTAGTTATAAAATTGCATTTTATATATTTATTTTTCAGTCATGAAAATTAATTTAATAAAAAATTTTACTACACAACGTAAACATTAGTTTGGATGATTAGTTATTAAAATTTAATTTTATATATTTTTTTAGTTATGAAATTTGATTTAATAACTAATTTATTTACAAATTAAGTAGTTCTAAAATTTGAATTTTATATATTTCTCTTTTATTATAATTAGCAAAAACATTAGTTTGGATAATTAGTTTTAAAAACTGAATTTTATATATTTATCTTTTAGCTATGAAAATTGATTTAATAATAAATTTTACTAATTGATTTACTAATTAAGAGAAATATTGGTAGTTTGGATAATTAGTTCTAAAATTTAAATTTTATATATTTATCATTTAGTCATAAAAATCGATTTGGTAAAACTTTTTCTAATTAACAAAAACATTATATTAGATAATTAACTCTAAATTTTAAAATTTTTATATTTATATTTTAGTTTTGAAAATTAATTTAATTTAAAACTTAATGGACTAATTATCGAAACTAATGTTTCTGATATTTAGTAAAATTTTTATTAAATTAACTTTCATGACTACAAAATAAATATATAAAATTTAATTTTAAAACTAATTATTCAAACCTTCCGTTAATTGATAAATCAATTAGTAAAATTTATCATATCAAATTTTCAAGACTAAAAGATAAGTATAAAAAATTCAAAATTTAAAAATAATTATCTAAACCTCATTAATTACTAAATCAATAAATTTTATGACTAAAAAATAAATCTATAAAATTCAAACTTTATAATTAATTATTCAAAATAATCATGCCTTTACATTTTGATTACTATTATCATATTAATATTTTTAAAAAAATAAAAAAAATAACGTCTAATTTTGTGAGAAAGTGGAGAGAAAAATAAATAGTAATTTAAAAATTCAATCATTTAATAGATAATAAATACCACATTATATTCCCCATATAATTAAATATGGGCAAAACTATCAACATTTAAAAAATACATCAAATATGCTTTAGTATTAACAAATTTTACTCTGATATCATCATCACTTTTTTTTATTTATTCAATATAATTTATAATAATAGTTATAAATTTGTTTAGCCCTAACTCAAAATCTTGGTTTCGTCCTAGGGTATATATGCCCGTGTTGATACTAATCACTACCCTTGGATAATTCAATTGTGCTCTTAATTAAAGTTATTCACTGTTACTTACCACAAGAAATTATTATTAAAAGGAAAATAAATAAAAAGAAAACAAAGAAACAAAGAAACATAAGCATATTTAGGGTGGAGATTGGTGAGAGGAAGATATAAAATTTTAGGAGAAATTATATTTACTTTTTCTTAATATTTAAGTAATTATATTTAGCACTTACAACATTTAAAAGTTATACTTGTTTTCTTTATTTTAAAATGTTGTTAACGTTGACCATTTCCAATAAAATTAATCGTTAAAACTTAACATAAAATATTAAAATAACTAAAATTTTAAGTAATTTTCTTATTTTATCTCCCTCTCTCACATTTTTATTAGTTTTCTTTACAAAATCTCAAAAAATAACTTAAAAGAAAGTAAAAATTAAAAGACTTTTAAGAATTTTTGTAAAAAAAACTAACGAGATGTGAGAGAGTGAAGGGTAAAATAAAAAAATATCTAAACTTTTAGTTAGTTTGGCATTTTATGTTGAGTTTTAATGATTGATTTGATTAGAAAGGGGTTAATGTTAATAACATTTCAAAATAAGAATAACAAGTATAACTTTTAAATATTATAGGTGCTACGTGTAATTATCTAAATATTTAACAAAGATAGGTGTAATTGACCAAAAATTTTAAATACATAACTTTAGCTGAATGAATTCAAAAATAATAAAATAAAATACATTCCTTTATACATAAATTTTTTAATTTAATTAATTTTAATTTCTAAAATTTCATACTTTTTTCTTTTATTTTTCATTACAATTTAATCAAAAGAATATATTTTAAATTCCTATATATTTTTTCTTTTTTAATAAATATTTGATACAAAGATAGTTTAAGAGTGTTTATTAATCAAAATTATTAAACTTTCTTTCCTCGTTGAGTCAATATTATGGCATTTGCTAATACGATAATTCATGCATTTGGCGGAGGAATTAAAAGGTTAGTGAAAATTTTATGTTCTTTAATTATAGATTTTAGTTTGGTTATTATTTTTTGAAATCTTTACAGATATATTATATTCACATTCTCGCACAATTTTTTTTTTTTTTTACTACTTATTGGGGTCTAAACTTGACGATCGAGTAAGCCTTCAATAATCTTAAGGAGAACAAACGTAAGATTTTACCAGTTGAATTACTTTTTCAAGGTTGTATTTTCGTGTAATGTAGTCTGAAATAATTAATTTAAAATTTCATATATATTCAAATATATAATAGAATAGACATTCAAAATTTTATAATTAGATTACATATTTTAAATATAATTGAAACATAATAAAAATTACTAACATTAATTTTTTAGAAATTATAAAAATAAATTTTATTTTCGAATCGCGAATTTAAGTAAAGAAAAGGCCTAAGGGTAAAACAGTCATTTTATAATTTAAATTTCAATTGGACCAAAATTTTCTTGACTATTAATAAATATTTTTTAGTCTTTTAGAATTCCTAAAATGCAAATTTAGCCCAAAAACGAGACTAGGAGCAAAATAATCATTAAATAGTTTGAATTCAGATCGGGTCAAAATTTGTTTAACTATTAAAAAATATATTAAGGATAATTTTTTTAACCTTTTGGACAACTTAGAATATGAATTTGGACAAAAAATGGCTCAAGGGTAAAATCATCATTTTATAATTTGAGTTCAAATTAAGATAAAATTTTATTAGTTATTAAGAAATAAATCAATAAATATTTTTAACCTTTTGAGACGGTTAAAATACAAATTTGGACAAAAAACAAACTCAGGAATAAAATGGTCATTTTACAATCTAAGTTTAAATCGAAGCAAAATTTACTTAGCTATTAAGTAATATGATAAATATTTTTATTAGCCTTTTGGAAGTCTGAAATATGAATTTGAAAAAAGAAATAGACCTACTGGTAAAATAGTAATTTTACAGCTCAAGTTTGGATCTAATTCGAAAATAAAGTCAATGGATAAAATGGTCATTTTACAACCTAAGGGAGTAATTGAGATAAATTTTTTACTAGAAAATAGTTGTATGTTTTTTATTTTTATTTCTTTTAATTTTTGGATCAAATTTTGAATGTAATGGAATGATTGTTCTATCACTTAAATTGTGGAATGTCTTTTTCCACTTCATGTGGGAAAGGCTACTCCTATGGAATAACATTTCAATTTAATTTTTTGATACCAAACATAAGAATAAAGTAAAATAGAAATGAATTCCATTCCATTCCTTTTTATTTCATTCACACGTACCAAACATAGCATAAGGAATGAGCAGTAACAAGCTGCTTATGATTATGATCTTTCCTTATTTCTCCAAGTAACCTATTTGTTGTCATTTTCCTTTTTTTTTTTTTTATCGTTTTCCCCAATAGTAAAATTGTGAAGTTTCAAGCCCTTTCATGTTTTACATTTTTCTATCAGTCACGCAATCCCTCGCCAATTTCAAGAATTTGCAAACACTTCATATATGTGTATATATCTCCTTCTCAAAAAGCCTTGACCTAATATTAAGACTCAACCTGGCCTCAGACATGCATGTTGATGAATTTGTTTTTCTTCCCTCTTCCCTCACAATATATATCATTTCTTGTTGTGACTTTTAATATATACTAGTGATCAAGTCCCTTGATTATCAATTCAAGTCATTAAATTTAGTAGTCTGGATGCGTAGTGGTTACAGGGTTCAAATTCTATCCATTTTCATAATTGCCTAGGCTGAAAGAGGTTGGATTTAGTCTCACTGATCAAAACTTTATTTTCATTGCGCCTTCTGGTTCTTTTCCTTTCTCTTATTTTGTTTCTATTTAAAAGTACTTTGCAACTTATTCTCTCAAGTTTGGGATTCTTACCTTCCACGTTCTTGAGGAATTGGGGCTTATAACAAAATTTCATCCTTATCAACATATGCAACTAATTACGTAGATTGGCCATTTTTGCTTTATTGATAGGATTATCATGCACCAATGTGATACCTAATTAGTGATTTAGCCACTAGAGAGGAGCAACATCCAATCAGTAAAGCAAGTTGGCTTTAAGGTTTGACAGAAGATATTTTAACAAATTCAGAGTTTTAAATTAGATTAGAAATACCTTTAGCCTGAGCTCACAAAAATGAAATATCTTAACTACTTTGCTTGTGCATAAGTTAACTATTCTGGAACCAGAGAGAACAATAATGTAATTGTATAGGAAAAATGCTTATGTTTAGAAAACAGAAGAAAACTTAGACTATATGGAAGAAATGTGTCAAATCCTAAACGTGCATAATGGGTGATGTTTTCTTCTTCTAAGTTAACCAAAGGAAATTTAAATTCTAAGTGATTAATCTTGATTAATTTGTTGATATTTTTTATTGAGAAACTTTATACATTTAAATTTAGTATTTTAGCTTTATTAAGTGATTAAAAAATTTATAGTGTAGTGTCCTATTGAAAATTCTTTCTATTTATTTTGCATTGAAACGGAAATGATGCATCCCCACATTTATTATATTTTATTAGTTTAATCTTTAAAAAATTTATTTTAAATAAATTATTTTAAAATTATAGATTTTAGGACAACACCAATTGAAGTTTGACGTACTAATAGAATATATAATTCAATTGGTGTTTTGTAAGAAGTTTTATTATAGCTCCGTGAAGAAGTACTAAATGATTCCACTGGAAAGATTTTAGAGTAACACACACAACAAATTGGGAGTAGTCCCGTTATACTTAATTCTCTTAATAATAGAAAAACTCAATAGTCCTTAAAATTATAAATTGATTCAAAGCAATAGTTGGAGCTCACCAGACCAAAGCCAAAGCCAACCCGAAACAGATAAGGCTGACCTTTCTCTAGTGAATTGTAAATTGGAGAAAAAGAAATTGAGTACGAAACAGAAAGTAATGAAACACACACACATATATAATAAACCAAAAACAATTAACAATTGGTTCTTTATTGCAAAGGAAGCTTATAGAAAATTGTGAAAGAGATTTGATTGATTCAACAGTATCAAGGGACCCTTGCAAAACCCACATAGCTAGATCGACCATCGGCTCCATTGACACCGCATGGAGGATCAACCGATCAACACTGATCGCAAGAGCTTCCAAGTTAGGACAAAAGAGAAAAGCTCCTTAACATCGTCAAGATGGAGAACAAAGTAAGGGTGGAACATATCTTTCATGGTGTGTGACGAAACCTCAAATCAATCAAATTAGGTACTAAAACTACTAATTTTGATATGAACATTTGGTTAAAGGAATAAGGCTATTTAGAAGAAAGCAGATGCAAGAATTATCAAAAACCACCCTATTCTACTCAAATCAAGAGCTCTTAGTGGGACCATAAATCTAATTACACAAAATTGCAACACTTGTATATCACAGAACACATAATTATAACTAATAGAATAGAGATTTGTCAACATATAGACACAAAAACCATATAATTCATGAAATTAGTAACAAAATAGAATCAAATTATGAATCGAATTCAATTCAATGATCAAGAACCCTAAAATTGTTGAGGAATCAACTAATTGGAAGCTTTTTAACTTGGTAGAACAGATTACCAGAAGGACTTGAACATGACTTCAGGCAGAGAGGTCGATGATCGTCTGACTGATTAAAAATGAAAAACCAATCAGAGAATTGAAACCCGAACGAATTATCGATCACCAAAATGAAGGTTCTCTTCTTTCTCACAAAGTAGGCTTTGGTCTGGCTCCAATTTATTTTGTTACAATGACAGTTGCAAAAGATAAATGGTTAATATAGAGATGTAAAGACTGAAGTTGGGAATTAAGATAGGGATAAGATTGAATTTTTCATAAAGAGAAGGGGTATAAGATTCTAAAAAAGTTTTACAAACATTAAGACTCTTAATAATAGTATAGATAAATATACATCTGTTTAACTATTTCCTTGAAAAATATTTCCCACCGCACATTGTCTTTTGCATCATTATCATTTGAGCACATTAACTATATAGCTAGCTAGGCCACTTATTTCTTTTGATTCAAAACCCATAAAAGACAAAAAAAAAAAAACTTATGGATCGAACAAATAGTTCATAACTGATTACCTTAAGAATAATATCAACAGAAGAAGGTAAAGATGTTTATGATGTAACAATTATTGAAAAGGTGGTTAATTCAAGCCGACATCTCCGAAGAAACTAATGATTGTGATTAGTAGGGGTGCACAAAAAAAAAAAAAACTAACCAGGCCAAAAACTAAACCAATCTAACCACGGTGGTTCATATTGGTTCGGGTCAATGCCATTTTTAGTTCAGTTCTGGGTTGAGAATTAGCAAATTAATATTTTTGGTTCGATTTTTGGGTTAGCATAAATTCAAACCAAACCAACTCGAACTCGAACCGAAACCAGCCCAACCTAAACCAACCTAACATAACAACCAAAAATATAATATATAATATCATAAAATATAAAACTAAATAGCTAGGGCTACAACTTACAACTGGAAAGTGGGTAAACTTACCAAGTTAGCCTGCATTCATTCCTCTCCCTTTTCTTAGGCACTTTCTCTCCTTCTCTCTCTCCTCCCTTTCCTTTCTATCTCCAAACGTAGCAGATTAGTTGCACGGTCACTCAATCATGTAGCTCTGTTGCTCAATCCCATAGCTCGTCGTTTAACTCTTTCACCAGCAACATTGTTGACTGTTTAGCATTGGCATCTTCATTGCTTCCTTGCCTTTCATCACAGGTTTAACTCCATCGCCATTCTCTTCTTTTATCTTTGCTCAGATATATAATGTGTGTATATATATCTATATGTATGTTCTTAACCAGAAAGGAGATAAGATATGTTTGTACAATCATCAAATGATAATGATGAGGTCCTACTCTTTCTTTTTTCTTTTAGTTATTTGATTACTAATTGTAGACTAAGATCAAAGTTAAATATACTACTGGGAAATTTTTTTAATGGCATGAACATTTTTCACTGTGGGTTGTCAAATTAACAGTAGTAAACTAGTTTATTGCATGACAATTTAAAAAAATATATAAATAAATTTAACTTTGGCCTGCCTATTTAGGCATTGGTTGTGATCCTGTGGCGATTAAGTTAGGCCCTCTCTGTTTAACATTTGTTGAGCACAAAAGTGATTAGAACTTTGGATTGGGGACTTGCATGAGAGCAACAATCTAGTTTGTGGAAATGGTTGTCTGCCCTCTCCTGGGTTTGCGGATACACGGTGTAAGCCTTTTTTTTTCCATTTATTTTTGACAAAAATAAAGAGCAATGTATTAATATTGATGTTCTATGAAGAGAGAGTAAAAATTAATATTTTTGGAGAGGTAGAGAATGCGTCCTCTATTTCCTATAATTGGGAAACAAAAGTCAGTATGCGAAATATAATAAAAAATGGGGGATAAAGAATTTATCAGGTGATAATTTTTTATAGTATTTCTTAAATTTAAAAATATAAGCAGAAAATTGTAATAACCTAGATTTTTCTTATTTAATTTGGATATTTTTATTTGATTAATTTAGTTTGCTATTTAAATTTAATGATTTGAAATTTTTGTTATTTTTAATTATATTTAAAAAGATTAATTTTTGGTTATATTTGAAAAGATTTTTAATTTTAGAGAAGAATGTGTAATTTTCCTAATCCTATGGGGAGTAGGAAATTAATTAAATTTGTTAAAGATAAAATTCTGCTATTTTATATATATAATGCTATAATTATTTTGATAAAAAAAATATAAAACCTTAGAAAAGATAGAGGAAGAGAGACCGAGAGAAGGTAAGACAAGGAAGAGGTTCGGCGACTGAGCTTTTGGTTTTATTGTGATTCTTCCATTGCCAATTTTCTTTTCCATTGCCAGATTATAGGTAAGGGGCGGAATTCATTAATTGATGTGCTTGATGGTGTATGTGTTTATATATATATATATACAGACTTAATTTATTGTATAACACTGCAGAAACGATTTCTATTTGTAATTGAAGGTGACCCGTATTAATTGACCTTTGTATTCGGTATTGGTTTGCTTTCTATTTTGTCTTCATGTGTTAAAAGAAATATATATATATATATATATTTTAAGGGTCGAACGTGATTGATACAAGTTTGAAGCCTTTAATTTGAAACAAATATATATATATCTACGGACTTGCGTGTATGTTTGGAAGGAAGGCTTTGACAATTGTAATTGTTTATTTGAATATTGATTTGTCTTTTAGTGCCTTGATGAACGTGAAAAAGCATGGACTTGTAGGATTGAATTGCTTGGCTTGGCAGGAAACTTTGATTTCAAATATATAATTATAATTGTTTAATTGATTATTGATTTGTCATTTAGTGCTTTAATGAATGTTTGCTTGGCTTGGCAGGAAACTTTGATTTCATATTCAGTGTATTACTTACATGATTTATTAAATTCCTTTAATGTAATTAAACGGCATGATTGCCCTTTTTGCTTGTTTAGAAATTTTATATTTAATTACTATGTTAGTGAATTGAGGATTAATGAAGTTTAAAACCTTAGTTGAAAATAATTATATTTAATGCGGAAAAAAAAAGAAATTTAATAATTTGTTTTATTTGGGTTGAGCGGTACTGAAAACATCGGGTATACGTACCCAAGAGTTGCAAGTCCCGAAACCCGCGCGGGATGGGTTATCGATTCTAGTAGGTTAATAACCTACAAACGAGCGGATACCTAAGGGTGGCATATTACATTCCTAAGGCTTCGGCCTAGGAAGCAGACACCGAATGATGGTTGGGTCCTCTTTTTTTTTTTTTTTTCGGGACAACCAAGTAGACATCAACGAATGATGTATATTGGTTAGGTCTTGTTTCTACGAGACAACCAAGCAGCAGTACCTCAAAATTAAATTGTTTTTATTTGATGTGTGGTATGGTGCTGAAACACAATTAAATTGTAACGAAAAGAGATAAATGAATAAATTTAAGTGCTTGTTTGAAATTGTTACCTGTGCATGTTTATTTCACTTAGTAGCATGCTAGGACATACTGCATCTATTATATTATTACTAGGGTTCCGAGTACACGTGGTATTAATGCTAAACCCTTTACAGCTTGTGATGCAGGTAATGAATTTGAGTCACGTGCTGGATCTTCTGAGCATAGAAATTAAAGTCTTATTTATTATTTTTTTATGTAATTGTTTTAGACTCCAGGAAATTATTTTTTGAGGTGAATGTTAATTATTATTATTTTTTTTAGAGATTAGTTGGGTTTAGTTTTGGAGCTTTGTTTGCCTAGTGGATTAAACTGAGGCATTTATTTAAATGTAAGGTTTAATTTTTAATTATTTTATTTTCTTTTCTCCATAGTATGTGTGTATGGCTCTGATGTAGAACAGGGAAGGTTATTAATGGTGTAATGTGTGTGCTTTGTTCACATACTCGGGTTGTGAAACCCGAGGCGTGACAAAAATTGTTATAATGTTAAAAGAGAAGGAGCTTAACAAAAGACACCTAAATATTTACACAAATTTATTATTTTTAAATAATAAACCATCATTCTAATTATTTCTTTTGATAATTTTTTTATTATGTACTACTATCTAAAAAAAATCATATTTTTACCACCAAACTATGATCATATTTGTGAGCAAAATTTAGAGTAATTTAAAAAAAAATCATTTGACAAATTCCTAAATTTTAACAATTTTTCACACAAAATTATATTAAAAAATCATTGATATTTTACCAAATAATAAAAATTATTAAAATTTTTAATATTTTATTAAATTCATAAAAAATTTTATTTAGTAATCTTTAATAAAAAAAATTCCAAAATTGTTACCAAATAGTGTGTGGAAACATATGCTAATAGAATGTGTTGTTGAATAATTTTGCTTCCTCTTACAAAATTTGCTGTTAAAAATTTGTTTAACTACATATGCTAGTAGAATGTTCTGTTAAAAATTTATCATAGCTAGTAGAATGTGCTGTTGAACAATTTTGTTTCCTCTTACGAGTACATATGATCATTAACATACTTAAAATTTAACTACACTTGTGCTTACTTAATCCTGATAAATAATTTTTCTTTATATTTATCTATTAGATGTCAACTATAGAAGACACAAATAAGTTCGTTACAGAAATTTAAAATACTGCTGCCTCAAAAGTACATATAAAGAAGAAGAAACTTGAAAAATCTAATATATGGGATCATTTTACAAGAGTAGAGAAAGATGATGGGGGTAGACTTGATAGGGCAACATGCAATTATTGTGCCATGAACTATTCATGTTCTAGTGTTAATGGTACTAATGCTTTATGGAAACATTTTAAAAATAGTAAAAAGTATCCTGGCAATATGCTAGAAAAAAGACAAAAAAACATTGTCTTTTCAACCTAATGGCGATAAAGGGGAAAACTAGCTTGTAAGTTGGAAGCTTGATCAAGAATTCTATAGGAAAGAACTTGCTAGAATGATCATTGTAGATGAGTTGCCCTTTAGAATTATACAACGTGAAGGATTTAGATTTTTTTATAATGCTATGCAACCAAAGTTCAAACTAGTGTCACGTACAACCATAGCAAGAGATTGCTTAGAATTGTATGCTAGTGAGAAAAGAAAATTGAAACATGCATTGACTAGTGGAACTCAACATGTTTGCTTTACCACATATTTGTGGACTTCAATACAAAACATGAATTATTTATGTCTCTCAACACATTATATTGATAAGGATTGAAAAATTATATAAAAGAATTCTTAACTTTTGTGTAATTTATAGTCACAAAGGCGTGGTAATTAGTCAAGCAATTGAGTCATGCATGCTTCAATGGGGTCTTGAGAAGGTGTTCACTATCACAATTGATAATGCTAGTTCTAATGATACTGCTGTGACAAACTTAAAGAAGAAGATCTCTAAAAGAAATAGGTTTGTGTTAGATGGTGAATTTTTTCATATAAGGTGTTGTGCACTATTTTGAATTTAATAATGAGAGATGGTATTGATGAAATAAAAGATTCTATTTGTCGAATCCATGGTGCGGTGAGGAACATTAGGAGTTCAGTATAAAGAGCACAACAATTCAAAGCATGCTGTCTGCAAGAGAATTAATTCCAAAGCCTCTTTATGTCTAGATGTGCCAACCAGATGGAATTATACAAATATCATGTTGGAGTCTGCATTAAATTTCAAAAAATATTTGAACGCTTGGATGAACAAGAGCCATATTTTGGTTTTAATCCCAAGGATAGAGTTCCTAATGAAAGTGATTGGAACATTACTAGGACATTAACAAAATTTTTGAAAAAGTTTTATGATATTAGTAAGTGTTTGTTGGGGTCTTTGTATGTCACATCAAATTACTATTTTCATAAGGTTTGTAAAATTGAACAAATTTTTTGTGATTGGTCCAAGAATAGTGATCCTTGTTTAAGTTCTATGGTTAAGAAGATGAAGGAAAATTTGATAGATATCGAGGGAACATTGATAAAATCAACTTGATGTTATTGGCTTTGATAGTGTTGGATCCTTGTTATAAATTGAGGTATGTAAAGTTTTGTTATGCCAAAATTTATTCTGAGGAAAAAGTAACCAGGTTGGTTACAAGAATAAAAGAACTTGTGGATCGAATGTATGAACACTATCAAATGGTTAATTCTACTTCAAGTACTACAAGTAAGATGGGTGATCAGTTAGATAATGATCCTTGTGAGGATGATCCACAATCTAAATTTTTAAACCAATTGGAAGAAGAAAAAATTGTAGATTCAAAATCAGAGATGGATAGGTATTTTAAGGAAAGTGTTGAAAAGGATAATGAGAATTTTGAAATTTTGGAATGGTGGAAAATAAATTCCTTTAGGTATCAAGTTCTTTCACAGATCACAAAGGATATTTAGGCTATTCCAGTTTCTACTGTTGCTTCTGAATCATAATTTAGTACAGGAGGATATGTACTTGATCAGTTCCATAACTCTCTTACTCTTAAGCTAGTAGAGTGCTTCATTTTCACTCAAGATTGGTTACGAGCTTCTCTTTTACCAATTGAAATTGAAGAAAAGTTGGATGAACTTGAGGATCTTGAATCCAATATGCCTTACTTTTTTTGTTTATAATTTTTCAATTTAAATGATGTCACTAAACTTTTTATTAATGAGCTTTTGTTTCTATTTTCAGTTATAATAGAGGTTCTTAAAGATTTTATTAAAATTTTAGCTATTTGAGTGATACTACTGGAGAAGAAATAATCATACAAATTCAAAGTACAATTCAATGTCAAAAAATGTAGCTTATTAATTTATTGCATGCTTATATATTTTTTTTAAAATATATATTTTGCTTTGTGTTATCTAGAGAAATTTCCTTTGTTGTTGTCTTATTATTCTGTTCCATACTGGTATAAAAGCATCATAAAGCATGTCTCTTCATAATCATGCATTTCTCTCTTCAAAGTTATTGCATTTTTTTTCAGATTTTAGTAAATTCATCAACGCTGATGGTTTAGATAGTTGGATTGAATTTGAATAAAGTGAATTATGTTCACTAAATCACTGTTGGCATTTACAGTTTTGCATGTAGATTGATCCAGTGCAAAGCCTTTAGAAGTCAACTTCTGTTTGTTATCGATGATAATAATAATTTCTATTTATATGAATCTCTTGATGAATATTGGCATCTTTTCCTTTAAGGACAATACAACTTGTTGTGCATGACTAACACTCCCAAGTCAATGGAACAGTATTCCTCGTAGTTACAGAACACTATTGTTGCTTTTAGTTGAAGGACCTACTATTTGGATTCAAATGGACATAATGGTTAACTAATGACAAGCTCATAATGGTTACAATTAGTTTGTGTTGTGATATAGCTCATAATGGGTATAATTAGCTCATTCAATGCCCAAAAAAAGTTGTTTCGTTTTAGTTCACATACCATTTCAACTTCAAGGCAAATCCTTATAATTGAATTTTTTAGCTAGCTGTTACGGAATGAAATAATGATTTACCTGGCTAGCAAGGTTAGAATTTTTGATTAAATGTTGTATAGAGTTAAAGTATGAATTTCAAAACTATAAATTTCTCTGTAGGTATCTTTGCTTCTAACATTGCACATAATTAAACTGATTCACCTTAGAAAGTTATTTTATTCGCATAATAACTAATTTTATTTTGTTTTTAATTTTCAGTTGGAATTTTATATGATGCAAGGTAATGAAGTTGAAAAATGCAAGCATTGAACATTAGGCATTGGGCTAATCAATGAAGTTTAATTTCATTTTTGTTTTCATTTTATATTATGGAAGACAATGACTTGTATTATTTTAGTTTGATTGATATTTTATTGTATAATTGTATTTTTTTGAGTGATATTATGCGATTGTATTTTATTATAAATTGTACTAAATGTTAGTTAATTTTTTAAGTGATTTGCATTGTTCGCTTCATAAACTTTTTTTTAAGTGGTATAGTTAATGGACCCAACCCAACTCGAAAAAGGACCTGACCTAACCCGAAATGGTTTAAACCAAAAATGGATCCGACCCAACCAAAATGATCTAAACTAAAAACTAAACCGAACCAACCCGATTTTTCTGGTTCAGTTTGGTTCGATTCCAATTTAAAATCAGTTCGATTTCGGGTCCAATTTTTAGGAATTGAAAAAAATCGATTTAGGTTTGAGTTATGCATGAACTTGAACTGAGCCGAACCTATGCACACCCTAGTGATTAGTATCATCCACTGAACACCCAATTGTTGATAATTAATCACAAATGCCTTTGGATACATGGGAGAATTCAATAATATTGCAACCACCACGCTGCAGATATTACAGCTCATCGCGAAATTATATCTCTTTGATCTTTGATTTGTTAGAAAAAGTAGCCTAAAGGGTATTACAAGTTGTACGACAAGTCTTTAACAATAAGACCTCAGTCATGGCTTCCTCAATGAGAGATGAATAAATCAAACTCAATAACATCTGGTTGGTGTTGTGCCACTAGAGATAGTCTAGACTTGGCTGCTCTACACTAGCCTAGTTCTTGATTGTCTTTGATAGAGGTGTGGTAAAGTCATTAAGATGTCTCATTAATCCTTGGCTAGACAACAAATAGAGAAATTGACTATGCCACAGCAAAAAGTTGGAGGAATTGAGTTTGATTATGAGCATATGAACCACGGTGTTGAGCGAAAGTGAGGAAGAGGATCCAATTTTAGCCATGATAGATGAACAAAAATCGATAAAAAATTGCAAAAATTAATCGAGTGGTCTAATACCATGACAAGGCTTGAATAACCTTAAGAGTGAAAAGCTATGATAATCCTCTGTATCATTGTACTATATTATGGTCTCTTATTTATACATAATGAATAAGAACTAGTTACAAGCAAGAAAATAGGAGCAAATATTTGTCTATAATTGTCAACTCCGAAGGATAGAAACTAATGTAACAAATAATAAAGATAAGTTTGCATGAGTCTATTTGCACCACTACTGAAATTACTTGATTACATTATTAAGAATCTAGCGATTTTGAGTTACAAGAACTGTGCCTTGCACACATAAGGCTTGTTCCTGTGCGCACGCCAACTGAACTCAACTTCTTATTCATGTACCATATTGTTTATCATGTGCACACTAGGAGGAAACAAATCCCACGCACACGTGAGATTTAATCCCATGTGAACGCCACCTGACCATGTTGTCTCGTGCACTCAGGTTCATTTGGTGCCCATAACTAGCTAGGTCATTGTTCTATGGCGCAAGTCGCCTCTGTACCTCAACAATTTTTGTCGTTGCGAATATTAATCAAACTTGTACAAATCACCAATCATCTTTCTAATCAAAATATTGGCATTTGATGAACTCAACATGCAACTTAAACATTGTTACACTTGCAATGATCGAAATTCAATAATTTGTTTTTGTTTTTATTTTTTCCTTCTCAACATATTCTTTTTTCTTTGCACTTAATCAACATATATATCTATCAATCTGGCTCTAGACTCATCCATATATATAACGAGGCAAAATCACTAGAAGCCCATTTAATGGGTGGCAATATAATATGCATAGGATGCCTTCTAATCCAAAACATAAGCGTATAAATTAAAACCCATACCATACTATATTAAACATAAACTCATCTATTGTCTTTCCAATGCAATCAAGTTTATTTTATCTTTTACTTGTGTATGTGTAACAATCTTCCACCAAATGTGAATCATTCTCTACAATATCAATGTCCTTCTCGAGTGAAAGATTTTTTTAGGTTTTATTTTATTTTTTGTATTTGTGGCTTTATAGGCTTCCATATGCACATTGCTTATGTGTACTTTTTACTACACTCAATGTTAATCTTATGGATCTATTCTCTCAGTTGTGCCAAGTAAGCTTATGTGCACACCATCCACCATACAAGAGCCACTCTTGAGGCTCCATAGGTTTTTTTTTTTTTGGTAATTACTCCATGTATTTTTATCACGCACCATCTCGTCTATAAATTTGCACCACTCTATTCTCATGATTTATTGATCTCCAAGATTTTTTATTGTAAGCCTATTGGATTTGCACATGGTCTTACACCTTGTACAATAGGAATTAAACCTATACATGTCGTGCCCATCCTTGAAGCAATGGGACCTGTTACATGTCAGTACACAACTCGAATTTTGTTAGCTCTTGTTAATAGATTATGATTTTGGGAAACTCATCTAGAAAATGACAAGACAACATGTATAGAAAAACACTTTCTAAACTCATAAATTTAAATCCATAAATTAAGATTCGCACGTACCATATATGTTATGTAAATCACACATTCATATTGTTATGAACTCAAGTTAGTTAGTTTGGAACCAACTACTCTAGGGCAGTTGGCCAGAGCTCTTGGCTTCCCCAAGGGAAATTGGGAGTTTGACTCCAAGACTTAAAAAAACTTGAACGTTCCCACACAAAATGTAAGTTTTGGACTAAACTAGTTTATATGGTTTGTAGGGTGTTGCGCGAGCCCTCCGTTTATCTATCGACTACTCAGTTCATTAAGAGGTACAATAAATCAATGAGGTTCCGTTCACCAAAATAAATAAATAAATAAATAAGTTAGTTAGTTAGGATCAATTTATTAATTAGTTTTATTATTTTAATAAAGTCTATAAATGGGAAATATTGTAAGAATAAAAAAGGAAAAAATAATTATCATTTTGGGATTAATTTCTCATTTAGAAGACAAAGATTGCTGTCAAATCAAACTCATTTTACTTCATTTTCACTTTTATTTTCTTACTTACCAATCAAGAAGTGGATTGGCACATGTGAAGGAATTCTAAGAATTTAAGAATCTAACCCAATTCAGATCAATTTTGAATGGAAACAAGTACCATAAAGAAGGTAAACTATTAAGAAATTCCCAAATCAACAATAATATGACCCATGAAGCAAAGGCCAAGGTAACGTGGCCTTCATCATAAGTAATCACACAAATGCGATCTAGCATTTTACGGAGGAAATCAACCTCGCGCCGAGCAACCATGTCATCTACTTGAACCAATCTACTGCCTATGCCTTCGTCAGTAGTACACCAATGCCTTGTTTGATGCTAAAAAGACCATCGACCTCAAGCTTGATTGATCTAAGGGCTACTTCTGCCTTAGCATTGCCTACTTAGGACTCCATCGTTATGATGATGCCATTTTTACCTACAAGATGTATAATAACCTGAATTTTTTTTCTTAATTAAATTGCTTAAGTGTGGTGGTGATATTTGTTATAGTAAAAATCTAGAAAATTGAGGATTTGAAAATTTTTGGAATAATAAAATTAGTTAGAAAGATTTTCGGATTGAATTTCACCCTATGTGGGAGTTTAATGTAGAATTTCTAAAATTTTTATCCAAACACTTCCTAGCCCAATTACTTATTTGGTTCAAACCAAGCCCATTAACCCATGGGTCAACCCTTTTCTTTGACTCACCTCAACTCACTTCAACTCACTTTATCACTCAATGAGTTGACTCATGAATAGTTGCTCTAAATTATTTCCTGACAACTTCATTTTCCATCTTCCATACACTCTCACCATCTTTCAAAATTATTTGACTAATTAGACAAAGAGAAGACCCTACATTGATGACCTTAAAGCATCTTTTTCAAATTATTTAGCAAACAAGATTTAAAGTATTTTGTTAATTTGTCAAAAAGCTAGTATGATTGTTTAATTTGTCAAAAAGTTAGCATGATTCTCGGATCATGCCACCCATCCCTATCCATCCTCCAACACCTATCTTTAATTATGTAGTTAGATAGTCAAAAAGGCTAAGCTAGATTATTTGGATTATACTACCTAATGCATAATGCTACTTTAGTGGTTTTCAAGTTTAGGTAGTGCAACTTGTTTTTCTCTACCGACACTTCCTCTACATTCCCTATAAATTTTGTGTTTTCAAAGAGAAGAAAATAAGAGATAAATAATAATAAATTATTAATTAGTGAGGTTGAAGATTTGGTGTTGCTTGGAGGAAGAAGAAAGGTTTGGAATTTTCCAATTTGGGTGGTGTTCAAAGCTAACTCATTTTTCCTTCTCAGACTTGGTCATTAATATCTTCATTGAGGTAGGATGACGAATCTCCTAAAATATATTTTATGCATTTGCTGGGTTTGAAGTATGAAACTTGATTGTGATAAAAATATATACCCGTATATTGGGGGTAGGGAAGCCGAAATTTTAACTGATGTAACTCAGTATGCTTACAGCTCTCTATTTGTAACGTCTAATGTGCTCCTGATCCCTAAAATGGTGGAGTTAGGCTTCGGCTAAAACATAAAAGTTGTAGCCCTTTCAGTTTTTCTTTTCAACCCAAAAAGAATTGCATCAATCTGATTTGTGAGTCAAAAGTTATGCCCAAAATTCTGAGCACATGTAAAATTGTATTTTCTGAACAAACTGAATTCAAGGTTATTTTTGTACCTTTAGACCTTAGAATTTTAAAAAGTGTAAAACATGAAAGTTGTAGGTCTTGAAGTCTAGTTTCTACAGATATAAAGTTTATAGATATTGGAGTACTGCTCTATTTTATGTGAATTTTCTTTCAAACTACTATTTCTGCTTAGCTTTAATTGATGCTTGTTTGGATTTGTTTAGAATATTATGTTTAAAGATTTATTTAAATTTTCAATTTCTTTCTGTTAGTTATTGTCATGTTAATAATTTCTATTGATATGAAATTATTTTAAACTAGATAGTATGTATTATTTGACATTCTAATATTGATGATAATTGACTTAGATAATCAGTTTCATCATGGATAGTTGGATGACTTATTCAAACTAAAATGCTAGTATTTGATAAAATGCCCAAAAGAAACAATGGACTTGTTCTTTTCTCATTTGGTCTTTCTTAAATGAATTTGATTTATTTTTAGGCATTATTTTGTCAACCTAGCAAGTTATATAACTATATTTTTATGATTAAGTGAATTTAATGAAACTTATTCAACACCTTCCTAAACATTGGAATAATTCTATGGACATTTGTGGATATATTGAAGCCGAAAACCTACGATAAGGGTTTGATTATAAAGAAGATGATGATTGAAAAATTTATTCAAATTATTTTTTAAAAAATATATATATAATAAATAAAACTTATAAATTTTTCTAAAATTAAATATAAGTTCAAAGAACTATTTATTATCTTTACATTCCATAAAATAATAAAATAAAAGGTAAAAGAGGCAAAAACTGAGATTTGTAACCAATGAGGTTCGAACTTGCGACTTTAAATCGCAATTAGGGTCGCCCACCCACTAAGCTACCAACCTCGGCCTAATTAATATACCATTAAAAATAATTTTATTCTTATCAAATTTGGTATGGTAAACTTGTCAAAACAATTAACTAAAATACTAATTCGTATTCTAAATTTTTTTTTACTTGCTACTTGTTAATTTACATGTAGTACCTACCTTTGTGATAATGATATTGGTGACTATGTTAAATCTTTGATTTATTGAGAATTATTATTAAATTATAGATTTAGATAAAGTGCTTAAAAATATATTGCATGTGACTGAATAATCCTACTTTTGATTCATCACCCGGGAATATTGCCGGTTGTTATTAAAAATGTCTGATTTCCATACAAGGTACCATTGGAATGTAAAAGGGTGAGAAGAAATTAAGGCACTCAGTGCTAAAGTTATTTTTGGCAATGGGGTGATGGGTGGGTAGAAATGGCCTTTTAGATGGAGATGGGAACATATGCATTTTATTTGGGAGATGCTCCCTTCTGACCTGGCCAGTCAGGTAGCCGGTCGCGACGGCCAGGTTTTTTGGTAGGTGACACCATCGATATGCATTGGATACTAAGCCCGTAAAGTCACTGGTTCCCAAGGCTGGGGGTAGAGGAGGATAGGAGTATGATTATCTTAGGAGGATTTAGATTAAACTCCCCTACAAAATTTTACTGTGATTAGCAACCTCTCTTGTTTATGTATGAATGATGTGTTGGAATTATTTAATTAAATTTAATTCCTCTTGATGAATATTTTATAAAATATATATATATATATATATGAAACCTGTATCGCTACGGGGTTTGATCCCGAGACCTTGAAGATCTAAATCTGAGATCCCTACCACTGCGACACAGACTTCATTGTGGTACACACATCAATATTTAACTATTTTTACATGTAAGTAAAATAGTAGTTATAGTGACGATTTCATCGAACCGTTGTAAGTACAATTTACATTATTCAGTTGAGATCTATTGAATTAATTGTTGCATAAGCAGTATGCCACCTAAACACATTCACTGTAGTGGGTCACTTAATACAGTGTAGCATTACAACCACTGTATATAGGCACTTAAGAGATTCTGATTACTGGGTTTTAGTAGCTCACCCCTTATGGAAATATTTTTTTCAGGATATTAAGTATAGGGATACAGAAGATGAGCTGGAAAGAGATTAATTTCTCTTAAATATTCCATCAGAAGAGTTATCTATTTCTTTTTCTTCTTTCCTGCGCAGAGCTGGAGGACTTTATTTTTTGTCTGTAACAATTGTTGAATGATTGTAATTATTAAGCTTAGACCTAATTCGTTTTTATTTGGTATGTAATGTTAATCGCGTGATTAGGACACTTAGATGGCTCTGTAATATTTTTCTCTATTTTTATTTTATGCCCTGTAGTTGAAATCCCATCAAATGGTTCAGTCCAATGACTTATAAATATTGTTTGGGATAAACAAGGGATTTTGAATATCTTAAATTTTTCTTGCGGGTCAACCACAGTTTGGAGGAAAATTCTGAGGTGTGACAGCGTGTTATTATCATCTTATTTTTATACCTAACAAATAAATCCCAAGTCACCCCTGGGCATTCGGTTATGAAAATCTGGGACGTGACAAGATGGGCCTCGAAATTGACCCACAGATTGATGTCTCCAAGTCTGGCTGCATGGATGCTAAATTCGTGGTCGCTTAATTGTACATTTTGTAATAGCCCTCCTTCTTACCCTTTGTAGCCGACCGATTGTACACTTCACAGTGGTGCTCCTCTTTGCCTTTCGAGGATACATTTTTTGGGTCTGAGTTGTAGACCAAGCTCACTACTGACCCAACCACAGGGCATATTTTCAACATCTAAATTTTGTTAAAAGGATGCAAGAGATTTAGCAAAACCCTAGTAGTTTGAATCTGTATTTTAAGAACGAGAGGGTAATGCAAAATTTGGGTGTGTTGCTGAATGGGAGGATAAGGACGCCAAACTCAGCTAAAGATTGGATATTTTGAATAAACAGACAGTGTCTCTACCAAAGAGGAAGAGACCAGCTAAGGTAGAGTTGCCGAAGAAGAAGCTGCCAGAGCCACAGTCAGAGCCCGCTCCAGATAAGCAGAGCGCGAAATCGTATAGAGTAGAACGAAGAGCGGTAATGGCCAAAAAAGTAAATAAATAAAAATAAAAAATAAGAAAATAAAAATAAATTATCTTGCATTGGAACATGACATTTAGTTGTATTTTGATCTTAAGGATAAGGTCAATTTTTAAAGTTGTGGGAGTTGTTATGAACTCAAATTAATTAGTTAGGATTAATTTGTTAGTTAGTTTTATTGTTTTAATAAAGTCTGTAAATAAGGAATAGTGTTAGAAAAAAAGGGAAAAAATTAGCATTTCGGGAATACTTTCTCATTTGGAAGAGAAAAATTACTCTTGAATCAAATTCATTTTACTTCATTTTTGTTTTTATTTTTTTATTTGCCAATCAAAAATTGGTTCGCTTCACATATATATTGCCTCTAACATGAAATTATTATTATTATTATTATTTTGATGTTTTTATACTCAACAATATGACTTATAGAAATGTAATAAGTTTAGTGCATTGAAATTAAAGAAACCATCCAAGGAGAGAGAGACTGAGTTGAAATTAGTATATACATGACAACGGATTAGTGGACAAAAAAAGGGGGGCCGGAACAAAGAGAAAAAGGAGGTAAGAGTGGGGAGAGGAACTTTTGATACTGAAATCTAAGAGAATGATTAAAGATAGGGTCACTGGAAAGAAAGAAAAGAAAGTGAAAGAAAGTAGAAAATAATGAGTGGGACTTGCTCTTTATATGTATGTGAAATGAAAGTAAGTTGATTCTTTGTTTCTTTCCCCTTTTCTTCTTTTTATTTATTATTTTTTTATTTTTTTTTAATTTATTACATGCAAAACGATGACACAACCGGCATCATTACTATCATCCTCTTTTCGTCGCAGATCCCGATAAATACACAAGACACTTGCTAAAGTAGGAACCACCTCAAGAGTGCACTGAATGAAAGTTAAGCTGAAAATTAAAAAGTAATAAAATTTGATAAAAATAGTGGGTTTGTAATTTATTTAGTAACATAAAAAGTGAATAATTTTTAAAAATTTTTAATATTTTTTAATAATTTTTAATTTTTTTAACACTTCAAACGGAACTTAATTAAATATAATATTTGTAATTCATCTGTCATATTTGTAAATTTAAGAATTTAATGTCTCGTCAAGTACATATATACATGAGCTTCATAAGAAATAATATGACTTTTTGTTAAAACTTTTTACAAATTTCTATTATAAAATTACGAATGAGCAATATAATGTGAATCCGTTGGCCTTTCTAGTTTTTATAAAATAATTTTTTATAGTTCTTTTATAATATTTTATCTTTTAATTTAGTAATTTTTTAGAAAGGTAAATTATACGTAGTAGAATTAGACTTCACTTTAGTTTCCAAAATTTAATTACAATACTTAATTTTTGTAGTTATAATTAAGTTTCATTTTGACTATTCTGATACCAACTGTTAAGAAAATGTGATTAAAAAAATGTCACACGTTCATTATATATATTCAACATTTGATAGTTTCGGTCAATAAATTTGACAAAAGAATTAAAGTGAAACTTGACAATAATTATAAGGGGATTGACTTTTATAATTGACACGGTAAAAATTAAAATGAATGGAGATGTAAATTGTTCTTAGAAGCGGTTTTTTTAAAATTTACTATTTTAATATTTTGAAACGTTCAAATCTTTTCCTGGTAAATGAAGTATTAATTTTGATATCAACTACATTTTTCTTAATATGAGATCCGTTTTATTGACTTGTGTAATATTTTTCACTTTTGCATGGTATAATTTTTTTTTTTTTTTTGCCTATTAGCCCTAAAAACGTTCAGGAAATTCTACTACAAAAATCACTTACTTTGTAGATAGCCCCAAAAAAAATATAGACCTTCTCTGTAGCTATTTATTTATTTGTTAACTTTTTTTTTTTAAAGGTCGTTTGTTTGTTAACTTAATGGTTGCTAACTAGCAAACTTGTTGATGACGTTTTTATATATAAGTTTCGTTTGGTATATAAAAAAATACTGAAAATCTCTATAAATCTCTGTTAACTTTATATCACATCAATTTTTTCTTTCACTACAAGCATTACGAATCTTTAATTTATCTCAATTTATCTCACTTTTTCTTACTCCAAACACACCCATAGATGAATTTATTCATGCGAGAAATTATAGTACACACGATGTTATGATAGAAGGAAGCCGGCCTAGGGCAGAACCAAAATTATGAAATACTCTGGACTGAACTCAATAAATTGAAAATCTCGTAAAGAGTTAGTTGGAATTGGAATGTTAAAGAAATGGATTGAGCTGTTAAAGAAATGAATTAGACTAATTTTTTTTTTGTTCAAAATTTATTTAATAATTTTTTTTTGCACCAAGGTGGAGCCTACAGTGATCCACAGTGTGGCTTATTATGATTAATAAAATTAATAAATTGATCTGAAAAACTTACTCAATATGGATCTCAATGAACCACGGTTCTTTACTATTTGTATATTTTGGAAAGAGACGTGCTGTACATGATAAATGGTATGACTGAAAACTACCAGAAATTCCACGGTACAAGAATTCTCACGCACACACTATTAATGGTAAAAAAAGAGTGGGACTCTTATCTCAGTGGTTAAACTCTATTTTTTTAATACTCATCACTCGGATTCGAATGCGGGACCCTCCCCCGACTTACTTATAAAAAGAATGGTGAAAAAATAAACTATTTATTTCCGTAAATACTTTGTGTTTTTTTTTTTTTAATTTACACTGGAAAAAACTTCTGCATTTTTTTATTTTTTATTTTTTGATTGATTGTTGTTTCAATAAACAAAGTATTTGAATAATTATGATGTTAGTTACCAACTGATGGTAACTTCTTTATTCGTATCATAATTACCGTAATTAGCACACCAAAAAGAAAAAAAATTAGGCTAATCCAACCTAATTTCCAACATTTACGATTAATAAAAGATTTAGTTATTTTATACAGTTACATTAACTGTATCTAGTATATATTTAATGATAAAAAAATATTTTAATAATTAAAAAATTATATTTTTAAAGTCAATTAATTAAGAGTCTCTTCATAAGGTGGCAGCTGTTTCTTATTTAGAATGGGAATTCTTTTACGTAATTTTTTTTTTTCAAGGGGGGATACTTTCAGAATAGCGCACGAGGGGATGAATTTTAAGATTTTAATTACCAATCTACGGAATTAATTTTGGACATATTTGAAATTCTACGAAACTCCAAAAATTAGGGCTGGGTTTAAAATATTTGGGGGCCTAACAAAATATTTGATGAGTTTTATACAAATATATAAATATGTAGATTGCACATAAAGAAGATGTACGGTAATTGTCACATTGAGACAGTGGAAATCTTACTTATTTTTTTTTAAACAAAAAATGTATTAAAACATTTTTATATTGATATTGATAAAAAAAATAAAAATAAAATTTTTTTTAACTAGGGTTGTGTTATGTTTAGGTAATATTATTATTTTTTAATAAATTTTCATAAAATCTTTAAAAAAATACATATACATGTTAATAAATCAGGATAAAGACAATATATTTTTCGAAAAGAAATGAATAAAATAATGAGTTTTACTTTCATAAAATCTCTTAAATATATATATATATATATAGAATAATGAGGATAGAAATAAAATTTTTTTTAAAGGAATAAAAATAAGATACCTTTTGTAGAGAGAAGAAGAAAACGATAGGTACAGATGAGTTTTTTTTAGAAAGAAAAATAAAAAAAGATGAGATGAATGGATGAATGAATGAATTGAGTATAAGGAGAAAATATAGATAGGTGTCTTTTAAAAAAAGACAAGAACGAGTATATAGATGCTTTTTAGATAGAAAAAAATTAAGACGAATGAATGAAAATTAGAGAACATAAGTGTTTATTAAAAAAGATAGAGATGAATAAATGAAAATGAGATAAAATAATTTTGAAGAAAGAATATGTAAAAAAAAAAAAAAGGTTTAAAAAAGAAAAAGAGATAGATATGAATAAATAAGGATGGGTGGAAGAATCTGGCAAAGAATCTAAGTGTCAAGGGTAATTTTGTTAATAAAAAAATAATAATAAATAAGTTTTGTCTTTAAAAAATTTTGGTTTGTAATGGAAATAAAAAGAAAGAGTTTACAATTTTTACGAATTCATACTAATTTTTACCATTACTAAGACTCCTTTTATATATTATTACTACACAATAAAATATAGACTTAATTATCATATTTTTCACTATACTTTTTCACTGTAATTAACTCTAATTTTGATTTTCTCTTGGGAAAAAAAAATAAAAAAGGAAAAGACTTAAAATATTCTTTTATACTTTATATGCAACAGTAGAAAAGTTTCATCAGTTTTTCTTTATTATTTTTTTCTGGTCTTTGTCACCAATGTCGATTGCTTAATTATGAAGATGTACTGTCTGAGGTTGACGTGACTCCTTTATTTTGAACGTAGGGTTATCATATTAACTTTTGTAATTTAGTTTTATCAAAAAAATTAAATTAATTAAGAATAAAATTTTTAAATTTATTAAAAAATTAATGTCAAGTCAAAATTTTTAATATAAAAAAATTTATAAGAATTAAACTCAAATATTTTTTTATAAAATGAAGTACACTCTCTCACCACACTATTGTATACTTTTGTGTATAATATTAATAAATATAGTAAATAACATAATTAATTCTATAAATAATAAAATTTAATAATTATTATATTTTTTGGTATTCCTATTAAATCTCAAGTACTATTAAAAAGAACAGTTAAACTATTAAATTATAAAAAATATGTTCACAAGTTTAATGTCCAATGATATTTTTCTCTTTTTCTAAGAACAATGTCGTTTCTCTCTTAATTTTAACCTCGATGTAAATTGTTGTTCAACTTGTTCTTTTCTTAAACGCTTGGTGCTTCTTTAGTAAAAATCTTAGATCGGTTGTGTATTAAAATATCACGTAAGCATGGTAAGAATTAATAAATTAATTAATAATTGGATATGATTTTTGTCTTTTTACTAATTGGTAAGAGAAAATCTGTTGCATTTCTTTGGGGACATTGGATCGGATAAAGAGAATATAAAGGCTGTTTGGAAGAAAAAAAAGTTGGCAAAAAAGTACAGTAAAAATAGAAAAATGTGACATAAAGGTAATATGTGTTAAAATTTTATTAGAAGAAAGTATAAAAAGTTGTAAAAGTTTAATTTAGTAACTTTTGGTAAGTTTTGACCGGTTAAACGGGGTCCGTAATAATCTCCTTAACCTCCCGGCCATTGTTTATGTTAATCATAATTTAAATAGACAAGTTTTACAAAAATTATATTTTTACCGCTTTTTAATTTATAACAAATGCAACTATAGAATTAATGCAAATAAGGGGTGTAACTATAGATTGTAAAATAGGGTGCAAATGTTTGTCTTTTGAAGTTATTCAAAGCTAATTTTTTTACCCCTTTACAAATTTTGTAATATTTATATATTTTAATTTAAAATAAAATGATTACAAAAATAAAAATATTGGTAACTTTCATCCTGCAAAAAATAATTACCCCAATTATAAATTCCAAAATGGCCAGTAATCAACCCCAACTCTGACCATTAATTATTCTAAAAATTATTTGACCAACGTTTTTTTTTTTTTTTTTCTTTTTTGTTTTTTCACTCAGTTATACCAGAAAGCAGAGTCAAGGTCTGAAGCACAGACTGAATTTGAAAACACACTTTTTTTTTTTTTGCCCAACAAGATATATAGCATGAGCAAATAAAGTATATATTTAATAAAAATATATATAATATTAAATCATAAATTTAAAAATATATATATATATTTAAGAAAATAACATGGGTAAATTCTAGACTAGATTAGGAGATAATTTCTTAGAATTTGAGTCCCATTTCATCTCCCTTTGGATAATTTTATGCCATATCCTTAGTTTGTCTCATCCCTAGTAAGATTCAAAAGTCCTCACAAATGGAAAATTAGTTTAGACAAAGTAAATTTTTATGAAATATTCTAATAACTCAAACTATCACAAAGGACTACATTATCAATGCCACAAAAATGGGCCACAAGTTATTACATTACAACCATCAATTAAAGATACAAATTTAAAATAACACATAATAATAATTATTGACCGACCAACTAGCCCATTAGTGTATTACGTACATTTGCCCCTAGAATATCAACTACAGGAGACATGAGCACTAATCTATATGTGTTCAAATAATGTTTATAAAACATTTTTCATCATACTTAGAAAATAACACTTAAATCATTTTATTTAGGTTTATTTTATCAATTTGAAAATAGTCTACAATTTTAACATATAACCACATGGTTCCCTATGAATAGTTTCTTAGCCACGATCACTTAGTCTCATACTTTACCAATTTACATCACATCGCATATACACATTCATATTATAACAATACTATGAATTAGGTACTTTGCAAGTTTAGTATGTGGTCATAAAACTAAACTCAAGAATAACTCCTCAGGTTTTAGCCTTAGAGTAAATTTGGTCGCGCAGTCTTAGAAAGTATATTCCTTATCATTTTTTGGCAACTGGCCTTGCAGTCCCAATCATACATATCTTGCCACACAAGGCATCTGATCTCGTATTCCCAGTAATACATATGTGCTATAATAAGTATATGACGCACTTTGTAGGTTACTAGCATATTGGAAACAATAGGCAACCCTATGTAGGTTCTAAGGTTTTCAACCCTTGGCCACTAATACTCACTCTTTCAGTATCCTCTCTGACCCCAATAAACAAAATATCAATCTCAATCACAATATCATCATTAATCAGCACATCATACGCAAGGCTCACCCTAAAATTGGGCTTCTTGCGTTCATTCATTTTTTTTTATTGAGTTTTATAAAATAATCTCTTTCCACACCTAAGTTTGATGTCGCCTAATGCATGCATGTGTTTAATGTAATAATCAATCTCAACAAGAAAATCATGTATAAAAAGTACACAAAGTATGCATTTTAGGATATCTGCTTGAAGACAGTCTGAACGCCACTTGCTCGAACTCTCATTTGAACTTGAAGGAAGTTCGAGCACTTAAGCTCTTGAGAAACCTGCTCGCAGGCCGTTTGAGTGCCTAAGCTGCTGGAAAATCCTCTCGAAGGCCACTTGAGTGCCCCCACTCGAAGGCATTTCGAGCACCCAAGTTGCTAGAAATTTCGTTCGAAGGTCACTTGAGCACCATAACCTCTAAAAAATTTTTTAATTAAATTTTTTAGAAATTCAAAAAAAAATAAGGATCTCATAGACTCTTCACAAATACCTTGAAGGTTCAAAAACCCTTTTTAGCAATTTTTCAACATAGGTTTTATAAAAGAAATATTTTCAATTTCATTATATGGATAGGTTTTAGCATAATCAAAATATGAAATTAGATCGCATAAATATTCCCTTTACTAGCTCATGCAATTTTCAACAAAATGATTTGATAATATCATATGAAATTATCAACCATAGGTTAAAATAATCATATCTAAAACATAAACTAGGACTTTGACACGCACACACATATGTATATAGAATATGATCGAGAAAAGGGTCTCATAAACTCAACACCAGCTACCTTGGAATATGTATGTCGGTATATTTATATTTCGAAAGCTACCAACTCAAGTGAGTCCTCCTATCCTTCTCCTTTCGACGATTCTTCCTTTAAGCCTTTAATGATTCTGTTCATCTTTTGATGAATTCTTCAAAATAGAATGGGTTCAATACAACCCTAATCTATCTCTTGAACTCGCAAGAAAATCACAATTAAAGGAGAAAAAGACATATCTCTTTCAATGGGAATAATATGGAAGACGAAAAAAGTAAGATGAGAAAGTGAGAGGGTTTCTATACATACCCCAAATATGTTCTCACTCCCTCGGATCCATGAACCCCATTATTTCTTTCAATTAATTTCCTCCAATTCCCTTAATTTATGCTTTAGCCTGTGTTCGTGATATTTATGCCTCTGCATCCATCCATGTCCATCATATGTATCGTGAGGCAAATTAGGTGAGAATTTCATGGCCAACTGAGCGTGTACTCATCACCAATTTTAGACTTTCTATGAGCAAATTGATCTTCCACATGCTATCACAGGTATCTTTGCTCTCGATGTTGATCAAACCCTTCATATTAGGACTTAGTATTTTTATAGTTATTTGGAGATCAAGTCTATACCCGTTTTTAGTTTTTGTATCGTGGTGAGTTGCCACACTTTCCATTTACTTGTTCTGCCTCCTTATTTTTGTATTGTGGTAAGTTACCACACTTTTACTACTTCACATTATTGTTTTCCTTTGCTTATGCTAGAGGTCAAGTTTATGTCTTCCTTCTTTTTGTTTTACTTTTTTAAGTTATTATATAGGGAGGGATCCACTAAACCCTCATCCTACCCAAGGAGGCTTTTAATAAAAAAAATTCCTCCAATTCCTATATACACATTCTCCACCCCTCTCATTTTCCACTCTTTTAATGGTCTACACATTCCTGAGTTATAATATCTCATTCATATCACTTGGTAGCCCTTGGCCTCCCTTATAAACATTAACTTCTTGCCCATCTCTCTTCCAATTGAAAACATATCCATAAATATACAAACATATACACATAGTAGATATATATATATATATATAAACATTAATAATCACTATGTAGTAATAATTTTAAACAAATTTCATACCTCTAAATAAATAAATAAATAAATTTCCAAAAATATTATTATAATATTCCAAAAATTACTAAACAAAGTTTTCAAGTCATTGCATTCTATCCCCTTATAAAATTTTCATCTTTGAAATTTAAAATTATGGATAACACAATCAAGTTCAATCAAACAACTCAGGATAGAGATGCCGCATATCCAAATCGCGCTCCCAAGTCGACTCTTCCATTCCATAATGCTTCTACAACACTCAAACCAAAGGTATAATCTTTCTTTGAAGAACCTGCTCCCGAGAATCTAAAATCCTCACAGGCTTTTATCTTGTAGAAGACATTTGTATCAACCCCAAAGTTCTTTCCAATCCAACATATGAGATGTATCAATGTTATACTTCCTCAACATAAATATGTGAAATACTATATGCGCTAATGATAATCTTGATGACAAAGCTAAACAGTATGCCACCTCACCTACTTAAGTTAACACCTCGAATGGCCCTACACCTTGGTAAAAGCTTACCCTTGCGGCCAAATTGGAACGACCCTTTACGTGGTGAGACTTTAAGGAATACATGGTCTTCTACCTCAAACTCCAATAGCCTAAGTCGTTAGTTAACATAACTCTATTGGTGACTACGTGCTATCTCAAGCCTCTACCGAATAATTCTAATTTTCTCTGTCAATTCTCGAACCATCTAAGGTCCTAGTATAGCTACCTCTTCAACCTCTACTTAACATACAGGTGATCTGCACAATCTTTTGTATAAAGCCTCATATGGTGCCATCTCAGTACTAGATTGACAACCATTATTATATATGAACTTCGCTAATAGAAGATGCACTTCCCAGCCACCTTGAAAGTCTAGCACACATGCACACAATATGCCTTTTAAAATCTGTATGATATATTTAGAATCTTCAGACTACCATCTACCCAAGGACAATAAGCGATACTGAAAGTTAAATCTGTATCCATAACTTGCTAGAGACTACCAAAAACAAGATGTAAATATAGGGCCTATATCTGATATAATTGACATTGGAGCCCCCATGCAGCCTCACCATCTCCCTAATATATAGTCTAGCCCGACTTTGCATGGAGTTGATGAAACAAATCAATAAAAAGTATGCCAATTTTGTTAACCTATCCACCAACACCCAAATAGTGTTATGCTTCTTGGGAGATTTGGGCAATCTGTAATAAAATCCATTGCAATGTTCTCCCACTTTTACTCTAAGACTGGTAGTGGCTGCAGTAATCTTACTGGTCTCTGATGTTTTGCTTTCATTTATTGTATGTTAGATACTTACTCACAAATTTAGCCGTATCTCTTTTCATCCCAAACTAGAAAAACTGGTGACAGATATCCTAATACATCTTTGTCATTTTAGGATGTACTGCAAATCAGAATGGTGAAACTCCCTCATATATAACTGTATTTCGAATGAGAACTGGTACGAACAACCTCCCCTGAAACCACAATCTTCCATCCAATCTCATCACCCAACTAGGTATGACATCACAATTGCTTATCCATTCTCAGTAATCATTACCTTCAACATTTATACTCTGGGTTTCTATGATTTTGCTTAATAATGTAGGCTATACCACGACAGTACACATCACAGCTTAATCCACAGTCTTTTGATAGTCTAGCTCAAAATTTCCTAAATTATACATCATTATCCATTCTCGCACTACGACTCTCACTAGGGTGGCATGAGTCATTAGGCTCAAAGCATCTGCAAGCACATTAGCCTTGCCTTGATGGTACTGTAAGTCGAAGTTAAAATTTTTCATATACTCTATCCATCTTCTTTACCTCAGATTTTAGATACTTTTAAGTGAAGATGTATTTCAGACTCTTGTGATCGGAGAATACCTTCAACTTTTCTCCATAGAGATAGTCCCTCCGACTTTTAAGTATAAAGATGATCGCTACCAACTCAAGATCATGCACTGAGTAGTTCTTCTTATGAGTCTTATGCTGTCTAAACCTGTAAGCCATAACCGTCCTATCTTGTATCAATACACTGCTTAGACCTTCCTTTGATGTATCACAAAAGATTGTATACCCTGGTCCTTTTTTTGGGATCATAAATACTAGAGCAATCATCAATCGCTTCTTTAATTTTTGGAATGAATGCTCACAAGCTTCATCCTACACAAATTTGACCCCCTTGTCATTCTCCTAATTATTTGTAAAAAGTCCAACACAAATCTTTGATAGTATCCTGCAATCCTGAACAAACTATTGATCTCAAATACAGTAATTGCAATTGGCTAGTTTATAACTGCTCCAACATTCAATGAATCTACTACAATGCCCTCATTTGACATAACATGCCTAAGGAATTTCACCTCTCGGAACTAAAACTCACACTTACTAAACTTGGCATATAGCTGATGGTCCTTCAGAGTCTGAAGCACAATTTGCAAATATTTCTTATGCTCCACCTCTGATCGAGAGTATACAAGGACGTCGTCTATCATAACCACCACAAACTGATCCAGGAATTTACTAAATACTGGATTCATTGAATCCATGAATGCTGTTAGCGTATTTATCATACTAGTTTTTTATGGTGACTTCATCGAATCCATGAAGGCATAATCAAGAACTTATAATGGTTGTACCAAGTCCTGAATGCTGTCTTGATGAAAATCTGACATTAAATCAATCTTCAAAAAAAAAAATTAATAATAAATAAGCCCTTCAACTGGTCAAATAGATCGTCAATCGTTGGCAATGGATACTAGCAATGTTGTTAAAATTGGGATTTTACATAAAATCGGTTGAGGGGTTGTAAAATTGAATCGTAACATCATAAGATTTTACTTACAACTTAATTTTTGAAATCACAGTCTGTATAACATAATATTTTAATGTTTAGAACTTTCAGTTTGATATGATCATGTTGTCTAAGTGGAAAGACACTCACTTTATGGCTAGTAATGTGGGTTCGAATCCTACCATTATCTTTCTATTAATTCACTAAAAAAATAAAATATAAAAAAAACTAATATAAAAGAAAAATATTCAAGATTAAGATGAAAATATATTCTACAACATTGTATTTATAAAAAATGACACAAAAAAAAAGTTTCTCAGTTAAAAAAAACATTTTCAGCAAAAACAAAAATCATAATTCATGAAAAACAAAAAAAATGACCCTAAAAGAAATTCAAGACAATCCTAAAAAAATGAACCTGAACCAAAAAAATTCAACAGCATGGGTCGGCAAAAAAAAAATTTCACAAAATGGAGAACTAAAAAAAATGGAAAGAAACGCACAAAAATTTTTTCTTTTTTTTTTTTCAGATTTTTAAGAAAAATCTCACCCAAAAAAAAATCTCAACAGCAGATCTAAGAAAAAAAAAATCTCAATAGCAGATTTTTAAGAAAGCCAGATCTAAAACAAATGGAGAGAAAGCAAAAACAAAATAATCTAAACCAGAAAGTGTTTCACGGCATTCGCCGGTGTCCGGAAGTTGAATCGGGCCAATTGACAGGTGGGTCTTTGCTGGGTCTCTCTTTGCTCGTCCTTCGTTTCTCCTTCGCGCATCTGTCCAGAATTGCACAGAATCCACAGATCAATTACTTTTTACGGTTGAGTCTTTTTTGGCCGTGTGAGGGTTTTAACCCAATTTGTCTTTTTACGATTCTACCCCACTTAATTAGTTGTAACTACAAAAAAAAACCTTAATTTTTTAAAATCGTTAAAATCGTAAGTAAAATTGGGATTTTACCGTTTTTACCACATAAAATCGCTTTTTCATCGATTTTACCTCAAAAATTGATTTTGATGCGATTTAACAAGGTCTTGCTCTGTAACATCGTAAAATCGTGATTTTAACAATATTGGATACTAGTTTTTATGGTGACTTTGTTTTATCTTCTATAATTGATGCATATTTTGAGCGTATCATTCTTTTCAACTGCAAACAACGCTAGTATACCTCATGGAGATGTGCTAGGTGTAATAAACCCCTTGGAGGTCAAATCCTTAATTTGAACCTTTAGCTTGGCTAGCTCTGCTAGTACCAACTGATAAGGCATAATGGATATTGGCTTAGTTCCTGTAGCCAAATCAATTGCAAACTCTACCTTCCTTTTAAGTGGTAATTTAAACAAACTTTCAGGGAACACCTCTGGAAATTCATAGATTACTCATAGCAACACAACCACACATTGTTTTTCATCCTTGACAATTATGCAAGCAAATAAGTTTCAAAAGTCCACTCGTCATTGAGAAGGCAAAGTTTGAAGGCTATAGTGATCTTGAGTAAATTTTATCACATTTTTCTCAAGGGTGTGCAAGGTCAGATGACGACTAGAGCATTCTATAAATGCTTGGTAGGTTACCAACTATTCCACATCGAGTATTATGTCAAAACTGTCAATCTTTAGCACTATGAAATTATGCAAAGACTAGTAATCATTTGCTAAAACTCCTTTGTTATTGACTTTTCACAATCTCAACAAACCCTATCGAATTGAGAGTATCCCCTGATTAGGGTCTTAACACACAATGATAGTGATAACTGCTCCATTGACAATCCAAGTGCAAAAATAGATTTCTCAACTATAAATGAGTACGAAACTACTGTGTCTATTAAAGTAGTAACATATGTAGTAAAAATTATAAATGTACCTCTAATCTAGCTCTATAAGTCCTTCATTTTGAGTTATGGAAAATATCCTCTCTTGAATGGAAGTAATAAGTGGCCTTCCACCCCTCTATCTTTGTTGAGGACTACTTTATACTGTCCTATGAAAATTTTGGGTTTCATCATGTAGACCCTGTTGATACTCCTCCTGAACTATCATAACCCTATTGGTTTGCTGCTCTAGACAAATTCTGCTAGTTGCTGAATCTCGAATTACTATTGCTCTAAGGAAAATTTCTAAAGATATGACCCTGCTGGCTATAGGTGAAATAGGTCGATGGCCCAACCTTTTACTCAAACCTTTGCTTAGTCCTGACTGGCGCATTATTTAATGGGCAATGATACTTCTTATACCTTGGCTAGTTTTAGAGATGGCATACAATTGGTCTCTGTGATTGTGGCCTACCAACTAACTAGGTCCATTTCTATACCTTTTCTTGTTACTTTATTTGTCGATGAAATAGCATTCTTGCCTTGCTTGTTCTCATTTATCTCTTTGATGTCATTCAAATCTTTCTCAACCATCATAGCCTGACTGGTCAAAACCTTGCACTCTTCCAATCCCAATTGAACAATCCTACTCCTAATGGCCACCTGCAGACCCCTCTCGAATTGTTTGCACCAGTATCTCTGTGCATACCAACTTCGGGGTATAAATGGAGTGTGATGCAAATCTATGCTTGTACTCTAATATGGTCATTGCCCCCTGAGTCAAGGTCATAAACATGTCCTTCTTAGCATCCCTGAGAGCTATAGAGAGAAAATGCTCATGAAACATCTCCTATAATCTCTCCGAGGTCAGATTTGCAATACCTTGAGAACCCTTGGTTGAACTTTATCACTTAGCTGCATCATTCGTGAGTTAAAATGTGACAAAGGTAATGCAAGAGTCAGAATCCAAAATTTGTAGTGCCTTAAGGATCTTCTCTCAATGACTGAGAAAATCCTTGGCAACATCGAAGTTTGGTACTTCATCATAACTAGAAGGTCTCATCCTTCTAAACTGCTCCAATGAACTAGCTACCTAATAAAGAGTAAGTAGAGGCCCCATCCATGAACCTCTAGCCAAAACTGCCTAGGCTGTAGCCATTTTTCTGCATAAAAGTGTTGTAGTCAAATACCCCTGGCGTCTAAACTGAAGGCTGCATATGGTGAACCTCCTCAATCTGTGGTGCTAGAGCCACTCTAGGTAGAACCTCAAACTCTGCCCTAGATTTAGATCCCTGCTCACGTGTCTATTTTGATTGATGGTGAACGTTCTCAACCAAAACTCCTCAGTCTAAACGGGCCCAAAATCCACAACCATGCTTGAGCCTCATGACCTCAGCCTCTAGTCACTAATGTAGCTTTGTGTTCTATGTTATTAGAAATAAAGAAAATTTACACTTTAGTATTAGGTTCAAAATTTCAAAATCTTAAATAGCTCTTGAGAATTTAGTCACAAAAAAGCACATACTAAACACATAACCCCTAAACCACAAAATCTCCCACCGTCTTTAGGTCTTTCTAAATTTAGGCTCTAATATCAATTTGTCACGCCTTGAAATCCACCACTTGAGGACATGGGGATGAAATCTTAATAATGTATCAAACCATCCAAAACATACCATATTAGAGTAGAAGTGAATTATAAATCAATATTCATAATTAGAATATTCTAATATCTCAAATTGCCACAAAGCACTACATTATCAATGCCATAAAAATGGGCCCAAAACCATAAGTCATTACATTACAATCACCAATTAAAAATGGAAATTTAAAATAACATATAATAATAATCTTTGATTGACTGGCTAGCCTATTGGTCCATCACGCACATCTGCCCCTGTAATATCAATTTCAGGAGGAGCGAGCACTAATTCACTTGTGCTTAAATAAGGCTTATAAAACATTTTCCATCATGCATAGAAAATAACACTATAATCATTTTATTAAAGTTTATTTTATTAATCTCAAAATAGTCCAAATTCTTAACATATACCATACAGTTCCATATGAACAGTTTTTTTTTTTTTTTAGCCATGATCCTTAATCTCATGCTTTACCAATTCACCTCACATCATATATACACATTCATATCATAACAATACTATGGATCAGGTACTCTGCAAGTTTAGACTATAGCCACAAAACTAAACCCAATAACAACTCCTTAGGCCTCAGTCTTCAAGCAAATCTGGTTCTACAGTCCCAGAAAGTACACATCTTGCCACTATTTGGCAACTGGTCCTATAGTCCCAGTCACACATATCTTACCACTGCAAACATCTGGTCTTGTAGTTACAATAATACATATATGCTATAATAAAGCATATGACATGCATACTAGAAACGATAACCAACCTTGCATAGGTTTAAGGCCTCCAACCCTTAGGCACTAGTACCTACTCTTTCAATATCCTTTATAAGCCCAATAATCAAAATGTCAATGTCAATCACATATCATCATTAATCAGCACATCATACTCAAGGTTCATCCTAAAATCCAGTTTCTTATGTTCATCCACTATTTATTAAATTTTATGAAATAATCTCCTCCAGGGCCTAAGTTTTACTGTTGCCTAATGCATCATCTGTTTAACTTAATAATCAAGTTTAATAACAGAACCAGATGCAAAAATTACTTAAAGTATGCATTTTAGGAAATTCACTTGTAGACAGCTCAAACGTCCCCGCTCAAAGTAGTTCAAGAGCCCAAGCTACTAGAAAACCTACTCGAAAGGTAGTTTAAGTGCCCAAGTTAATAGGAAACCTACTCGAAGCCAGTTGGAGAGACCAAACTCCTCGGAAACCTACTTGTAGGCAGTTCAAGCACCCAAGCTACTGGGAAATATGCTCGAAGAACGCTTGCACACCCCAACTACTATAAAAAATTTGAATTAAATTTTTTAAAAATTTAAAATAAAAGAAAATGAGGATCTCACTGACTTCCCACAGGAGCCTTGATGTTTTAAAAACTCTCTTTAGCAATTTTTTGACATAGGTTTTATAAAAGAAATATTTTCAACTTCACTACATAGATATATTATATCATAATATATTTTCAACATAGGTTCCATTGCTAGCTTATGTAATTTTCAACAAAATGATTTGATAACAGTATATAAAATCATCAACCATAGGTTAAAATCGGCATATCTAAAATATAAACTAGAACTTCGATCTTCACACGCATATTTGTATATAGATATACTATGACCAAGAAAAGGTCTTATAAACTGAACCCCACCTATCTTAGAATATATTTGTCGGTATATATCTATACTCCAAAAGCTACCAACTCAAGCTAGTCCTTCTACCTTTCACCTTCTAGCGTTCATACTTTCAAGCTTTTCATGATTCCTTTCGTCTTCTGATGGATTCTTTAAAATAGAATGATTTCAACATAACCCTAGTAATTCTCATAAACTCGCAAGAAAATCACAATAAAGGGAGAATAAGATGTATCTCTTTCGTTGGGATTTATATGGATGATGAAAAAGTAAGATGAGAAAGAGAATGAGGTTTTTATACACACCCCAAATCTATTCTCCCTCACTCATGTTCTTAAACCCCATTAATTTTCCTCAATTAATTTCTTCTAACTCACCCTCTAAATTTCTACTCTTTTAATGGTCTACACATTTCTAAGCTATCAACTCCCATTCATATAACTTAGCAGTGCTTTGGCTTCTCCCACAAAGGTTAACTCCTCTCTCTCTTTTTCTACCAATGGAAAACATATGCATAGATCTGGGGGCCCTTGAAGTTGCCTTTTAATTTCAGGTTCCTGAAGTTGAATCCCAGCTATTTAGTCTATTCAAAGTTTTTTTTTTTTTTTTTTTGGTAACCTAAAACTCTCATTGATTTATTGTGACCCTCAATGAACTGCATAATCGATGGTAAACTTGGAAGATGTACACTATCCCTTATGCACATTTAGCTTGAATAAGGAATCGAATCAGTGTAGTCTCTGTGGATAGCATACCCACGAGCCACTTGAACTAATCCTAGAGGGCAATCCATCTGGAGTTAATCTGGCCCTTAAATTTAGAAGTATAATTTTTTACTTTTTAAATGAGTCTATCAGTAAATAACTAAGATTTTAAATAAATCAAATGAGGAAAGAGAAAAAGTTAAATCAAATGATGAGAGAGAAAAGTTAAAACCTGCTAAATATACTATGTGAAAATAATTCATCAATGGAAAACCATTCGTCCAACATATAAATCCATCCAATCTTGATCTCTTGAAAATATATCTGAATGAATATATTGGAGAAGATCCATTGAAGATATGTAAATTATTTATCTACGAGAATTCCCAAAGGGTGAAGATAATCTGTTAAAAAAGGAATCGATTTGAAAATAATCCAGTGAACATATGTAAATCCCATTGGATTGTAAGGTTCAATCGGCACAAAAGATATGAATACGATATATATATATATATATATATGAAAATTCATTGAAGATAATTTACTGAAATTATCTGAATCCATTGAAAGGTTCAATCTTCAGGAATGGACAGAAAGGGCATAAATACAAACATATATATATATATATATATGAATACAAACTATATATATATATAAACAAGATTCGTACATTACAATCGGTTTACATATCTTCAACCGTTTCTCTTAAATGGATTCATTTATAAATTTTTAAGAGATAAAATTGAACGGATTTACATATCTTTTGATTCTTCAATGGATGGATACTAATCCTGGATATTTCTTTCTTCAACGTGATTTTAACTTTTTTCTCTCTCTTTATTTGGTCTTAGTCTCTCTCTTCATTTAAAACTTAATTATTAAATGTTTTCTCTTTCTTAATTATTTACTGTAAAAATAAATAATTATATTTTTAAATTGAAGATCAGATCAACTTCAAATGATTTTCAGATGGATTAAACAGTTGAGATTTAACTTCAAGAACCTGAAGTTGTTTCAACTTCAGGGCCTCCTAATCCCATATGCTTACCCATGCTAGATATATATATATATATATATATATATATGAATATTAATGTTCACTATGTAACAATAACTTTAAACAAAGTTTCGTACCTCTAATAAATTAATAAATTTTAAAATATTATTACAATATTCCAAAAATTATTAAACAAAAATTTCAGGTCATTACAATTTATTTTGTATTTAAGTTTGGCATTTAGTTAATAATTTTTTTAATTTTCTTTAATTTTAGTCTTATTAGATTTTATTATTTATTGCTCTTAAATCAAAGAGAGTTATTCGGTTGAAAAAAAAAATATTGAGCTGCCATGGCAATAGTGTTAAGTAGGGAAGGTAATATTGTCTTTAAAGACGCGCGGTCTTGGGTACATACAGAAGTGACGTTTGAAGGAAAAAAAAGGTTACAGGCTACTGATACGTCTATAAAAATGTAAATAGGTGGGGTGCTCGAGCGGTTAACAATTATTATTATTAAATTTATTTATTTTTTGTTTGTTATTATAGTTCTAAACTTGTGTTTTTTTTTTTTTGGTCAGAATTTTAAAACCGTTCCATCTCAAATCCACTAAACTTGTCTCAAACCTACCAAACTCAATTAAGTATAATTGTTCAGATTACATAAAACTCACTTTGATAAGCATATTAAATATCTAATTTAAAATAAAAAATAAAAATATTAATAAGTGACAAAAATGTTAATTTTACCGGACTAAACAAATCTATTGGTCCTACGCATCGACGGAGCACAGAACACCTGGAGAGCTCTTCCACAAAGCATGGGGCTGCCAAGGAAGGAAAGGGTTTGAATCGTTTAATTTAGGACTTTCGAGATGATGCGGTACACATTGTTCCTTGCTAAGCTTCTAACTAGTTTCAATTACATTTGACTAACGAGGGCGTTAATGCTTGTTATGGGTCATTCGGCTTGAAATTACAATGTTTGGATGAGAGGGTTGAAATTGTATATTTACAGCAGACCTTGAGGATGACCACCAGATTGAGTAGCTATCGAGATATCTTGTGTGGTTGTATGTTGGAAATGCAATTTTATTTAAATGATTTGAGTTAATAGACTTCTAATACACTTGGTGATTTTAAGATACTCTTTACTATTATTTGTCATTAAATTATCGTTGGCGATGTTTGGTTTTAGATTGTTAATTGAGGGTATTGAGATTGTCGGATATGGTTTAGATTTATTTAGTTTAACTATGCTTTGATAGTTTACTTTCATATTTCATTTGTATGGTTTGAATTAGTAGAGATGTGTTTGATGGTTACTTAAGTTTAAGACTTGTGTATGTGTGTGATTAGCTATACAAATGTATACATTTGTTATCTTGTTCCCTTTATTATGGGTCTTGACGCATGACATCAGGTTTCTACTTTTTTATTATTATGTCTATTTAATTCATAAATGCATTTGCTTAACTCAATTGAATCCCCATAGAAGTGAGATTCAATCATAGCATTTGACAATAAAACGACAAGTTTCGTGTTTCAAGCGAACATATTAAGCCGAAGGATTTTAAAAGGTAAAGAATACAAACATTGAACATGCTAAGTCATAGCTAGCTATTTGTCCACACTAAATCAAATGAAAAAAAAAACTTAAATATTCCTTTGGCCGAAAAACACTTAAATATTTCACTGTGCCAACTAGAGTCAGGGTCCAACAACCCTGCTGGTAAGGGTAACTGATTCGAGTGAGGATCTAACGACCCAACTTTTTTATGGGGCCAAAACAACCTAGGGAGGTCGGTCGACTTAAGCGAGGGTCAAATGACCTGGCTTCTATGCATGTGGGGCCTTGGGGCCATCGTCTGCTACAAAGTGTGCAATGATCATGAGCATGTTCGATGTAATGATAGTTAACAATCTAGCATTCATTCCTATTCATGTATAAACACTTAAAGATGCACGCCATATATTATGTGAGGGCAGAACTTAGGATTAAAGGCTTGGCCAATCGTAAGGCATCCCAATCTCCAGTTTTACTTGCTTAGGTGAATTGTTTGCCTTTGATAAGCCTGCAATTCTATGTTCATGTCAACCTAGACTGGGTATATGTGAAAAGTGTTCTAGGATGATATAATATTGCATGATATAGCATGATATGTATGCTCTTCACTGTCTTAGGTTATCCCTGCCACTATCCCCATTGGGAGTAGTCCGAGTGTCGAAATTAAGTTCAAGGAACATTTCGGCTCAGGGATCTTTTTGTTGACAGAAATTCTACTCGCATAATATGGGATTGACTATCGTAATTCTGAAAATATTCAAAGGCTAACATGGATATTTGTATTAAAATGCATTAAGTTGGACAAAGTAATTATACCGATACACTTAGAATATAAGAATCCACCAAAAACGATTTAAATGCTTCTGGACTTCCTTCAATGCTTTTTGGACTTCCTTGAATACTTATTGCAAGATTTTGTGACTTTTAAGTGGCGTGGTGCTAATGAGAAAATAAATAAGAAGACTTCCTATTCATAAAGGTTTGAAAGGGTAAAAATGTCATTTGAAGCCTAGCCATTTGGGATGGTATAAAGAAGGCTTGACAAAAATATGGCATCAGAAGGGGTGCCACAAAAGATGCCCCAAGGCACCAAGCCACCTGAAGTGGTAGCTTAATGGCCAATTGGCCATCAGCTTAGGGTTGGGTTGCATTGAGTTCTAATAGTTTCCAACCATTTTAGGATGTTTTTGGAAATTTTTGATACATGTCATTTGAGATATAATCTAAATTTTTCAAGATTACCTCATCAAATAGTTTTACATCGAGACAAAGCTTGGAGCCTCCAAGATTTTTTTAGTAAAAAAAAGCTAATAAAAAAATGACTCACAAAAACTCTAATTATGGCATTCAAAAGTTTTTTATTCAAAAAGCTGGCCAAACTGGTGAGAAGTTTTCTAATTTCTTCAATTTCTATTTTTGTAACTTCAACAAGTGGCTTGAATCGTCTCCTTGACATGTAGGGTGTCTAAAAGCATGACCAAGTTGGTTACATAGTCTTCTTTGTGCCTTTGCATTAGTATGGGCAAATGTGGGGCCTATATACCAAAACAACAACTAGGCTTGGAATTTGTGTGCTATTTCTGGACTAACTTCACTGCAATTAGTCAATGAGCATTATAGACGCCCCAATTTTATCCTTTACTTAAAAATTGCAACATTAAAATCCTTTGTTTGAATGATGCTTTGCTGATTAAGAATTTTTTAATCGTAGAACAAAACAAAGTGCTATAATTCAATAGAAGCAGTCATCTAATAAAATGACGATCAAGTTGTTAAAAAAATGAAAAAGTCAAGTTGGAAGTTCATATCAAGGTAGGAAGCCAACAAATCGTACATATGAGCTCAAGACATCAAATTAATAAATCCTACATAAAAAAATAGCTAGAATCTAGAGTTAGAGCTCAGCTTGGTCCAAAAGCTAAGAATGGCCTCTACTAGGGGCCCGGGGGCAGTAATAATTGGATTACCCAGTTCAAGTCACGGACTTATAAAAGCCACGAGACATCCCAGACTATGCCAAAAAAAAAAAAAAAATGGAGAATGTCTTTGAATAACCAAAATACCATTGTAGAGGTTATTTGGGTTCCACTGACTCAAAATGACTTTTACCAACGAAAAGAAAGTTACCAACACATCAAATAGTAATATTGACTCAACATGACTTTTACCGACGAAAAGAAAGTTACCAGCACATCAAATAGTGATTGGTCCTCTAGATTAAGTATGAGTGGCCTCTAAACTCATAGGAATGCTGATGACACAATTTCTGAGCCATATTAGATCAAACATGAGAAGCACCTTAGGAATAGGGCCTCGAAAAGTTACTACTAGCCCATAAATCATCAAAAAATCGCAAAGGTCAATCCGACATTATGGATGAATTTCTCATACCTAAAAACAATAAGAGAAGTTATCCTGATGCTGCCCACAAGGGTTAATCAAAGTGTTGCCCTCCTCATTTTAACTTGTTTCAGAGTAACAATCTTCAGACAAACAAAACTAAGTAATGAAAAAAATCATTTTTTTTTACCTAATTTAGCCCTAATAAACTCATCTTTCTCTACAAGATGATCAGGAAACTCTCGATGCTCTCAAAAGCTATCTAGAATATGTCGGAACATGTCCCAAACTTCGCCCAAATTGGCCCAAGCTTGGAGCTGTAGGCCAAACGTGGACCAAAAGGAGATGCCTCTTATGGAGGGTTGTCGCATGCCTTGTGGTGAGGTCCCCTACCCACAAGCCTATGTAAGGTTCTATGCTTGCAAGCCCAAGCGTGGAACTCCGCTCGCAAGGCTAGGCATCATTTTTCGCCTGTGTCTGTAGGCTAACTTCTTTGCCTATGCTAATAGATAGAAAATCTAACTAACGTGGTATAAGAAGGGTTGTACACCTGCAATTATAGGTGCAAAATTGTATACGAGCGGACTTTTTGATCAGTATAGGCTAAGAAGTAAGAATTAAGGTTGTGCAATTTACTGAGATTAAACCTTTGGATACTAATATTGAGACTTGTAAAACTTAAGAGATCCCTATATTTTATATAGATACTAAATAGTAATTATTCTTTTGTACGTCAAGGGTATACCCTCTAAATTATATAATTCATTCTTTCTTTAATCCAAATTATCTTACTTGTCAGAAAAAAAAAAAAAAAAAAAGCTATATATAATAAGCTCCTCTATATATAGGCACTCGATCGTACCATTTATTTTCCATCTAACGAGTATTTGAATGGAAGTATCTATTCCGTGGCATGGCATGGAATCATCATCATGCATGTTGATTTAGGATTTATTCTCATGCAATAGTTATATTTATTTTTGTAATAAGCCAAGGTAGTTATTATAACACGTTCTTTGTTAAATTAACATGAAAACTTTTGATGAAGTGATCAGTAGTTGGCCTAAACATTGATCACCAACAAAGCAGCAGCTTGGATTAAGTTTCTTTACCCAGTGATTAAGAGTGCCTCTCTCTCTCTCTCTCTCTCTCTCTCTCTCTATACTTGTACCATTGTACAAAGTTATATATTTGGCGTCATTACAACTTTATTAATATTTATAAACATATATATGCATGCAATAATAAAAAAAAGGGTTATTATATCTGTGAGACGAGTAGGCTAAGAAATCAGAAAGCGTGAAAATTATTGAAGATCTGACTGTTATTCTCTATTGGGCAGTCTCATTCTCTTCTTTTGTATGACAGTACCCATTGCTTAACATAAAGTTGTCACGTTTGTCCCTATTCACTGTCAGTGCGATGAGCTGATAATTGACGGACAAAAGCTTACAAACTGATCAGCTATGATAATTAGTGGACAAAAAAGCTTGCCTCTCTCCAACCATGCAGTACCAACTCAGATTAAAAAAAAAAAAAAATACAAAATACATTAGCAGAGAAATTAACATCCATCTTTTCCCATCTTTACTGTAACCAATTTGCCTACAAACAGACACATTCCGTGTATATATACATATATAGAGAGAGAGAGAGAGAGAGAGAGAGAAAGGGTTGGGGGGTGGGTGGCGCTAGCTCTATACGTTATGTTTCTTTCTTGAGCATCTTATCTGGGTTGAAAACAGACTGCTGATGATCAGCTTGTCTTCTGCGTGAGTGCTGGATTTAGAATAGACCCCTCAGACTTCAGGCAATGCAATGCAATGCATGCCACACACAACTGCTATTCTTTTGTGTCCTATTAAAACCTCGATCTCTAGGTTGATTAGTGGGGCCATTTTTGAACTTTTGCTTATTATTTCAGAACATTAAAGTATATAGACAGAGGTGTACAAAAATGTACACGCATAACTACCAAAAAAAAAAAAAAATGTACACGCATATATATCTGTGGTTGATATATAAAATGCATGAATGTGAATTGTTTTAAACTTAGCCCATAAATGGCATAAGTATGCTTTCCATTCACCCTATTTTTTTTTAAAGTTATATATATATATTTTATTATTTTCTTTGAATGTTACTCCATGTCATGTTTGCAAGGAATTTTACCTATTCGAGAGGTGTGAACATAAATGTGATGTCAAAATATAGGAGAACATATATGCTAAGTTGAACGAACGAAACAACCCTCCGTTTATGTATCTTTTTCATGAGAGGCAAAATTGAAACTGGGAGTGCCCAGCAAGGGTCTCTAAGACTGCATCGATCCTTTGAGGAAATATATATATGCGTATATATTTATTTATTGGAGGGAGGGAAGGAGGGAGGCAAGGCGAGAGAGAGAGAGAGAGAGAGAGAGAGAGAGAGAGAGAGTGAGTGAGTGTGTATTTCTACGTTGGGTTCCTTGGACAAGTGATGCTAATGATTTAAATAATAGTATTAGTTGGCACTAAGTGTAATGGCTATAAAATTACTAAAATTTAATTTAGAAATGGAATGGTAATAAATTTGAAATTCTGTAAAACTTTTATGTAATGACTTTACAATCATGCTACAACCTAGCTACTACCCTCATAATTCAAACATTCTTTACTTTTGTTTTTACTCTAAGGATGTGTCTTGATTGAGGATTTTTCCAAAAGAAAAACAAAAATAAAAAGATCGGGATTTAAAAATTTCGTCTCCATTTGAATTTTGATGCAAAATAAAAAGAAAAATGTATGAAATTTGATATAAGTAGAATATATAAATAATTTTATGATTAAGCTTTCCTATCTTAGTTTTAGATATTTATTAAAAATATTATTTGAAAATTATTTTTTATTTATTTAGAATTAGTTTTAAAACATTTATTTATATTTTTAAATATGTTTTTAGAATATTTTATTTAGTTTAGTACTGAATTTTAAGAACTCTCTAAACTTACTAATTATTTTGTTTCCTTATTTTACATAATTTTATTCCCTAATTTTAGTTACATTTTGTTAGAATTTTTCTTTATTTAAACTTTATAAACTTACAAGGCTTTGAGGGTGTTTATTTTTAAATTAATAACATTATTAAAAATTTTATTTTTTTTATTGTTTTGAGTAGTTGCAAACACTAGTAATAATTGTATACTCTTTTGCATTTTTTTGTCCAAGAAATTCACAGGTTTGTGGAAGGTCTTATTATGCATTTTCGCTACATTAGCTATTTGTCAAATAATATTCTTTAACTAGCTTATACTCAAAACAAAGATAGGAAAGATTAAATATAAGATTGTTTATATATTCTGTTTACATCAAAATCAAAATTAATTAACTTAAAAAATTTATATATTATTAAACATCTTTTATTTTATTATATTTTTAAAATATGTTTAAATAAATATATGCACTTGAGTTTTTTATATTTTTCTCCTATTTTTCTATCTTTTTGTGTCGTTTATCTTTTCTTTCACCAAATTTTTACTCGAAAACATAACCTAACTAGTGATCGAAAATTGCAAAAACGTTTAGGATGATAATAAAAATAGAGCTTAGATGATAATAAAAATAGAACTTAGCACATTCAAGACAAAGCGAGTATGCTTAAAATATTTCTAATGGAAAAGGACATAGTAGCTACAGTGGAGCCTCAAAGGCATGTACAAATTTCACATCATCATAATTTAACATATCAGAATATCAGATAAGAATAAGAATATGCAGTGTACAAACCTATCTTCCAATAAGAGCCCCCCTGTCATTCAAAAACCTAATACCCTCTGGAAATATGTCCCACATACCCCCAGTTGATTGGTGTTATAATTTGGAGGCTGCGATGTAGCCAAGATGTATCAATCGTGGGGATGTTTAGCACATAAAAAAATATCAAAAATTATTTAAAATTACAAAAAATTATCAATTTTTTCAAATAAATTTTATCACATATTACTTTTACATTAATTTTTTATACTTTATTATACTTTTTTATCTTCCAAACACTCCCTCAACCCCCATGCCTAATACAAGTTTTCCTATACATATTAAATTATTATTTTTTGGATAAGTAATAGTATGTATGAACAAATAATATATGATTGACGCATATCGAATTGTTATTAAATATTTGAGAGATTGTGGTAAATTTTCATTTTCTTTACCGTTTTTTTATAGTGTTCATTTTGACATTATAATATATTTATACGTATATGTAGCAACTTGACATACATAATGTAAAGCTTCTAAATCCTTTTCTCTGTCTTTTCGTTTTTGTTTTATAAAAAAAAATAAATAGAATAAAAATTAAAGTGTAAAGTTTTAATGTTGGCGTGAACAACCATAAATGATAACCACAATAATGAGACCAATGATCAGAGTGATGATATTTTTTTCTAGAGAATCATTAGAGTTGTGGATCCTTAAAAATGAGTAGAAACAAATACTATGACAATCAATAATGACCATCTCAAACCAGCCTAAACAATTATCATATCCTTTGCATTGGTCCAACAAAATCAGGATTTTAAGGTACCCTTTGATTATTCATAAACCGATTTATTCCATTTCGGGCTACATAATTGTTAATTTGAGAACTGAAAATTGTGTAGGTAATAAAGTAAAACAGACTTCGAATCTCCCACCATTAGATTAGTAAATTAAAAAATATATATATTACTGGACAGTAATTGTGAAATCTCCCAACCAATACACATGAACTAAGAATATCTAAATTTTGAATATAGAGAAAAAAAATTGAATGTAAGATAAAAAGTTGTATAAATACTATCTATAAGCCTTTAATGACAGTCATACACCTTATTGCATGTTACGCATGTCTTTAACGACTAGTTGTGATAGTTGTTAAAAATGTGATTCTTGGTAATAAGATCCGTAAAGATACGTGGAGTAGAGAATGAGACTTTAAAAATCTCTTGTGCGCACTTGTCCGAACCAAAAAAATAAATAAATAAATAAATTAAAAAAATATCATTCGAAATTATTTTTTTAAATATGTTGAACTAAAAGTCTTTTTTTCAAATCATGTATTTGGGCTAGAGAATGGTTGAAATGAAGACTTTGAGTTCAATATAACTTAAAATGGTTATTTGAAATAATATTTTTGGTCAAAAATTAATTGATAGCGTTTTAATCATCGATCTTAAATGCTCTTGAATGGAAAGGTGAGAAAGTAAATGCTCTTGACAGATCTTGGGCAAAACTAGCTAGGTACCCTCTCCACCAACCCAATAAGAAGTAATTTGTTTTCATTACGGACCTTTATCACATATACTTAAGGATTATACAAACCAAAAAGATAATAACAGACACAAAAATGCTTTTTTAAGTATCACACTAAAAAGATAATAAAGGCAGGCAGTGACAGCATTAGCTGATCTTTTTGTAGATGACATTTGGCAATAACTTTAAGGCAAAAAAAAAAAGCTTTGGAAGCCACACATTGCATTTAGAATGAAAAGGTGGAAGGGCACAGAATAACTATTATAGTCAAAAGTTTTCTCCACCTTTTGCATCTTTTACGCATTTATTGCTTATTTTAAAATCATTGGTTTTGAGAATCAAATCCAGAAAAGCTTTTTCGTATCTACTAACATTTATGTATTTGAGGGTACATTCATCCATTTATGCCTTCGCTGCCTACAAGCCCACCTATAACTCTCTCTCTCTCTCTCTCTCTCTCTCTCTCTCTCTCTCCTCCTCCTCCCTCTTGACTATCCCACCATGCACAAGCGCATTGATTTGAGTGCTTACATAAACCCTGTATGTATATAAACATATCCTAGTGGTGGGTTTTAAATAAATAGTAAACTTGCGATTAAATAGCATAAAATTATAGAGAAATATTTAATTTTATATATTATTAAAAAATCGTATCTCATCCCATAACATGAATAGCAGATTTGAACATATTACAACTATTTCTGCGGTGGGACAAGTGATTCTCTTAATTTTAAATGTAAAATTATTAAAATATTTTTTATATTTTAACTTTATTAAAAATTAAATTAATTTAAAATTAGAATATTTTGATTTTTATTAAATAATTAAGATTAATTTAAAATTTTTAATATAAAAAAATTTATAAAAATCAAACTCATATATTTTTTATGAAATAAAGTGTATTTTTTACTAAACTACTGAATACTTTTAAATATAAATTAATAAATATAATATATAACATAATAAATTTTATAAATAATAAATTAATAATAATAATTATTATTATTATTATTTTTATTTTTGTAATAAGGGGCATCAATCCCTAGTAAACCTCAGGTAAATAGCTAGTTAAATTATTAAATTATGAAAGACATACTCACCAGTTTAATTTTCGATGATAATATTTTTTCTCTCTAAAAATGACATCTTTTCTCTTTTACTCTTAATTTTAATATAACTCGTTTTTCTCTTTTTAAATATTTAGTGACCCTTGAGCAAAAATTTTAAATCCATTCTCTTTGTTTGTATGTATGAATTTCGAGACACTAATATCATACTCGATCATACATACCAACTTTTAATATGAAATTAGTTATTTGTTACTGTGCACGGTATTTTATATATATCTATATATAAAAGAGGAAGCGGAGCAGATGGTAAATGAATATTTCATATTCCTAAAAACATGGAGCACGCACCCAGCAGAAGAATGGAAGGGAATGTGGGAAGACGCCAAGGGAAAGAGCCCAATGACCTGAAATTCCTACTGTGACTGAAGCAAAAAATGCTCTTTGGAGTTTGAAGAGCTGGCTAGGCATGCTTATCAAGCTGACACACTCTCTCCCCCCTTTTGCCCCCCCTGGCTCACCTTTTGAAGCTCCTAAGACGGATTCTCTCTTTGATAATGCAAACCGGTCACTTTTCTCGAGAGATAGTACTTAAGATTCTACCTCATACTTTTCTTCTTTCATTAGCTTTCTTACACAAGAGAGAGAAAGAGGTAGAGAGAGATAGAGAGAGACTACCTTTATATATTTTGCATGGGAATTTAAAAAAAAGAAAAAAAAAAAAAACTGGCAAGTGATCATATATTCCCCCAAGCTCAGATTTTTGAGCTTTCATATATGCATGCCCCACTCCCACTCTTATAAATACTGTGTGTGCCATCATTGCAACTCAGGTGGGTGGGTGGGGGAATGGGGAGAGTTGCTCATCACTTTAGACTTTGTCTATGCTTTTTTTGGTAGGGTTGAAGGAATGTCTCTTTGCTTGTGCTTGTAAATTTTCTTTTCAATCCTTTTTGTTTATAATTATCTTTAGTTGTGCCTCTCCACTTGCCTTGGGACTGGACTGCCTTTTTGTGTGGAATTGGACTAACATTAATCAAACACAAGCTTTTTTTTTTTTTTTTGGTGTTTTTAGACAACAGTGTTAATTAATTTCATTAATTAGGAAAGCAATGCACTTCACTTTGTTTATCACACCAATTGGTAAGTTTGTTTCAGTAACGATGGTTTCCATTTATTTAAACAGAAACAAAAATTGCTAAGTTTGAAATGAAAAAAAAAAAAAAAAAGAAAAACTAATACTAAGTTTGCAATTAAAAAAACCTCTTGGGCTCTATATTAATTTTTTTGTTAATTAAAATTGCAGAACTATCATTTCTAACCTAACTATTTTTATATATAATTTGAAATGATATAATAGTCATTCATAAAAAAAAAAAAATTACAACTCTGAATAAATAGCCTTAGCTATACATAGTTTGGTACAAAAAATGGAAATTTTGTTTTAAAGACTAGAACATTTTATTTATATTTTTAGAAGCCTGTAAAAATATGTTTTATGTTATTTTGTTTTCTAACTTGATTTAATTGAAAATTAATTTATTTCACTTTTCTTTACAAATTTTTGTCATTTTAACTTTTGTTTTTAATAAGAGTCATTTAGTTGGGTTTTACATAAATCTCTCAAAAAAATTTCTAAAATAGGAAAATCAATGTACTAAAAAAATTAACTTTTAACTAAAAGGTCAAATTTGTTAAACAAATCGTAAGTAATTTTTTTTTTTTGAAAACTTAATTTGAATTTTTCATAACAGGAAAGATTTTTTTTAAAAGAGTCTAGAATTGAAAATTTTTATCATAGTTATGTTAATTATAACTGTAAGTGAATTCTTTTTAAAAAATTAAAGTAGGAATTGCCCAGCCAATTATTAAAAAATAACAAATCTAGAAAGACAAAAAATATTTTAGTGTATTGTCTTCTCTATATTTTATTTTAAAAAATATTTTCTATCTTAAAATAAGAGTATTTATGGTACTATAAATATAGATTAGATTGAATTTTTGTATTGGCATTATAATATATAAAACATAGGATAAAAATAAATAGGGGTAATTATGTAATTTTAATTAATAGAAAAGAAAAAATAGAGTGCGATAGAAAATTAATGGAATGCAAATGGATTGACCCAAATGTTAAATGTACTTTAGTTTTATCTTTCGAGACCATAAAAATAACTATTCACTTGAGAGGAGATGAATTATGAATAATTTAAATTAAAATGCATTTATTATTTTTCTAAATATAGTTGTATATTGAAACCGCCGAAACAACCTCGAGTTTGTTAAATCTTTCATCTAACGTTTTCTTTTAAAAATTTTTCTTGTAACATTTTCTCTTTAGTCCTCTAAATTTAATATGAATTGGAATTTATTGTGATAGATTAATAGTTACATGAGTAAGTCTAGAAGTACAATTAAAAATTATACAGTGGCATTAATTTACATAATAGTGGCTTTAATATTTAAACATAAAAGAAATAGTAATTTTATTTTATATTGAATTGATTGATTCAAATAAACTCTTAACCAAATCATACAACAAATTAGCTCATTTTTTGCTAGAGTAATTGCAATGGATTGCATATAGCTCTGAATTGGCTAAGTTCACAAGTTGGAAATAAGCGGACTCGAACCACTGACATTTGCCAAAGGGTAAACCACCGCCTCTCAAAAATATTTCTTGACCTGGTTGCATTTCTATTCACGAGTCCAATGGGGGGTTTTATATCCTTGGATCCAGCTATTATACAATGGTAAAAATAACACTGTATTACTAGCTAGCCAGAAGATATCATGAAAATAGAGCTAGCCTGGGATGGGTAGGCAGAGGTAACTGTGAACCCGAATTTGTTCTTGTCTTGAATTTATTCTTGTTCCAAATCCTTTCGCTCTTGCCTTTGAAAATTCTCGAATTCTACTAGATTAATAATAATGAATTCAAACAACACACTCAATCAAACAAATAATAACAACAAAAAACTCTCTCCTACAACTCTATAATATGTTCTCTTTCTATATGTTGTATTTTTACATTTAGTATAGATTTATATATGTAGATTCCACAAACATAGATAGAATAGAAACTAGGTTTTTCTTGTGCATGTAGAATTCTTCCTCAAATTTTTTTCTTCCTCAAGTTTCCTTCTTCCTCAAGTTCACTTCTTAGACAACTCAGCAATTTTGGAAAGTTTGCAAATTTCTTCATTAAGTTTGGAATTCTATTTCTCATTGAATAGGTAACATATTCGATTACAAAATTTAATTCTAATTTTGTTTGAATTTGTCACTTTTGAATGTTATAATCTGTCCCTTGGCAATTCTATAATAAAAGTTAAAATTAAAAGTTAATTTAAGAAATGCAACACTTGAACAAATGCATTAAAATGCCAAATGGTAATTTAGTTAATAAAAACATTAATAACACAACCTTACCATACATTTGCAACTTCAAGTACGAAAGTCATACATATTACAAATCAGTCAAAGTCACAAATTAAAGTCACAAATAAGTCAAAAATACTACAAAGTCGCAGTTATCAAATACTCCCACTTTTTGTTAGGAAATTAAAAGCACACAAAAACAGGGGAAGGAAAACAATAGACAGTCATAAATCAAACTAATAAAAACTCCCACCACCAACCTGTGAATCTCTTTGGAAAAATCCATCACTGTATTTTTGTACCAAAATTGTTTCAAATAAAAGAAGGATATGAAAATTTCACATCAAATTTATCAAAGAAATTTTAATTATTAAATATGTAAATCAATCATTTAAGATTTTAATTTAAAATTGAATCAAAATTCATGTTTCCAAATGAAGATTCAAGATTGTATCATGAGATAAATCAAGCCATAAAGTCGAATAAATACTTGTGCTTCCGCAAAAATATGACCAATTAAGTGTATATTCTCTCCCTCAAACAAATCATAAGATAAAGAGATTAAAATTGAATCACCAAATTTGTAAGCAATTTTTGGATTTTATTTTATTTTTGAAGTTTTCTTAATTTTATCAACATGAATTATCATTTGTAGAACTTTAAAATTCTTTCACCCCAATTTTTTTTTTTCTTTTTGAATATCTCTTTTGAGGTCTCTGTGACTTTCACGCACGTTATGGATAGGAACATTTTTTATCTATATTGTCTTTTTCCAGCTAGTGATTAAAATGCATTTATTATTTTTCTAAATATAGTTATATATTGAAATCGTCAAAACAAACTCAAGTTTGTTAAATCTTTCATCCAACGTTTTCTTTTAAAAATTTTTCTTCTAATGTTTTTCTCTTTATTCCTCTAAATTTAATGTGAATTGGAATTTCTTGTGATAGATTAATAATTATATGAGTTAGTTTAGAAGTAAAATTAAAAATCATATAGCGGCATTAACTTGCGACGATAGTGGCTTTAATATTTAAACATAAAACAAATAGTAATTTGATCTTATATTGAATTGATTGATTCAAATAAACTCCTAACCAAATCATACAACAAATTAGCTCCATTTTTTGATAGAATAATTGTAATGGATTGCCTGGAATATTTCTTGAACTGGTTGCAGTTTCCATTGACTAGTCCAGTTGGGGTTTTATATAAATCCTTGGATCCAACTACTATTGTGGTAAAAATAACACTGTATTACTAGCTAGCCATAAGATAACATGAAAATAAAGCTAGCCTGGGATGGGTAGATAGATGTACCGCAAACCCAAGTCTATTCTTGTCTTGAACATATTCTTGTTCCAAATCCATCTGTTCGTGTCTTTGAAAATTCTTTAATTTGACTAGATCAATAATAATGAATCTAAACAACACACTCAATCAAACTAACAATTACAATGAAAACTCTCCCTTACAGCTCCATAACATATTTTCTCTCTCTATCTGTTGTATTTTTATATTGAGGATAGACTTATATTTATAGAATTTGCAAATACAGATAAAATTAGGGATATAAATGGGTAGGGTTGTAAGAACCCAGAATTTAAAAATATATATATATATATATATACACTTTTATTTTATTCAAATTTTATGATTTAAATTTTATTATATTTATTTTATGTGTGATATGTTTATTTAATCGGTTGTCTATGTGTAAGAGAGTAGGAGGATGAGTTATGACAAAAAATTATTGTCATAAGAGAGGCCAAACGGTTACAGCTAGGAATTTGTGGTTTAAAGGTGTATTGATGGGTAATTTATGGTGATACATGTAACAGAAAGGAAAGATGAAACATATTTACATAAACCACTCTTCTTCATCTCCCATCGTTTTCTTTACATACATAACTTGCACCAGAAAATTTTTTTCCTTCTCGTTATTCTTTTACTTTGGTTTCAAAAGTTCCAACAAGAGGAGGTTGGTACAATCATACCTATTAAGAGAGATCGGTGTAAGACAAACGAAGTCCCAAGTTAAGTTCGAAAGAAGAGATCACCGAAATCACTCTAAAAGGCCAACTTGAATTGATAGTAATGCAATACACACCGATCGTCTACGTGTGTAGTGAGGTAGGTGGGATTATGTTTATTTGATATATTTTTTTATCATGTCATGTATATATATATGTGTGTGCAAGAGATGAAAGACTTGTTTCTATGAATTGATTTTTGGTTATGTGAAATTCTGGAACTTTCACACTGAAATAGGTACACTATTTTCCCATAAAAATCATACTTAGAGATCGATTTAATTCTTGAACTTTTATATGTTAAATTAGACATGCAGATGAGTTTTCTGTAAAAATTTCATAATTTTTGGAATTTAAATGAATTTATTAAAAATAGTCAAACTTGACTAATTGGTTGGGATTTCCATGCTAGGATCAGCACATTGTTTTTATATGAAATTCATACTTAGAGGTCGAATTAATTTTTGATATTTTTATATATGGGAGTACATATCCAACCTAATATCCAGTAAAAATTTCATACCTTTTTGAGTTAAAATAGATTTTATAAAAATCGTGAAAGTTGACTATTTGTTTTAAATTGCTGTGATAATAGGAGTATGATTTTCGATAAAAATGATACCTAGAGATTTAATTTATTTCTAAGAATTTTATATATAAAACTAGACATGTTAAATATTCTACAGTAAAATTTTTATAATTTTTTGACTAATAATTTAATTTATAAAAATATTGGAACTTGGCTGCTTGGTTTACATTGCTGTAATGATAGCAGTCAGATATTTGGTATAAAAGGTATAAATAAAAATTGATATTTTTTTGGAAATTTTTATATGTTAAACTAGATATATGAATGAGCTTTTTGTGAAAATTTCAAAAGTTTTGGATTTAAAATGAATTTTATAAAAATTGTAAAAGTGAGCTATTCTGTATGGTTCTAACAGAAATACCCATTTAGTATTCTTAAAATTTATATTTTATGGCTTTATGAATAAATTTTAAATTTTGTTTTATGAAACTGGAGTTAATTATAAGTATTTTAAGCTTTTGAATTAGTATAAAATATTTCATTTTCTATTTTTTTATGAATTATCAAAATTTATGTGTTGAATCCTTCATTGTTATGACATGCTTGATATAAAATTTTATATTCCAAGCTAGCTGCATATATATTCCTAAATATGGTTGCATGATATTTATTTGATAAATCTTGTATGAGAATATTTTTATGGAAGGGCAACATGAAACTTAGACCCAAAATACATTTACACCTCATAAAACTTATAAAGTAAAAAAAGAAGAACACAAAAAAATCAAATTAGGGAGAACTTTTGTGTATGTTGTGCTGTTAATTAAAGGAATTAATTGAGATTTGATTTTTGGGTTATTGGGGTCATTAAGGGTACTAGAAAAAGTAGGTTCTAGAGCCAAAGGGTTGAAAGCCCCAAAACTTACGCAGGGTGGTTAGCATAACCAGTAGGTTAGAAACCTACGAAATGTATATACGGCTTATTTTAGCTTATATTTAGTACCGGGACTACGGGACCGGTTTGCCTACTAAGGCAAATGAGTACATTTGGGACTGCTGGACTAATTGTACCCCATGATTGAGGTCTGGGGATGTGATGAGTACATTTGGGACTGCGGGATTAATTGTACCCCATAACTGAGATCTGGGGATGTGATGAGTACATCTAGGACTGCGAGACTAGTTGTAACCCATGGCGTAGGCCTGGGGATTTATTTTGGGTTTAGTTTTGAGGCAACAAACTAAACTTGTAGAGTACCTGACCCATAGTATGATATTGATGTGTGGTGATGTGAATGATGTGAAATGATTTATTTCTAGCAAGAGACTGCGGGATCATGGCTGAGTAACTTTATTATTTGAATGAAATGATTAAATATAGATATTTTGAAAATTTTAAGATTTTAAATTGTATTTTTATTGCTTAGTGTTAATAGCTTTGCATGATTAAGAAATTATATCTTATAAACATTGTTTGAGCACACTTGGAATTTAGTGCTCACCACCTTTGCATGTTGAAACCCCAATAGGGAGATACTCCCAGTTGGATAGAGTTTGTTGGGGTTGTGTGATAGCAGCAAAGATGGAGACCTTAGCGAATTATTATCAGTTCTCGCATGATTTTATTGTGCAAAAAATGGATAGTTTTGATGTGATACTCGGGATGGATTGGTTGATTGCGTACCGAGCACTCATTGATTGTTCTAAGGGACGTGTGACCTTGCACACTCTTGAGGGGGGAGTGATAACGTTTACAGCAGACCGCTACAGTTCTCAGACTTTTTCTTCTCTTGATGGGCAAGGACGAGTGGACCTTTGTAGTTTGTTTACCTATTTAGCAGTGGAAGATGGGAAGCAGCGTGTGGCTGAGATGCCACGGGTAGTTTGTGAGTTTCCAGAGGTATTCCCAGAAGACTTGTTTGGGTTACTACTAGAAAAAGAAGTAGAGTTTACAATTGATTTGGTTCCAGGGACTGAGCCAATATCTATTACGCCTTATCAGCTAGCACCTGTAGAACTAGCCGAGTTGAAGATTCAGATTGAGGATTTGACCTCAAAAGGATTTATCTGACCTAGCACATCTCCGTGGGGTGCACCAGCACTGTTTGCAGTAAAGAAAGATGGTACTCTCAGGATGTGCATTGACTATAGAAGACTGAACAGAGTCATCATCAAGAATCGGCATACCTTACCGAGGATTGATGACCTATTTTGATCAGCTAAAAGGGTCGGTGTTCTTTTTGAAGATTGATCTAAGGTCGGGTTATCACCAGTTAAGGGTGCGAGCAGAGGATATCCCTAAGATAGCATTTAGAACTCGATACGGCCATTACAAGTTCCTCCTTATGCTATTTGGGTTGACAAATGCACCAGTAGTATTCATGGATCTGATGAATCGGATATTTAGTATATGTTTGGATCAGTTTGTGGTTATCTTCATTGATTACATATTAGTCTACTCACAATAAGAGGAAAAGCATGAGAGGCATTTGTGGATTGTGCTTCAGACCTTACAAGATAACCAACTGTATGCCAAGCTCAGTAAGTGTGAATTCTGGCTTCGAGAGGTGAAATTTTCAGACATATGGTATCCGCTAAGGGTGTTACAGTAGACTCTTCAAAGATTAATGCAGTTATAGACTGGCTAAAGCCAACAACTGTGTTCGAAATCCGTAGCTTCCTTGGGTTGGTAGGATACTACCAGAGCTTTGTGTTAGAGTTTTCATGACTAGCTGGGCCGATGACGAGATTGACTCGGAAAGGGGCCAAATTTATGTGGGATGAAGCTTGTGAGCGTTCATTCCAAGAATTAAAGAAAAGATTGATTTCTGCTCTAGTGCTTGTAATTCCAGAAAGAGGTTTGGGGTATGCAGTTTATTGTGACGTGTCCAAAGAAGGTTTAGGCTGTGTCTTAATGCAAGAAGGGAATGTAGTAGCTTACGGGTCTCAGCAGCTGAAGACTCATGAAAAGAATTACCCGGTGCACAATCTTGAGTTGGCAGCAATTATCTTTGCACTGAAGAGCTGGAGGCACTATCTCTATCGGGAGAAATTTGAAGTTTTCTCTGACCACGAGAGTTTGAAGTACATATTTACTCAGAAGGATCTAAATCTGAGGCAGAGAAGATGGGTTGAGTACATGGAAAACTTCAACTTTGAACTACATTACCATCTGGGTAAGGCCAACGTGGTTGCTAATGCCTTGAGCTGGAAGACCCATGTTACCTTGGCTAGTGTGGCAATACGGAAGTGGAAGATGATGGATAGTTTGAGTGAGTTTGAGCTTGATTATCAGGAGGTAGAGAAATAAGCAATGTTATGTTCTACGGTGATTCAGCCTACCTTACTAACTAAAGTTGTGAAGGCCCAAGGTACTGATACTGAAGCTAATGAGTACCAGGTACGGATGAGTAGTGATAAGGTCATATCTGGTTGGACGATAGGGTCAGATGGAGGATTGAGATTTCAGAAACGGCTGTTTGTGCCAATTTCGGATTGAGATGCAGTATTGAGGGAGTTTCACCACTCCAAGTTTGCAGTACATCCTGGAGGGACAAAGAACCAAGATCTCCACCGACAGTTCTTTTGGGCTGGGATGAAAAGAGATGTAACTAAGTTTGTGAGCAAGTATTTGACTTGTTAACAAGTGAAAGCAGAGCATCAGAGGCTAGCAGGATTACTTCAGCCATTGCCAGTTTCGGAATGGAAGTAGGAAAATATCATAATGGACTTCGTTACTAAATTGTCTAAGTTGCTCAAGAAGCATGATACGATTTGGGTGATGGTGGATAGATTAACAAAGTTAGCGCACTTCTTACTGATTCGTTTGACTGACTCAATGGATAGTTTGGCTCAGTTGTACATTAAGGAGATTGTGAGGCTACATGGTACTCCGATGTCAATCGTATCAGATAGAGATCCCAAATTTGCATCTCGTTTCTGGCAGAGTCTCTAGCAAGCTATGGGGTACAGAGTTGATGTTCAGTGCCACCTATCATCCTCAAACAGATGGGCAGTCTGAACGTATCATTCAAATTTTGGAGAATATGCTTCAGGCATGCGTACTGGATTTTCAGGGTTGCTGGGAGGCGCACCTTCCATTGGTAGAGTTTGCACACAATAATAGCTATCAGTCCAGTATTGAGATGGCACCTTACGAGGCATTGTATGGTAGGCCATGCAGATCCCCTATCTGCTGGGCAGAGGTTGGGGAGAGAACTTTGTTGGGACCTGAGATGGTTCGGAAGACAACAGAGAAGATCAAAATTATCAGCCAGAGGCTCGAGACAGCGCGCAATCGCCAGAAGAGCTATGCTGATCGAAGGCGAAGGCCATTGGAGTTTGAGGTGAGAGACCATGTGTTTCTAAAAGGTCTCGCCACGTAAGGGACAGTTCCGATTTGGCCATAATGGCAAGTTGTCATCGAGGTTCATTCGGCCATTCGAGGTGTTGGCTCGGGTTGGCGAGGTGGCTTATTGTTTAGCTTTGCCACCGAAGTTGTCAGGGGTACATGTTGTGTTTTATGTGTCCATGTTGAGGAAGTACATCCCTGACCTGTGGCATGTTTTGGATTGGGGAGAGCTTAAGGTAGATTCTAATGTTTCCTATGAGATAAAGCCTGTGAGAATTGTGGATTATCGTGAGCAGGTTCTTCGAGGAAAGACAATACTTTTGGTTCGAGTACTATGGAAGCATCTTGGGATAGAGGAGTCAACTTGGGAGCGCAAGCAAGATATGAGATATCGTTTTTCTGAGTTGTTTGCTTGACTTTGGTTGTATTATTTTATTATTCAATTTTCGAGGACGAAAATTTTATAAGGAAGGGAGGATGTAAGAATCCAGAATTTTAAATATATATATATATATATATACTTTTATTTTATTCAAATTTTATTATTTAAATTTTATTTTATTTATTTTATGTGTGATATGTTTATTTAATTGGTTGTGTGTGTGTGTGAGAGTGGGAGGAAGAGTTATGACAAGAAATTATTTTCATAAGAGAAGCCAAACGGTTACAGCTAGGAATTTACGGTTTAAAGGTGTATTGATGGGTAAGTTATGGTGGTACATATAACGGAAGGGAAAGATGAAACATCTTTACATAAACCACTCTTCTTCATCTCCCATCGTTTTCTTCACATATATAACTTGCACCAGAAAGTTTTTTTCCTTCTCGCTATTCTTTTACTTTGGTTTCAAAAGTTCCAACAAGAGGAGGTTGGTACAATCATACCTATTAAGAGAGATCGGTGTAAGACAAACGAAGTCCCGAGTTAAGCTCGAAAGAAGGGATTGCCGAAATCACTCTAGAAGACCAACTTGAGTTGGTAGTGACGTAATACACACCGATCGTCTATGTGTGTAGTGAGGTAGGTGGGATTATGTTTATTTGATATATTTGTTTATCATGTCATGTATATATACATATATATATGTGTGTGCAAGAGATGAAAGACTTGTTTCTATGAATTGATTCTTGGTTATGTGAAATTCTGGAACTTTCACACTGAAATAAGTACATTGTTTTCCCATAAAAATCATACTTAGAGATCGATTTAATTCTTGAAACTTTTATATGTTAAATTAGACATGTAGATGAGTTTTCTATAAAAATTTCATAATTTTTGAAATTTAAATGAATTTATTAAAAATAGTGAAACTTGACTGATTGGTTGGGATTTCCATGCTAGGATCAGCACAATGTTTTTATGTGAAACTCATACTTAGAAGTGGAATTAATTTTTGATATTTTTATATATGGGAGTACATATCCAAACTAATATCCAGGAAAAATTTCATATTTTTTTGAGTTAAAATAGATTTTACAAAAATCGTGAAAGTTGACTATTTGTTTTAAATTGCTGTGCTGACAGGAGTTTGATTTTCGGTATAAAAATGATAGCTGGAGATTTAATTTATTTCTAAGAATTTTATATATACAACTAGACATGTTAGATATTTATAATTTTTTGACGAATAATTTATTCTATAAAAATATTGAAACTTGGCTGCTTAGTTTACATTGCTGTACTGACAGCAGTCAAATATTTGGTATAAAAGGTATAAATAAAAGTTGATATTTTTCTTAAAATTTTTATATGTTAAACTAGATATATGAATGAGCTTTCTGTGAAAATTTCAAAATTTTTGGATTTAAAATGAATTTTATAAAAATCGTGAAAATGAGCTGTTATGTATGGTTCTAACAGAAATACCCATTTAGTATTCTTAAAATCTGTATTTTATGGGTTTATGAATAAATTTTAAATTTTTTTTTTATGAAACTGGAGCTAATTATAAGTATTTTAGGCTTTTGAATTAGTATAAAATATTTCATTTTCTATTTTTTTATGAATTATCAAATTTTGTGTCTTGAATCCTTTATTGTCATGACATGTTTGATTTAAAATTTTATATTCCAAGCTAGCTACATATATATTCCTAAATATGGTTTCATGATATTTATTTGATAAATCTTGTATGAGAATATTTTTATGGAAGGGCAATATAAAACTTAGGCTCGAAATACATTCACACCTCATAAAACTTATAAAGTAAAAGGAAGAACACAAAAAAATCAAATTAGGGAGAACTTTTGTGTATGTTTTGCTATTAATTAAAGGAATTAATTGAGATTTTATTTTTGGGTTATTGGGGTCATTAAGGGTACTAGAAAGAGTGGGTTCTAGAGCCCAATGGTTGAAAGTCTCAAAAGCTGCGCAAGGTGGTTAGCATAAAAAGTAGGCTAAAAATCTACAAAATGTATATACGGCTTATTTTAACGTATATTTAGTACCGGGACTGCAGAACCGGTTTGCCTACTAAGGCAAATGAGTACATTTGGGACTGCAGGACCAATTGTACCCCATGATTGAGGTCTGGGGATGTGATGAGTACATTTGGGACTGCGGGACCAATTGTACCCCATTACTGGGATCTGGGGATGTGATGAGTACATTTAGGACTGCGTGACTAGGTGTACCCCACGGCTTAGGCCTAGGGATTTATTTTGGGTTTAGTTCTGAGGCCACAGATTAAACTTGCAGAGTACTTGACCCATAGTATGATATTGATATGTGGTGATGTGAATGATGTGAAATGATTTATTTCTAGCATGAGACTGCGGGATCATGGCTGAGTAACTTTATTATTTGAATGAAATGATTAAATATGGATATTTTGAAAATTTTAAGATTTTAAATTGTATTCTTTTTGCTTAGTGTTAATAGCTTTGCATGATTAAGAAATTATATTTTATAAACATTTTCTGAGCACACGTGGAATTTAGTGCTCACCACCTACTACAGTTGGTAATGTGGGAGTTGATGCTCGTGATAGACTAATGGGTTAGCTAGTCGTCTTAGGTTGTTATAGCTAATTGATTTATTTTATTTTGCATCCCAATAGTTAAATTTTAATAGAGTATTGATTTGGACCCATATTTGTGGCATGGTTTTGTAGCCCATTTTTGGGGCATTTCAAATGTATTTTGAATATTTAAGAAATTGAATAAATACTTATTTTAATTAGCTTCTGCTTTTATATGGTACATTTTTCATGGTTTGATATTTTTTTTTTTTGGGTTTCATTCCCACGTCCCCAATCATGGATTTCGGGGCGTGACAAGGGTACTTGCCTAATTAATCAATCTCATTACCAAACCCGTTTATTTTTTTTACTTAAACCCATTTATTTTTTTAGTTGAAATTTCAAATCCATTTCGTCCCAAATCCGTGAAACCCATCCCAAACTCATAAAACCCGTTTATGTTTAATTGACCAAATTACCCATTAAGTATCCATTAAAAACCTGATTTGAGATAAAAAATAAAAAAAAATTAATAAACAACAAAATTGTTAAATTTATTAAATTGAACAATGGCACACTCTTGGAACATACGATAGGAATCACAATTTATAAAAGACTTTCAAACCCAATAAAGACCAATCCGTGACATGTGAAAATAACATACAACAAAACTTTGGCTTAAGAATCTCTAAAATTTTAAGGATAAAATTATAAATATGTAAATATATATTATATTATATTTTATTTTATTAAATGGGTACTCTACAAATATCGAGTATCAAATATCCTATAAGTATAAATGGGAATTAGATATTGAGTATCAGGTAACTTCTAGACAAATCCCAATCCTGCCCCAAACCTGCACGAGTATTAAATTTCTATCCTAAACTCGTCCTATTCCCATTAGGGTATCTTTTAACGGGTTTTTATCTGATTTAGTTGAGTTGGGTACCCTCGTGTACCTATCCCATTAACATCCTTAGATAGAATGGAAACGAGGTTTTTTTTTTTTTTTTTTTTTTTTTTTTTTCTATGCATGTAGACTTTTTCATCAAGTTTTCTTCTTTCCCAAATTTCCTTCTTCCTTAAGTTCAGCTCTTACACAACTTAACAATTTTGGAAACTCGGTAGACTTCTTCATTAACTTTTGAATTCTATTCCTCATTGAATTAGGAAATAGATTCCACTACAAATTTAATTCTAATTTTGTTTAGATTTGCCACTCTTGGATGTTATACTTTGTCTCTTGGCGATTCTAGAATAAAAGTTAAGATTAAATTTCAATTTGAGAATTGCAACACTTGAACAAATGCATTAAAATACCATATGGTAATTTAGTTAATATAAACATTAATTACACAGTCATGCCATACACATGCAGTTTCAAGTACTAAAGTCATACATATTGTAGGTCAGTCAAACTCACAAATTTAAAGTAACAAATTCAAAGTCACAAATAAGTCATAAATATTACAAAGTCGTGATTTAATACTCCCTATTTTTTTTAGGAAATTGACAACATAAAAAAACACAGGAAAGAAAACAACTAATAATCACAAATCAAACTAATAAAAACTCCCACCACCACCCTATGAACTTCTTTGTAAAAATCCATTTGGGTATTTATGTATCAAAAAAATTTCAAAAAAATGAAGGATAAGAAAATTTCACAACAAATTTATCAAAGAAAAATTGTTATTTTCCCATATTCAAACATGTGAATCAATCATTCAAGATTTTGATTTAAAATTGAATCAAAATCTATCTTCCAAAATGAAAATTCAAGATTGTATTATGAGATAAATCAAGTCATAAAGTAGAATTAATGCTTCTACTCACGTGAAAATATGATCACTTAAGCATATATTTTCTCCTTTAAACAAATCATAAGTTAAAGAAATTGATTAAACCTGAATCACCAAATTTTTTAGCAAATTTTTATTTTATTTTATTTTTGAATTTTTCTTAATTTTATCAACATGAATTATCTTTTGTAGAACTTTAAAGTTCTTTCATCCAAATATTTTTTTTTTCTTTATGAATATCCCTTCTGAGGTCTTTTTTCGCTGGATGGTTATTTTGATAATTTTCATGTCAATATAGGGTGGTTTCACTCTAGTCCATTGATAGCCCTTTCCAAGACAAGATATATTATTTTTTAAGTGCTCGATCATCATCATTTTTTAAATATGCTAAGTATTAATCCAATTTCTATATATACATGCAGATGGAAAGATACACACAAAATTAGTCAAGTGCTTAAAGAGGTACATCAAAATTATGGCAATATTTATCAAAACACTTCTTTCATTCACATGAGATTAAGAACCTTTCTGTAGTACAATTGAGAGACTAAATGTTTGGTGCAAATGTAAAAAGATAGCATTCATAAAATATTTAATTAACAAATTGTGACATTCTACCCTTTTTTATAAAAAAATCATTCAAATAAAAATGATAACAAATTAGGCAAAAAAGAGTTTATAGAACTAACTAAACAAATCAAGCAGTATGCACAACCTACTCTATGATAACAATTTGAATCCTTTTGTTTTGAAAGATGATGTTATTTTTTGAATGACTTTTTTTTTAAGTATGCACAACCTACTCTATGATAACAATTTGAATCCTTTTGTTTTGAAAGATGATGTTATTTTTTGAATGACTTTTTTTTTTTAAATTATTGTTGAAAGCTTGAAATCTATTTTTCATGGCAACTCTATGGTTTTGATTTTTCAAAAATGATTTTATATAGTTCAAAGGTAAATCGTAAAACTAATGACAATTTAGTTAGATGTGACCATCAATACCACAATGATGGCACACAAGTACAAAGGGTCAAGAGTTATTAACATGTGTACCTTTCACTTGAGGAAGGAATAATTGTGGCTTAAATTTTGCATTGCTTCTCTCGAGTGGATTGGTGAATTCAACATATTGCTTTGGTGATCCTTTTTTTTTTTTTTTTTAACTTCAGATTTCATCAATAATTTGAGACTTCTTGTTCATCCTCTTAAGGATTTTGTTGTTTGATTTTGCTTTGGTCTCTAAGTCCTTGAGTTTTGATTGAAGATCATTAACTTCTTTTTCATTCTTTTCAAGTTTCATCTTCAGTTTTCTTGCAAGCTTACATTAAGTATCTTTATCGATTTCTAAATTAGATTTTTAGGGTGTCTCTCTCTCTTCAGACCGTAATTCTTTTTGGCTAAAGATAATTTACTCTTCTTCAAACCATAGAACTCTTCAAAAAGCTGGTTGTAAGCATCTTGAATGTCCCCATCAAATTCATCATCTAATTTTTCATGCTTAGTTGATGTAGTTATCTCTTTGTCACTGAGGGAGCCTGTTTTTATACCTAAAGAAGAACCACATGAGACCATAAAAGAATTAAAATTACCTTCACTTTCAAAGGAGTCCAAATCATAGTTAAGAGTGGCATTCATTACTTTAACTTTCTTTTTCATCTTTTTGTTTGTGCACTCCCAGACAATGTGTCTATATAACCTTGGCATTCAAAGCAATTGATCCCTTATAGTTGCTTTGAAGTCTTATTTTCAGATTTTCTGATGGTTTTTTTTTTTTTTTTTAAGGTGGATCCATTATTTCAAATGTAAAAGGATTGCACTCTTTGAACTAATACCAATTGAAATTTTCGAAATACCTCCAATGAATCAACAATCAATCAAAGAGACAATCACAATAAAAAGTCTCTCCTGCAACTCTATAATATGGTCTTTCTCTCTCACACACACACTATCTATTGTATTTTTATATTGAGTATGGACGCAATATATTAACTCTACAAACCTAGACATAATAGGAAACTAGGTTTTCCTTGTATATCTAGACTTCTTCATCGAGTTTCCTTCTTCCTCAAATTTTCTTCTTTCTCAAGTTTTCTTCTTCCTCAAGTTTCCTTTCTAGGCAACTCAACAATTTTGAAAACTCTACGAACTTTTTCATTAAGTTTGAAATTTTATTCCTCATTAAATTAGGAAACATATTGCATTAGAAATTTAATTCCGATTTTGTTTGGATTTGCCACATTAGATGTTACAGTGTTGAATCTATTCTTGTACCAAACCCATTTATTTTTTGTTTTGAAATTCTAAACTCATTGTGTCACATTACATTTAAAACTCATTTTTTAGTTCATTTTTCATTTCAATGTCTCATCTCATTTGAAACTCATTTTTTAGTTCATTTTTTTATTTTAATGTCCCATCTCATTTAAAACTCATTTTTTGTTCATTTTTTTATTTTAATGTCCCATCTCATTTTAGTTCATTTTTTATTTCAAAATCCCAAACTGAACATGTCCTATTCTATTTAAAACCTAATTTTTAGTTTAGTTTATAACCAAATATAAGTGGTTCTTAAACAATTGAAATTTTCCAACTACAAAACTAAGACAAGTGGGCCTTTTTGAAAAAAACCCACTTATATCACATTTACTAAACTCATCACATTCTAGTGGAAAGTGGTTTCATATGCTCAAAAATGTAAAATTTTAGCAATATGGGAGCAAGTGAAGCCTTACTTTTATGAACGAGAAAGAACAGCATATCATGCATTCAATAGTGATTTGTGAGGATAGGAACTATATCACAACTCATTTTTTTTTTCTTTTGAGTAGGTAACATATAAAAGCTTTTTAATGTTTTATTAGGTTATTTTTATTAATATTATATATTGTTATTTTTTATCATATAGCGTATTGTTTAATGTAAAAATATATAATTCAAAATTAATACTATATAAATTAATGCTTAAATCATTTACAAATTTTATAAACATAAATATTTACAATATATATAATAAATTAAATAGAATATTTAATAGGTACCCTATGGATAGTGAGTAACGGGAAATTTATTAGCATAAATAGATGTTAGACATTTTACAAATAAATCTTAAATTTGTCTTAAACCCATGCAGGTATAAAATTTCAATATCAAAATCATCCAAATCCTATTTAGGTATTTTTCAATAATTTTTTAGTATATTGAAGTGCGCTAAGTACCCTCATATACCTATTACCATCTTTTAGCAGAGAGGTTGAAGAGCCATAATCATCTAGGGTCTCAAAAGTTTCAGTTTTTTTTCTTTAAATGGATTTTAGAACTTGGAGAGGGGATTTTAGTAAAACCTATGGCCTAAACCCAAGGCAGAAGTTTTCATTGCTTAACTATTCTCTCTCTTCTTCAAGGGCATCATGGACAGAGGTTGTGGCAGTAGAAGGCGCAAGACCACTGGAGTGAATTTTAGGTTGATCATAGGTAGTGGAATTGGTAGGTTAGTTGTCGTACCTATTGCAGTTGCAATAGTGGAAATCGATGTGGGTTAGTTTGCACTCTGTGCAATAGCAGTAAGAGAGACTACAATAGAGGCTTGGCCTATTGGTTTGTGTTGCTTAGATATAAGCTTAGGATTGGGCTTGTTCTTTTTTGGTAGGGTTGGCTACTCTTAGGAGCTAACTGCTCCCTGAACTTTCTTAAAAGAGATGGTTAAATATATTTCAGAATCCTCCAAAAACACATAGCCAAAGACTACCCTAACAGTCCACGGTCTCTTTAAGAACTTTTAACAAACACGTGGCGTGCATGTGTTTACCATCAACCAATGGAAACCTCTATATCTGGTTTCTACAACTCATTTCAAATGCAACTCAAGCTCAATAAAGACTAAAGTCGTAGCCAAGTTCACGTGCATGGCTTGTTTGGCACGGACCGTGTGTTTTACTTGTGATATGGTGCATTCGAGATTACCCAAATGATAAAAATATGCTTTTAATTTGAAACAAGGCCTTGAACAGATACTAGGAGCTGCTACAGCATACTTTCAAAGTGGGTGCATCAAGAAACTCATGTTTTGATTTTTGCTTAAAATGGTTTGATTATGCTCTTTGAAATAAGTGATAAAAAAAAACCCTTTTAGTGACTCCTGACTTGTTTACACAATAAGAGATAGTGGATCCGAGGGTTCAATTGCGTACGAAAACCATTATGTCTAGATAACTAGGGATGCCCGGAGTTTCTTTAAGCTCTTTACAATTATAATCTCACAAAATAATAATTTAGTTTATAATAGTCAGTACATACAACCAAAAAATGTATATGATGCATGCAATGTGAGACGGCTGAGCCTTGCAAAGTGTGTGCGTGAGTGTAATGCAATGTCTACCAATGTAGCAGTGATGTACCTTAGGGGGTTTTATATATTGGTTTGACTCTAAATGCAAGTTAAAGAATTAAGTCTATTTCTAATGTTCCACTGGAGATGCTCTATAAAAGGTGAGTCCCGCTAGGAATGAGATATGAAGCTGTATTTGCATGGGTTTAGGCATGTGAACTTGGATAGTCCTAATGCATAAAGTGTGTGTGTGCCGGGAATGAATGAATATTGAAACATGGTCTATGAAGATCGAGGTGACTAGACTCAAGCTATATACTTGAGCTGCCTATGTACCCTGTAAAGGGATTAGGTCAACGTAGTTTAGACCTAAGGTGGTCCAAACCGTATGTTCTTTCATATGTTTATGCAGTGCTAGATGGATTAAAGGCCTCGCTGTAAGTTGGGCCTTTTCCTAAACTAGATAAGCAAGTGTGAACTAAACTAGATGTGTGATTTCAGGAGAGTCCAAACATCCACCAAGGTGTGATATCGTGAATGGCATATGATATTTGATGTATATATATGAGAGTGGATGCAGGTATGGTCAAAATACCGTGGATGGAAAACTGAGTTATCTCAAGCATAGTGAGTCTAATCATCGACCAAATATGCTAAATATGAGTTGGTAAGCAACTAATGAGGTTAATACTATGTATTGTATTAGTGTGAAGGAGCCTCAATCTTGAGATCAAAAATGAAAGTCAGCGCCTAGTGTGTAACTTTGGGAATGGAGCTTTGTTCCAAGAATAGAAAAAGACAATTAGCTCCTTGCACATAACTAGGGAAGGGAGCTTAGCTCCGAGAGTGAAAAAAATAGTTAGCATTTCACATATAATTGGAGAAAAGAGTCACTTTGAGAGTGGAAAAAATAGTTGGCATTTCATGCATCATTGGGAAAGAAGTCACTTCAATAGTAGAAAATATAGTTAGTATTTCACATATAACTAAGAAAGAAGTTTCACTTTATTTGGGAGCTCAGCTCCAAGGGAGGGCTTCAGATGGCGTTTGATTTGGTCTATATAAAATAGGCGTAGGAGTCAAGTTTGATGTGAATGATGCTTTTGATGCGATCAAATATGTCATAGGCATGTTGAATGTGATGACCATTTATATTCTAACATTTTTTTTGTATCATGGGTAATAGTTGAAAGATACATATCATATATGTTTATGAGAGTCATGACCCATAAATCACCAACTTAGCCAATCCTAAGTCATTTTTAGTCTTTGGAGCTTAGCTCGCTTAGGTGAATGTTCGGAATTGGTAAGCGTTTGACTTCTAAGCCTGTGTCAGATTAAGTGGGTGTGTGTTTGCATACATAATAGTGTGTTTATATGTCAGATAATGTTTGAGTGTGGTACATAGCATAATATGACTTGTTATGCCATTTGAGCAATCATGTTTAGCATGGTATAATATAATAGAAATGATATGGTATGGCAGAAATGATATGGCATGGCATGGTAAAGTAGTATAATGTAGATGACTTATGTATGATTCCTTGAATTTGGCTAAGTTATCTCAGGTAAATTTAGTCAAATCATTAATCGGGCTTAGCCTAGTATTGATTTATGGTCTGAATACTTTTCATTGACAGAGTATTTTTATTTACATAATAGAAAATATTCTATCCTAATCATGCAAATATGTTATTCTGAAAAATAAAATAAAAAAAAAATTCTAAAGAGAAAATAACATCAACACAGGCTTTTTCTAGAGAGAAAATGTCTGGCATCGTAGCCTCACCTTAGATATTCTGAGTGCAACAAGTGAGTAAATGTGAAAAATGAACTAGAATGGCCCCTCTATTTATACCAATGCGGGCGAGGTTTTACAGTTACAAAAGTGGGTATAATAGCTTGCTTGCATCCCTTTGGTGAGATTCTTTGCTTGTAAATACAAGCAAGAAAGTCTGCCCACAAATGAAGGTAAAAAACAACGCCTAGTAAAGCTCTACGCTTGAGCTTGCAGGCAGAAAATCCTGTCTAGCCTTACACGCGGAGAAACTTGCGACAACTCATGTGGCTTACCCCCGAGGCAGCATGCACTTTTGGGCCAAATTTGTCTTGTAACTCTAAGCTCAGGCCAATTCGGGCAAAGTTCGTGTCAGGTTTTAACACGTTCATACCATTTTTAGATGTTCTGTATAGGTTTCGAGAGTGCCAAAAGCTTCCTGATTATCCTTGAGAGCAGAAATAGAGTTTGTTTAGAGCTAAATTAGGTCAAGAATAGATTCTCCATTACATATAGTTTTCGGTTATCTGAAGATTGCTATTCTGAAATAGGTTAAAATGGTTAGGAGGGCCAACTGATCCCTTTGACTAACCCTTACAGCCACCACTAGGATAACTCCTTTTACTTTTTTTAGGTATGAGGAATTCTTTCGATGTCAAATTGACCTCTAGGATTTTCTGGTGGCTTACAAGCTGGTAATGATTTTTTAAGGCTTGATTTTGAAAGCGTTTCCCAATGTTTGATCTACTCTAGCTTAGTTGGGGGTTTACTTAAGGAAATGTATCCTTAGCATTCTTGAATGTTTTGGAGACTTTCTAACTTGGCTTGGAGGGTCAATTTGTTTTGGTTATGCTAGTAGCGTCCTTTTCATTGTTAGGAGCCATTTTCAATCGACAATGCCCAAATGACCTCTAAAAGCATCTTTTAGTTATTCTAAGCCATATTCTATATCTTCTAGTATGTTTTGAGATGTTCTGCATCTTCTTGAATTTGTTTAACTTAAGTTGGGTAGTCTGGTCGATACTATCTTTCTGATCCAACAGTAGAAAGCATTCTTGACTTTGAACTGAGTTGACCTATGAATCTAGATTCTAGCTATTTTCTTGATGTGGGATTTGTTAATTTGGTGTCTTATATATATCTATGAAATCTGATGGCATTCTTTCTTACGTTGAGCTTCAACTTGAATTCTCTATTTTCCTAGGGACTTGATCATCATTTTATTAGATAACAGTTTCTGTTGAATTCTTATATTTTGTGTTATATTATGACTAAGAGTTTTTAATCAGTAGGGTACCATTCAAACCAAAGATTTTAATAATGAATTTTTTAAATAAAGGGGCAAATTTAGGATGTATACAACTAACCAAAATGACTCGAGAGAAAACTTAGAAAATTCTTACACAGATTCTCACTCAATACCTTAAACCGTAGATTTTTTTTTTCTTCCCAAGCTCAATCAAACTCTAGATTCCCCTTCACAATTAAAACCAAATGGATGAAATGGTTAAACTGGGTAATGAAAAGATGGAATGATGTAAGGGAAGGATGTATAGAAATTGGGTGAAGTAAAATGGAGGTAGGCAACAACTTAGGAAAGAAATCACCAAAGAAGCACTTGAACTGTTCGGATAGGGGTGAGGACCAAATGAACCCCCTCATTGAGTTACATCAACCATTTAATAGGCCAGAGGTAGCCGACTGTTCGGACGTGCGTCCGGATGGATGGCTTCGGACAGGCATCTAAAAGGTAAGGCTGATTTTTAGCACTTTTTGGTCAAGGTTTATTCAAAGCATTTCGACACTTAAGCTAATTAGGACTGTAAGGTGTTCACCAAGACTCTAAAACAATAAATTAACCTAAAATTTAACAAATTAAACACAAAAACAAATGGTTTTTTATTCGTTGAAAATTTTCAAAATTTTTAATTTTTTTTTTCAAAATTTTTGCAATTTGAAAACAAAATAACATATCGTGAGCTTACTAAGTCCTTCCCCAACTTAAACCTCATATTATCCTCAATGTATCATATCAATATAAAGCATAAGACAAAATGAAAAGATAATGTGAAAATTATACCTCAACAGTGCTCATGAAATATTAAGAACCTGAAAATAAAAATACCAGAAACAAATACTGTACAATAAAATTTAGTAAGTAATCCTTCTCCCCTCAACTTGAATTGCATTACCCCTATCCTTAAAAATGAATTAGACTATATATATGATTAAGGAAATAAAGAATCAATTACCTACCTACAGAAGGAAATAAAAAAGGAAAAGAGAATAAAATACAATAATGAACTTCTAGAGGCAGGTTGCAAATCGGTTTCATGATTTGTCAGTTGGTGGCAAGTGCGGACGTAGAAAATTTTCTGAGTTATGAGTTGAGTATCAAATTAGGTTATAATTGAAAATTAAACTGAGCTATTGATAATTGGACTAGAATGTCATAAATCAAAATTTTAACTGGACGACTATCTGCTACAACCCCTTAATAGCTCCCACGCGTGTCTGGTGTAGCTGTTGGTCCCAATGAATGCTTTTCTTTCCGTGGACTCGCAAACTTTTAGATGTGTTCCCCTATTGCTGGCAAGTATTTAGAATGGCACTGTTTATTATGGAGGGTGCATGACCAGAGCCCTAATGGATAGATTGACTTTTGACTATTTCAAGAGTATAAGTGTAGTTAAGGCTCTTGATGCGTGTGATTGGAGATTGTGTTGATTGCTTTGGAAAAAAAGAGTACTCTAGGGGAGGGCCAGTTTCATCGAGCAAAAGAGGCATTGATTGATTTGGAAATTGGATTGGTTGATGAGAATATGTCCAATGCAACTTTTGTGCGTAGAAACTGGTCTTCTGGGTGCAATAATGGCTAGAAGAGCAAGTCATTGGCCATTTTCGATCATTGTCTTGGAACATGTGGTGGTCCCGGTCGGTTGCATGCAATTGAGAACAACTAGATTTACCTAAAAACCAATGAAATCATAGCCACCAAATAGACTTTCTATGGGGTCAAAGGTGATCGTGTTTTACAGGCTGGAGACATCTCCTAGAGGATCTAGCAATAACGGTTGTAGGGGGTGGCAGAGACGGCAATGACGGGGGCACGCCGTGGGCGGCGGGGTTGGTGACCAGGAACTGCTCCGCGTGTATAAGGTGGTGAACGGGGAGGACCGACACTCAAGATTGACACTAATGAATAGTCGGCATCTGAAGCTTCAATCTCAAACATGGGTGTGTTCATTTTGATGATATGTATCTGTTAACATGGGGCTTTTCATTTCGATGATCTATATCCGTTCTTCTTTGTATATGTGCTTTGTCTATGAGAGAGAGAGAGAGGGGGGTGGGAATTCGATTTGGTTCTTTAATTAGTCTTTCAACATATTGTACCCGGGTAAATTTAGTTTAATATTTTAACTTTATAACTGATGATATCATTTTTCATACAAATTCTAACAACCAACAAAGAAACAGAAGAGGTGTCTGTTATACACATTTCAAATTAAGTCAAATAAATGTAAATTTTAAATGTTAAAAGTGATAAGTATGATATTTAAATATTAAGAAAATTAAATATAATTTACCTTTTTTATTTCACATGTTATTATGATCACAAGATTTCTTAATATCAATGTGAAGGAACGAATTTAGCTACCATTCGAATATCATTTACAGGAATAATTATTCCTTATTCTTGGAATACGTGCCCTTACAATGTACAATTAATGAATTTGAGGGTTTGAAGTTAATTTTGAAATTCAAGTTCGTAAAATTAAATTTCATTTATTCAATTAACGTGAATCACCTCTCATATCATTCAGTTTAAAAATAAAGTTAATATTTTCCTCTTTTAAAGGATAAATCAGCAAATAATTAAAAAAGAAAAATACAAACACTCATTTATTTCTTTCTCATTGATTCGGGTTGCCTCACAGTTGTCCCAAAAAAAAAAAAAAAAAAAGAGTTTGACAAAGAAATGTAGAAGACAACAAATAGTAAACAAAACACAAGAATAAATAAGGCAACTCAATCCCACAATTAACATTTTCTCCCCCATTAATTCAACCATAATAAAACCTTGATAGAAAAGACAAGGCCTAAAATCTGTAAAATTCCTCATTTTACAAACCCCTGAAATCCTAATAATAATAATAATAATAATAATAAATATATAAAGAAGTGAAAGATGTGATCAAATTCACCTCACCCATGCATCTCTGATTTCTCATTTTTCTTCAAACTTGAATGAGTAAATAAAACTAAAAGGTAGAAAATATATACCAAAAACAACATATTACATCTGCGTTAAAATGTTTTATTCTAATTCAAAATCTAAAACTTCAAATAACTCTCTAAAAACTTATCTTTCATTTTCTTGGTTAATCTATTTTAATTTCTCTTATCTCTATTTTTTTTATTTTTTTTCCTTTTTTTTTGGCTTGTCAATTGTGCTTTAGAGAGTAAGAGATCATAAGCATTTGTATTTTCTCTTTCTTAATTATTTATTAGTAAGAATAAAAAATATACTTTTAAATTGAATGGTGAGATATGATTCACATTAATTGAATAGATGAGATTTAAATTTAGGAACTTAAATTTCAAGAAGTAACTTGAACACCCCCCCCCCAAAAAAAAATTTCACACATATAGCACAACTTCGCACTTGGCGCGATGCTTCATTTTCATTTGTGGGGCACACGAATCCCAAATGTGGTAATTTCTCAATTCGTTTACCGTTTCATACTTCTAAGGCCCTTGGCCCACTCCAAGTGTTTTTGGGCTCATCAATTAGCCAGTTCTCTTTTCGTATCACAAGCCTAGAAAACTCTTCAAGACGACTTGGGCATTGGGCCCATATTTTCATTTCACCATTAGGTGTTGCCCACTTAAGTCCGTCTAAATCATTGCAAGTTATATATTTCTCTTCATTCCTTCCATTCATTAATACTAGCCATTAGGCCCATTTGATTAGGTTAACGTTCTCTATTGCTTAGTTCAATTCAATTGTTCCATAAATTTTTTGTATGGAAGCAAATAAGCCCACGTTTTTTTTTTTTTTCTCCCCTTTCTTTTATCATGGACTTTAATCCGTGTTGATCATAAGGTCATCCATTACAATGTTAATGTGATATATGTTTTCTCCAATTATTTTATTTTTTATAATAAGGTTCCATCTGTTTGATGGTGAAAATATTTTAATTATTTTTTATGCAAGTTTTAAATTTTTTTACTTAAAAGAAAACTGATCCGAAGTCCTTGTTTGGGAGCTAGTAAGTAAATGAGAGTGAAAGGAAATAAATGACAGCGGGTAAAATGAGGGGACTTGTCATTGCTAAATTAGTAATTAATAATTTAGTGATTGTGTGATAAACAGGTTTCCTATTGGCCTTTTAAATAACATTTGTTTTTTTTTTTTAAATGAAAATGTGATTTTCATTTTATTTAAGAGGTTTTGCTCATATTTTTACCTCTTCAACAAAATATAAAAAGAACTTGAGGTAAGCATTTTGCATATTCTTTTCTTGGGCAGAGAAATTCCGGTTTTTGGTATTTGTGAAATTTATGGCATGCGGAAATGAATTTGGGTCATTGATTGTTATACGACAATGCTTGAACTGTTAGGGCCGCGTTTGCCACGTCAAAAAGAACCAATCAATTTTTACCATTTTCTTCTTAATTCTTTTGTTTAACTTTCTTTATCAAATACAAAACTTACTTTCTTCAATTTTATCAACTTTCTATAATTTTCTCTAATTCTTACCAACTTTCTCTAAATTTTACAAAATTTCACCAAATACCGTAATAATTATTAAAGTTTCGCGTGTTAACTTCATATTCGAAATTGTATTTTTTTAATGCACCCAAACGATCCCTGAAGTAAATACCCGTAATAGTTTTTGTAGCAAATTTACAACCTCTATCTCACATGTCAAATATAATCCTTCCACTTACTAGCCTTTTAAGTTAAAATTTATTCAAAAATACGACCCAATATGACCCAAACATAATTGCAATTTGGACAAAATTTACTTAAAATTTTATTGCTTTTACTAACTGGATACAAACAAACTTATTATTTGGACTCTATTTTAATACATGTAAATTTTAAATTAATAAATTTGAGACACAATATATTTTGTTAAAATATAAAAAATATGAACAATTTATGTACGAATACATAAATAATTTTTAATAATTACTGTTATTAGTTGTTGATCCAATATTCGACACTTGGAATTTCATTTGCATTAACACACACAGCAGTTTGTGTTTAAATTCTTATTGTATGTGCTTATTGAGCCATCTTATTTATTTAAAATTATTGTAATTAAATATTATGGAATATTTTAAATTACTTGAAATCATAACAATATTTAAAAAATTTATATTAGAACATTTTTAATTAAATAAAAAAGTCAAAAATTTTTAGTTTTAAATACATAAGCAAGCTTAATTACTTGTATTACTAATACCGATAAATTAATATTTATACACGAGAGAGAGAGAGAGAGAGAGAGAGAGAGAGAGAGAGAGATGAATAACATAGATGGAGGATCCTAAAGTCATATTAAAATGATGCCGTTTCCGCATCCGAATATGAATTTTTGAATTTAGATGTGAGTATTCAAATTATAAGAGTATCCAAATATGATCTAGTGTATTCAAATAAGAATGGAGAGAGAGAGAGAGATGAATAACGTAGATGGAGGATCCTAAAGTCACATTAAGATGACGTCGTTTCTGCACCCAAATATGAAGTTGTGAATACAAATGTGAGTATTCAAATCGTAAGAGTATTCGAATACAATCTAATGTATTTGAATAAAAATAAGGTAAACCTAGATACTCACATCTAGATGCACAGAGGCAAAGTATTCAAATCATAAGAGTATTCAAATACAATCTAATGTATTTGGATAAAAATTAGGTAAATCTAGATATTCACATCTAGATGCACAAAGGCGAAGCAAGGGGGAGCTAAGGGTGACCATACCCCCCAAAATGTTTTGGAAAATGCCATCTGTATATATCAATTTTTGACAAAAAAATTATATTATAGTTTAGCCTTCCTTAAAATTTTAAAAAATAATTGATCTTAATTAGGACAATACCACTAGTACTAATAGTATATATAAATTTTTTAGCTAAAAATATTTACTCAAAATTTAGGTTGTGGACTAGTGTTCCTAAAATTTAATTATTTTTTCGTAATTGTTATATATAATTTAAAAATTAGAAGGTTAACTAATTGTACCATATATACATATATATATTAATTTATTTTATTTAAATATAATTCATAATATCAATTATAATTTTTTGGGTCCCCTAACTCAAAATTCTGACTTTGTAATGTAATAGATATTTGAACACAATTTGCATTACACTCGAATGCTATCTAATGAGAGGTATTTCTTGACCAACCGAAGTAAACAGCAGACCACGTAATTCACCTTGGGCCTCCCCATCATAATGCCGAGCAGTGTTGATCGAGCAGAGGTGAACAAGTCAAGTATCAGTCAAGCTGGGTGACGAGCAGTGCTCGAGGTATAATCACTATAATTCCGTGATTCGTGTCTGTAATATAGTGATTACCATCAATTTAGGATTATCATCAAATTAATTTGAATTCAATATTTTCCTTATCTGAACAAGGAAACCATGGCAAATCAAGGAGGATTCTAATTCAATTCCAATTATACCTCAAGGAAGGATTATTATAAATAAAGGATAAATCAACCCTAATAGGTATAAGATTCTAAACCTACCGTTACTCAGTTAAATTGAATTCTGATAATTCTTTACTAACTTAAGCGTCAGAGGACATTTGATATGTATCACACTGATGTGTTCGTATGTTGCAAATTTCAGATCGAGATTTGGATCGAGGTCATGAAGTTTCACCTTCATCACTATCATTAAAAAAAAAAAGAAAAAAAAAAAAAAGAGCAATGGAAGAAGAAGTTGCCATCAGGACCCGAAGTTGGAGTTTTAACTTTCAAACCGGTTGAGCTAATGTTGCTGGCTGCAAATTTTCCTCATTGGAAATGGTTGTTAAGGAGACTACCTGGGGGAAGACTGACATGCATTGATGACGTAAAAATAAAAGGTAAAATTGATGAGATCATAAGATTTAGACCAAGACTCAATAATGGATGCTTTTATGACCCAAAAGGGCAGATAATAAGGAAGAGGAAAAAGTATGATTCCAATTTCCATAACGAAGAAAGTTTGTTGGTCTTCGAGGGCGTTTTTGATTAAATAACTTGAACTAGGGTAAAGTAGTGTCTTTCTATCCAAATTGAGTGGGTGGACCATCAACAACTCAATTCTCCACTAAAATACTTTTCATTTTTTTAACTTATTTATTCCTTTTATTCATTCTTAAGTGATAACGAAAGCAAGATTAATTTAATAAGAACTCATTTGAAATAATTGGAAGAAAGTTAAAAACGAGGCTATGGTAGCTAGAGGAAGACGTAAAACTAAAGTACGTTTTTCATTTGGAAAGTTTAATCGGTCTTTCAATTTTTGATCATTTAGTTTTTTAATTTTTTATGAGATAATCAAAATTATCTTATTATTTTTTAATTTTTTTAAATTATGAAGGACAAAAATATCAAATTAACAAAAAAATTAAATAGTCAATTAACAAAAAATTAACATTTTTTTCTTTCCCAAACAAATAAAAAAAAATTTATTTGTTAGTAACGAACTACAAAAAAAAATAAAATAAAATAACTTTTTTCCTTCTCAAATTAAGTTTAAAACAGACAGGATGGAAAAAATGAAAAAAAGAAACATGATGAGAAGAGTAAATTAAGGGTAAGTGGGATAAAAAGTGGGTGGTTGTGGTAGGGATTATAATACTGAGTAGAAGCCAATCAATAATAAGAATAATGAGAACATATTTTCAAAACAAGTAAAAAAAATTTCAATTTCTCTTTTTGAAAATTATAGTAAACATATGATAATAAAAGTGCTATGAATTAGCATGCTGTCATTTTCAAATTCCAAAATCCATAAAACAAAAGAAAATTAGATAATAAAATACTCTACAAAAATACTTTTGCTGGACTAGTCAAAAAGTGAATTATTATTGAGTTTGGAAATAGCACCAACAGTGTTAAGTCTGGTGCATTTTTATAGGTGAAGCGGCCGGTGTTTTGAATTTGGTTGAGAATTATTACATAATGCATGCTATCAGTTCTATTTTCATTCTTCATTGCCGTCACCACCTACCTACCAATCATATTATCACCAATGTCATTGTTACTGTAATATCACCACTACAATGACACACCTAATCATCACTATTTTCAAAAGCAAAACTATTGTTTTTGTAGGAAATATTTAACTATTAAATTTTAATTTAACAGTTTTGATAACAAGTTACTGAACTGACTAAATTCATTTCCTCCTATTGTTGTCAAGGTGAATAACCAAAAAATCTTCACTTCTTACCATTACTTTTTTACTCCATATTATTTTTGATATTTTTTGGTTTTTTTTTTTTTACAAAATTGTAAGTACAAAATATAATTTATGCATTTTTTTTTAAATAACAAATAAAGAAAACAAGAAAAACTTGCATGAAAACAAAAAAGCTAATTGAAAGTACTAGATGCCAGCTGATATACATGTTTTGAATATGTTTTCATTTTACATTTTTGAAATTAAAGAAAACAACTGATATAGTATTTAGTCACTCGTGTTTTTAATATATATTTTAGAAAATAAAAAATAAATTTATACATAAAATACAAAATAACAAAAAGTCATTTCAAGCATTTTTAACACAAAATAAAAAGAATTACAAAATATGAAAAATAAAAAATATCAAACTAAATGCATTTTTACTATCCTTAAAACTTGAATTTGAAAAAAAAAAGAAAAAAAGAAAAAAAAATATAAATACAAATTAAATGCCATCTTACCGCGCCAACTTTGACTACGTTTAGCGTAGGGGAATGGGTTGGAATTATTCCGATGCTTCATTTTCTTTCCCCATTGTATGTTATAAGAAGTAGATTGACTTGCTTTTTATGAAATGTGAATTCCAACAAAATGTGAAAATGCTCATTTTCTGTAATGACCTAGATTAAGTTTAATTTATATTTTATTATTCAGTACTTTTAATTTATTATTAAATTTAACAATTTGCATTTTATTTATCTAAAGTTTGGGCTGCATTTAAATAGTCAAATTTGGCAATATTCGAGAGGAATTTGAAATTTAGAGAAAATATATAATTTTCCTAAAATTATAGAGGGAGGATATGTAATTAATTAAACTTATTAGGGCTAAAATCCAGCTGCTATATATAATACCATATACATTCATGCAAGGAAAAAAAAAAAAAACAACAAAAAAACAAAAACAAAAACCCTGGAGAGTAAGAGAGAGTTTCTCATAGCAGCCGGGGAGGCCGGAGTTGGATCGCCGCTGCCCAAATCTTTCTTTGCCGTCGACTGCATAATAAAGATAAGGGGGATGGGAGGTAGTTGTTCAGTTCTTCGGTGCTTTAGCATGGACTAAATCGGGTTAAATGTTGTTCTTTCATAAAAAAACGTGTGCAATTTAATGATATATATGTATGTATCTATGTTATAATACTAAAACAATATAATTTCTCTCTCCTAATCTCCTTCACCCTTATCGTACATGACATGCTTTTTTACTCTCCATTTCATTTTTTTTTATAGAATTTTGAATTATTTTTAAATTCTTTCATTCTCTCTTCTTTTCTTCTCTTTTTTAATTCATAAACCTTTGTGTTCTTTGTCCCATATCGCTAAAACTCTACAATTTCACTTTTTCGTTTTTGCATAAAACTATTAGAGTTATGGCATATGATTTCAATGCATGTGAAGGAGTTCATAAGTTCCCAAAAAGGGGCCAACTTGCTAGGGATGACAATGAGGTAGATCGGAGGTGGATATGTCAATATCTAAATCCGAATTCTGAACCCTCTATCCGCCTCCAAATCTGTCTCGAACTTCGAATAAATTTTTTTTGGATCTCCATTTCTGCTCCAAATGAAGAACAGATATATTCATAGATATCCAAAAAACTAAACCCTCGGTCTGCCTCTGAATCTACCCCTAATTTAATACATAGCTTAATTGCATATGTAACCTATTACTACCAAATAATTCATCTCTAAAACTAAAATAATACATAAACATCATTATAATAATAATTCATTAAAGTAATACATAAATATCTCCAAAACTAATATTTCACCAAAATACTATTTCACCAATTGATACATAATTCCAAAGTGTCAACATTATACCAACCCAAAGTAGCAAATACAAAATACAATGGTTCATAACATAATTATTAATCCCAATTTCTTGAACTTCTAAAAAGCATCCACATCCAAATAGGGTTGTTTGGGTCTGTTTAGATATTTCTTGAGGCAAATTGGTATAAATTCGGATTGAATATCGAATTCAGGGTGGATTGGGCAGAAGCAATCCTATCCACATATCCGATCCGATATCCAAATTTTTTTAAAATAAAATCCAATTTTTTTTTAAAATAAAATCCAAATCCAACTCGATTTCTGAAAAAATCCGAATCTCACATCCTATCGGCTCAAATAATAGATCGAATTCAGACAAGTCGGCTAAGATGGCCATCCATACAACTTACTTGGGTTCCAAAAAAGAGACCCACTTAGTAATAAATATGATATGAATGAATTTATGACTTCAAAAAAAAAAAGACCCACTTACTTATATACTGGTGTAAAATTTATATATTTCAAATACATTAGGAATTAAATTAAAAACACAAAAAAATTAAATTAAATTAAAAACACAAATAAAAATACTTAAATAATAATTAAATTAGTTCACTCAAGACAACTCTTAAAATGTTTAAAATATAAAATATAAAAGAATATCGAAATATTAATTAGGTTCAGAAATAGTTATTTTTTAAATTTAATTTGGTCACATTGATTATATTTGTTTTATTTTATAAAGCACGTATTATATTTTTTTATTTGAGTTATTTTTATAAAACAACAAATAAATTGTTATTTTTAATATTAGTTATTTTTATAAAACTAATAAAATTTATTTTAATATGGTTAAAATTAATAATATTTTTAACTCAAGTTAATTTTGCAAAATGAACTAATAATTAAAAAAACATATATTAAAATTGACAAACTCTTAAAATAAAAAAGAGAGATTTGAGCAATTAGATATGTTTGGGATTTAATATATATTTTAAACCTAACCAAACTTGATTTTTCAAATTAGGTTGAGTTAAGATTTGATAAAAATATAAGTTTTTACTACGCATATAGAAATTTGATTTTGATTAACCTTATCGATTCATTAAAACTTACATAAATAAAAAACAATATAAATATAAAATTATACTTGATTATGCAACTTCATTATATACATACTACAAAACACTTGATCTGGTTAAATATTTTCTTGCTAAGTGATCCATTCGCAAAACTTTTATTTTTTTTATTAATGTAAAATATTGAATAATCCTGTACATCGCACAAGTTAACACTATTTGTGTATATATCATTGTGTGGTTTGGTGATAAACTGCATTAGGTATAATTGTTCAACCCAACTTGTAATGGCTCTATTTTTAAATAAATAAATAAATGAATGAATAAAAGTATTGTAGTTTAGGGATTTAGAAAAGATTGATGTTATGTTTTAGTTTAGATTGAGTGGTACTAAAAATATCGGATATACTTGTATAAAAGTTGAAAGTCTCGAAATTCACATAGGGTTAGTGATTGTGTCTAGTAGGCTATTAACATACAAAGCAAACAAATGCCTATGGATGGCATATATTTTTTCTATGGCTTCGGCCTAGAAAGAAGATATCGAAGGATGATGTGATTAATATTTCTAAGGGTTTAGCCTAGAAAGTAGATGCTGAAAGATAGTATATATTGATTGGTCCTATAGTGACAGGATAACCAAGTAGTAGTACCTAAAACTAATGTGTTTTACCTTGAGGTGTTATGTGATATTAATAAACGGTTGAATTGTAAAAGAAGATATATATGAAAATATAAATTTAATTTCTTATTATATGAAAATACAAATTTAATTTCTTATTTAAGATTATTGTATGAAATGTTATTTTATCTGAGATATTTCATTTAGCAGTATGCTAAGGCATTAATGCATTTATATTATAATTAGAGTTCCGAGTACATGTGGTATTAGCGTTTATCCCCTTATAGCTTGTGAAGTAGATACTAATTTTAAGTTACATGTTGGACTTTCTAAACAAAGAAATTAAAATCTTATTGTTTTTTTTTTCTTACATTACAATTTTACAAAATTATTTAAATAAAATGTAATAAACATCTGTTTGTAAGGTAAACGTTAATTGTTTATATTTGATTTTGGGAGACTATTTGGGCTTGGTTTTGGAGGTTTATAGTTTTATTTTTGGAGCTTTGTTGCCTAATTGGTTTTGATTAAGGCACTTAAAATATGAATTTATTATTTTTTATATTTGTTCCTCTATAACATGTATGTATGGCTCTGACGTAGGATAGGAAAAATAATTATATGGTTTAATATTTGATTCGCATATTCAAATATATGTGCTTATTTTTAAATGGACTTGACAAAAATAAATAGAGACAGAAGTTCATAATTTGTTAATCAGATATTTTATAAATTATATCTTCTTACATGTGCATCAAAAATTTGGTCAATCAACTGTGTTGGACTAAAATTCTTATTACTGTGTAAATTAAAAATAAGTATTTTGATGAAATTTGCTATAATTTTGATGTGTTTCTTTAAACACTTAGTTGATTTGGTATATATCTTTCCATATTTTTATTTATGGAATTTGAATTAATATTTGACCCATTTAAAAAAATAATGATGAGCAATTAAAAGAAATAATGGATCCTGGCTTGGAAAGGCTGCCAATGGACTAGAGTGCAACCATCTTATTAACATGTTGATTATCAAAATAACTACCCACTGGAAAAAGACAATATAAAGGAAATAGCTATCTACCCATAGGTGTGTGAAAGCCACTAAGACTTTGAAAGAGATATTCATAAAGAAAAGAAAAAATTTGGATGGTTGAAAATTAATTGATAATATCTCATGAAAAATTCAAAAATTGAAAATAAAATCAACAAATTGCTTTCAATGCATTGGGTGCTTCAAATTTATTTTTTGATCTTGTGATTTGTTTGAGGGGAAAAATATATGCTTGATTTGTTGTACCCTTACACGAGCACAAGCATTTGTTCGATTTTATGTCTCAATTCATCTCATGACACGATCTTGAAATTTATTTGGGAAGATGAGTTTTTGTTCAATTAAACTTAAATTGATTGAATGATTGATTTATATCTTTGAATATAGGAGAATTAATATTTCTTTGATAGATTTATTGTGAATTTTTTTTATTTTTCATAATTTTTGTCATGTATTTTTTTTTTTGGCACGAAATAGCCTGTGGTAGATTTTCTAGAGTAACTTGCAAGATGAAGGAGCTGGTGGTGGAAGAGTGGCTATTTCTAATTTATGCTATGATTATATTTCTTTACTTTTCCATAATTCTGCCAATTCTAGTAACAAAAAAAGTGGAGAGTAGAAAATCTAATCAATAGCTTTATTAATTAGTCCATGGAAACTTGGTCTGTAACATTTTAGTGGCCTTGTGAACTTGAAACTTGAACTTACTAGTATACGCTGTGGATGAAAGTTTTTTTTCCCTTTATTCTTGCCATTTGATCTTTTGATATATTTGTTCAGGTGTTGTAGATTAATTTTGAAATTTAAGGTCCATTTAGCGCGATATAAAACGCTGAAAAATTCTAAAAATCTCTAAAAGTTATTCACTTTTTATTTCATTACATGAATTACGAACTCACAAATTATCTCACTTTTTGTTACTCCAAACGCCTCCTTAATTTAAGTTTTGTTATACAATTGACAAGGAGGAGATTGTAAAATTTTATGTTAGCAAATCCAAAAAATCTTGATTTAAATATTGCAAATATATTTATTTCTTATTTTGAAAAAGAAAAGAATAATTAAAAAAATTAAAAAGATCTATTTATTGCCAGAATAAGATAAACTGCAATCCAAGTCCAAGAAGGAATAGAGATGAATTCTACACAGATTAGGACTTAGTTGTACACATATGCAAAATTTTAGTAGAGGATGCAAGCAACTCCTAGGGAGTGCGAGACTATGATCCAAGCTCATAGGAAACCCGTAGAGAGCACGAGGGTGCAAGCTAGTTGATTTGAAGCTTGGAACAAATTCTAGTAGACCTCACAGGCTGATTCCAAGCAACTCGAGGGGTCGAGCGTCTTCACAGGCACCTCGTTGGAAGCTCGAAAGATTGACCTGTCGAAGATTCTGAAGATTTTGCTTTTGTTTAGAAATTTGATACATGAGTAACAGTTTAAATAGGACTATGTCTGTATATATATGTATATGCACCCAAACTTAATGTACAAAAACAACTAAAGGGGGCACATTATTTAGTCTTTTGAGAGATTTTCTTTTTGGTGAGCTTAACAGTCTTTCACTTCTTTTTTTGTTTTCTTTTTTTTTTTTTTAATCTTTGTCAAGTCTATTTACCTTCTAAGGATTCAGAAAGTCCACTTAGTCTTGGTTTATCATGGAATTGAGCAAACGTGTCGAAAGGATTCGTACATAGTTCAAGTAGAGTCTTGTAATCTAGTTATATAGTGAAATTATTTTTGAGGTTTTTCCTTGGATAGGGCTCTCTCCATTAATTCTCTAGTATTATTATCTCTATTGTGTGTAATTGCTTTTTAAGTTAGATTTGGAAAATTTTAATTATTTCATAAAATTTAATAAGCAACGAATTAACACAAGAAACCTAATTTAAGGAAATGTGATGAAGTTTAATTTTCATTATTGGGGTCATACAAGGTACTAAAAAAGTAGGTGCTAGTGCCCAAAGATTGAAAGCTCCAAAACTTGTGTAGGATTAGTTATCATTACCAGTAGTCTAATAACCTATAAAACGTGTCATATACTTTATAGGATATATTACACTTGGATTGTGTGACCGAATGCTTATCTATGCAATATATGTTGGACTTGGATTGCAAGATTAGTAGCCATTAAGTGGCATGAGATTGTACATCTGGGACTATAAAAGCAGTTGTATCCTATAGCTAAGGCTTGGAGAGTTGTATTTGGGTTTAATTCTATGGCCATAGACTAAACTTACAGAGTAGCTGACCTACAATTTGTATTAAGATGTAATAATGTGTGTGATGATGTGATATGATGAGAATTGTTTAAGACTACAAGATCATGGGTAAGAAACTGTATAAGTGGAACAGTGTGAATATTATGATTAGATTGTGGGTTATTTGAGATTGTCATATCAACTTGTTTAGTACTACTTTTAAACGTTGAATTTTCTATACAAAATAAGAAATATGTCCATATGGATACCAAGTACATGTTGACTTAGTGCTCACCCCTCGTACAGTTAATATTGCAGGAATTAATACTCTTGATGGGCCAGTGGCCTAGATACAGGTCATGGATAGTTTCGACAGTTTGTTCTTATTTCACATTTCATTATTTTGGATTATAATGTGTTGACTTCTAGTTTTGGGCCCATATTTTTTACGTTGGTCTATGTGGCCCTTTTGTGGCATTATTAAGACTTTAGAACATTCAAATTATGAATATTGGTATATTAATTCGCTTTAGCTCTAAGATGGTATATTTTGTGCGATTTGATGCTTATTTGTGGGTTTGTCCCCATGTCCCGAGGTCACGAATTTTAGGGCATGACATACAAAATGTAAAATGTAACTTAAGCTTTTATAGTTCATCTTCTTTCTTTTTATACCACACACACACACATACATATATATATATATCTATATATATTCCTATTTCACCTTCTGTTTCCATCATTAAAATATTTAACTAACCTTACAAACATCTTCATATGCTTGAGCAAATATTCAATAATAAAACATTTAAATACCAATTGTCATTTTTTTCTTCATTGTCATATTGCCACACATATATATAAAATAGTATTTGTTAGCTAATCAAGCTTCGAAATAGTTTAGTAACTATAGTACATGGCATCGTGAACATACTTTGATCATGTAAATAATTACAAATGCACACACTCCTATGTTTAGAGAATTCTGTAATTGATAGATTTGAGAAGAACATGACTGGTGTGTTTTACGAAATTTATTCTTGACTTTCTTTTGTATTTTTTGTTTGCCAATAATTTTATTCTTGAAGTTTGATGTTGGTGAATCCCTCTAGTATTTTAACTAGAGAGAACATATTGTAATACCTATTCTTTTGATAGTGGAAGGTTTAGGAGGGCTTAGGTCTTTGTGGGGTTTTTTACTTTTCTCATTGGAGAGGTTTTTCCCCAATTAAACTCTCATGTGTTGTGGTTTTCTTGTTGATGAATTTACTCTATTGTTTGTTTCCTTATAGGTTTACACAAGTTGGGTGAGAGGGTTGCTTTCGTTGTGATCTAATTGTTGTTTGTTATACCTCTCAACCCCTTCAAAGTGGTATCAAAGCATTGGTTGGTGGGTTGTTTTGACTTGTGTGAACAATGGAGACAAATACAAATAAAGTGGTTGATTTAAATGGTTTAAACTATCCTATTTGGATGGGAAATGTGGAAGACCTTCTCTATGTAAAAGGCTATCATGAACCAGTATTTTCTACTAAGAAACTTGAAGATAAAACTGAAGAGAAGTGGAAGCTACTTCATTGACAATTGTGTGGGTATATCAGACAATGGGTTGATGATAATGTTTTGAATCATGTTAGTGCAGAGACACATGCACGTACTTTGTGGACCAAGCTTGAACAATTGTATGCTCGAAAAAACTAGAAACTGTTAGTTATTTTTTATAAAACAGATGATGTCCTTTAGCTATCAAGATGGAACTCTTATGGTAGGAATACATTCCAGGAGATCCTTAATCTGTTGGCCACAATGGGCATTACTTTTGATGATGAGATACATGGATTATGGCTTCTAGGTACTTTTCCAAACTCGGGCGAGACATTGAGAACATCATTGTCTAACTCAACCCCAGATGGTGTTATCTCTATGGATTAGCCAAGAGTAGTGTTTTGAATGAAGAAATGAGACGGAAGTTACAGGGTTCCTCTTCACAAGTAAATGTCTTAGTTACTGAGACATGGGGAAGGAGTAAAAGCTGAGGTGCAAAGACCAGAGACAAGACTAGAAGCAAGTCTAACAAATTTGTAAATGTCGAATGTTATCATTGTGGTGTAAAAGAACATATTCAAAATATTATTGGAAGTTAAAAAGGGAAAACAAAAAGAACAAAGATACAAATAAGAATGAAGACCAGGTTACATTTGTTGATGAATTTATTATTGTTTGTGATGATGATGTTATCAATCTTTCATGCCATGAGACGAGCTAGGTAGTTGATAGTAGTGCTTCTATTTATGCTACATCATGAAGGGATTTCTTTTCAACTTATGCAGTTGGTGATTTAGGAGTTGCAAAAATGAGGAACAATGGCCTAGCTAAAGTTGTTGGTGTAAGCGATGTTTGTTGGAAACCAATAATGGCACAATGTTGGTTCGTAAAAATGTGAAGCATATTCCTGACGTCCACTTCAACTTAATTTCTGCTAGAAGACTTGATGATGAAGGATTGTGTAGCGCTTTCCAAGGTGGTAAATGGAAGCTCACAAAAAGAGTTTTTGTTGTGGCTACGGCTAAAAGGCACTCAAAGTTATATTTGTTGCAGACAAGGCTCTCTAAAAGCAGTATTAATGCAGTGGAGAATGAAGATACAGTTGAGTTATGGCATAAGAGGCTGAGTCACATGAATGAGAAAGGCTTAGCCGTGTTAGCTAAGAAAGAATCACTACTTGGGGTGAAAAGTGCTCATCTAAGAAAGTGTACTCATTGTCAAGTTGGCAAGCAAACCAGAGTTCCTTCAAGACATTCACTAATTGCAGAAAGCCAAATGTACTTGATTTGGTACACTGAAATGCCTGTCGTCCTATAAAGACAAGATTACTTGGTGGTGTTCTTTATTTTGTGACATTCATTAATGATCATTTAAAGAAAATATGGGCTTATAGTTTGAAGACAAAGGATCAAGTGCTAGATATTTTCAAGGTGTTTCAAGCTTCAGTTGAGAAAGAAACAAGTAGAAAATTGAAATGTATTCGAACAGACAATGGAGGAGAATACTCAAGTCCATTTGATGATTATTGTAGAGAACAAGGTATTCGACATTAGTAAACACCCCCGAAGACATCTTAATTGAATAGTTTGGCAAAAAGAATGAACAGGACATTGGTGAAAAGAGCTAAATGTTTGCTTTCACAAGTAAGGTTGCCAAAATCTTTTTAGGGTGAGGCTTTGAGTATAGTTGCACATGTATTAAATATGACACTTTGTGTTCATTTACAGTTTGATGTGCCAAATAGAGTCTAGATAGGCAATGATGTTTTATATGATTATCTTTATGTCTTTGGTGTAAGGCACTTGTGCATGTTCCCAAAGATGAAAGGTCCAAGCTTGATGTTAAAACAAGATAGTGTATATTTCTGGGGTATAGTTAGGATGAGTTTGGGTATAGGTTTTATGATCCAATCAACAAGAAGCTTATTAGAAGCCATGATGTTGTGTTCATAGAAGATCAAAACATATAAGATATTGAGAAAGCTGATAAGACAGAGCCACAGTATAATTATGACCTAATCAACTTGGATCCAGTCCCTGTGATACTAACTCTAGCTCTAGCTCCAACACCAACACGAACAAAAACACTAGAACCAGAAAATATTGATGAGGTTTAGAATGACCAACTAGATGCAGTTGATGTGAACAAAAAATACTCCCATATAGGCTGAGGTAAATTATGATGTTAATGATCAACTAAAAAAACCAGAGGTACCAACTTCATTCGAGAGGCCTATTAGAACTAGATAACCTTCTAAACGGTATCTAGCTAGTATCTATATGCTACTTATTGATGGCAGCCCTGGAAGATGAATACAAGAAAGAGTGGATTGAGGCCATGAAGAATGAAATGAAGTCATTGTATGATAATCACACTTTTAAGTTCATAAAGTTGACTAAAGGTAAAAAAAGCTTTGAAGGATAGATGGGTGTATAGACTAAAGCAAGAAAAACATTGATCATGTCCAAGGTACAAAGCCAGATTGGTTGTCAAGGGATTTAACAAAAGGAAAGGTGTTGATTTTAATGAAATCTCTTCTCCAGTTATGAAGACGTCATCCATTCGAGTTGCTCTTAGTTTAGTAGCTAGTCTTGATTTAGAGGTTGAACATATAGATGTGAAGACTGCTTTCCTCCACGGTGATTTGGAGGAAGAAATTTACATGGAGTAGCCAGAGGGTTTCAAGGCAAAGGAAAAGAGGATTATGTGTGTAGACTAAAGAAAAATCTTTATGACTTGAAGCAGGCACCAAGGCAGTAGTACAAGAAGTTTGAATCAGTTATGGCGAAGCAACGTTATAAGAAGACAACTTCTGACTAATGCGTTTTTTGTAACAAAATTCTCTAATGATGACTTTATCATTTTGTTGCTCTACATAGACGATATGATGATTGTTGGAAAGAAAGCTTCTAGGATTGGGAACTTGAAAAAGCAATTGAATAAGTCATTTGCTATGGAAAACTTGGGACCAGCAAAGTAAATCCTTGGCATAAGGATCAGTTGAGACAAAAATGGCAAGAAGTTGTACATGTCATAGAAAAGTGCATTAAGAAAGTGCTTCAGAGATTCAATACGAATAAAGCCAAAGTGGTTAGCACTTCTCTTGCTACTCACTTTAAATTAAGCACTGAACAGAGTCCTTCTATTGATGAAAAGAAGAAAGACATGGAGAAAGTTCATATGCCATAGCAATGGGAAGTTTAATGTATGTAATGGTGTGTACAAGGCTAGACATAGCTCATATAGTTGGTACAATGAGTCATTTTCTTACAAATCCAGAAAGAGAACATTGGAATATAGTGAAGTGGATTATGAGATATCTTTGAGGAACATCTGATTTGAAGCTTAGCTTTGGATGTGAGAAGCTTATGCGAGTTGGTTGCACAGATGCTGACACGGCTAGAGATGTGATACTTGCAAATTTACTTCAGGTTATTTGATTACCTTTGTAGGGGGAGCCCTGGCATAGCAATCAAAGTTGCAGAAGTGTGTTGCCCTTTCTACCACTGAAGTAGAGTTCATTGCAACAACCAAAGCATGTAAAGAGTTGCTATGGATAAGAAAGTATCTTGAGGAGATTGGTTTCAAGCAAGAGCATTGGATGTGAGGTACTATTGGTTTCAAGCAAGAGCCTTGGTAAGAATTTTACCTTTCATTGAAGGTCAAAACATATTGATGTGAGGTACCATTGGATTAGGAATGTTCTAAATTTCAAGTTATTGAAACTTGAGAAAATTCATATGGATGACAATGGTTAAGATATGATGACTAAGTCTCTACCAAGGGAAAAGTTTGAAGTCTGTCGATTGGTGACCGAGATGGCAAATCTCCTTCCATATTCGGGAGGGGGAGATTTGTGGGTTGTCCCTCCTATGTTGGAGGAGACTAGCCTAATGTGATTGGCTTGATTAGTTCATAAATTAGGTCCAAATTTCTGAAGTGTCTTAGCCTAACTCAAAGCCCTTTTAGGACAACCAAAGGGTTCAAGCGGTAGGCTGCTTTTTAACTAAAAAATATAATAGAGAAAGAAGCCAAAGATAGCAGTACACAAGTGTAACGGAGAAGAATTGCAAATTTCTTTTCTCAAGTGCAGCAACTTTGAAATAGCGACCGCGAGATAATCAACCATTGGATCGACCTCAAATTTTAATAGTAGCTTGCAGACATAAAGATCATCATTATGAATGGTGGAGATGATGTTTAGAGTATTCTGTAAGTAGCAAATTTGAGAAGAACGAACAGCTGTATTTTGTGAGATTATTCTTGACTTTCTCTTATATTTTGTGTTTGCTAGAATTTTATTCTTGAAGTTTGATGTTGGGGAATCCCTCTAGTATTTTAACTAGAGAGAATGTGTTGTAATACCCATTGTTTTGATAGTGGAAGATTTGGGAGGGCTTAGGTCCTCGTAGGGTTTTTTACTCCTCATTGGAGAGAATTTTCCCCACATTAAATTTTTGGTGTGTTGTGGTTTTCTTATTGTTGGATTTGCTCTATTGTTTGTTTCCTTGTAGGTTTACACAAGGTGGGTGAGTGGGTTGCTTTTGTTGTGATCTAATTATTGTTTGTTATACCTCTCAACCCCTTCACAACTCACTTCCTAAAATTTTTCAAGGGTTTGAAAATCTCAAAACCAATCTTGGAACCATGCAACTGAGCCAATATATACATTAATTTAATCATATGCTAGTATCACATTAGACCACATTTCAATACATTCTAAATAAAATAATATTTAAGAAAATACGGATCATCACAATTAGTATGCCAAATAGCTCCTAAAAATCTGTGAGACACAAAAATTGAACAGTTCTATGAAGAAATTGGTTTCATTATGATTTTGAAAATTGTAAATCCATCAATTAATTCAGTGACGATCTTGGATTAGTATGTCTATACTATTATAATAAACATTAAAGATAATTGATGAGATTTTCTTTTTCCATATTCTTTCTTTCATTAACATCTTTTTAATTAATTATCCAAAATTTCAAAAGATGTGCAAGTAAATTTTTTTTATTGCTATTTTACATGTAATTTTAAATTTTTACTTTATATTCATTAATATTCTTTTACTTTTCCCTTCACAAGAGACAATTATGGTGTGCACTTCCCTTCGGTGTATATGAACTTTCCTTTGTGCAATTGCATTTAGTGTATATAAACTTTCTTTTTATATTTTACCAAAATGAATTCCAACAAATCGAAGCCAATTTTAACTACTTCATTTAAATTTAAATTTTATTTTATTTTACATAATATTTTTGACAACTCACGACATTTAAATTAATTTGTGTGTAGCTTAATTAATTTTTAAAATTCTAAAATAATAATAAAATAAGTCCCATTAATATGAAAAGAATTTCAACAAGTGGCTAGTAAAAAATAAATTCAAACGTAATGAGCTGCGCTAACCTTCATATATTATTCCATGTAATCTATCCCGAAATTTCTTGAACAAATCTTATATGCAAATCGTGTCCAAATCGAGAGAATTACTTATAGCCTTTTAAAATCAATAATTCCACAAACATCTCATAAAAAAAAAATGATTTTTATCAATAGGTCACCTTTTAAAATAGTCAATTGAATAGCGTATCACAATGATATCATCATTTAAAATAACGGATTTAAGAGTTAATTAATGAAAAATGATAAGATTGAGGGAGATCTAGTCAACCTAAATGACGTATTTATGGTGAAATTGTTATTTGAAATAGTGAATTTGTGAAGTCGTTATTTGAAATAGTGAATTTATGATTGAATTGATAAAAAAATATAAAGGTAAGAGAGATAGAGCTTGTTGAAACCGTCAATCTAAATAATGTAATTACAATGAAGTTGTCATTTGTAATAACGGATTTAAGGAATACATAAGGTCTGATTTTTTATAACTTAATGTGAATACTTTACTTTTAGCTTAAAAGTGTTAGGAAAAATAATTTCTAGCAGATGAGGCATCGTTTGGAATGCTATAAAACTCTAAAAATTTTATAAAATTCCAACAATTTCTATAACTAACTAAAATTTTCTATCACATTTTTATTTTTTCTGCCTTTACTAATTTAAAAAATTTTCAATATTTTGCTAAAAAAATAAAAATTCATAACGAGATTAATCGAGTGCGAATTTTTTTTTTCATAATCATATTCTTTGCGTCAAAAGCTTTCAATGAGTACCATTGTCGCTAATTTATCTCTATTTTTTAAATCCGTTTAGAACAGATTTGGACAAACCGTTTTAACAGTTTACTGGTTTGGAATCCGTTAGAACGAATTTGGAAGACCGTTCTAACGGTTTTTGCATTGTCTAGAGAGAGAAGAAATATTTTTTTGAATCCGTTAGAACGGATTTGAAAAACCGTTCTAACGATTTTGATACTATTCATCTCCAAAAAAAACGAAATTTAGAAAGAAATATCAAACGTCATTCTTTACTCAAATCACATTTTTTTTATTTTTTCTTATTTTTATTACTCCAACCGCTACATCTTGGAGATGTTATTTAAATTGGCAACTAACAGGTGTCCAATTCACGAAAGTATTTTTGACTGTCTTATTTGGATAATTTTGGTTTAAACGACTGCTTTGGATAAATCCTCCGTCCCAACCCCTTTTCGTTTTATTTTTTCTATTTTTATTTTTATTTTTTTTTTTGTGGCAAGTTCTTGTTTATTTTTTTAAAACTTTTTGACCATCCGGGCCTCTTTACGCATCTAGGTGGACCCCAATCACAATGGACGGTCAAGATCTTTCTGGGCAAATTTCTCTGAGCGGCAGGAAACAAGCTATAAAAATAAAATCCTGAGGCAAAACTTCCCACTTCCGGCCGTTGACGCCATGGAAAACATTAGCGAAGAATACAGACATTACTGGGAGACCAACATGTTCCTCCATACTCAAAGAACTTGACAGGTAGTTCTCCATTTCTTTCTCTCATCCCCAACACAAAATAAAAATAATATTAAATTAAATATATCTTTATATATTTCTATATATTTTCTCTTTCCTCTTGGATATATGCAGAAGTATGTATACAGTAGAATAGATTCAGAAAAAATAATTACAAAATTTCCCCAAACCATGTTGAATGAGTATAATAAATCTATTATTCTAAAATTGAAAATTAAAAATTCATAAAATAAAAAATTTTTACAAAATTACTACTGACCCATCGTCCCTCATAACATTTACTTGTTCTATTTAATGATCAAATACTATTTTCCATTAATTAATATTTGAATTTGTTCTCAAAACCAAATGGAGTTTAATTTGTTTTTTTTTTTTTATTTTCGAATGGGTTGTGTTGTGGTTTTAGCAGCTGGAGATTGGGGGAAGCGTTTTCCGGGTACTACGACTCGAGTTCGCCGGACGGAGCTCAATCGACGGCGGCCTCCAAGAATATTGCGTCGGAGAGAAACAGGAGGAAGAAGCTCAACGATAGGCTCCTTACGTTAAGGGCGGCTGTGCCCATCATTACCAAGGTCTCACTCTCTCTCCCTCTCCCAATCGAATATAAATTTTATCGGATAATACTTGAGAGATGTGTCTTGACCAATTAGTCAACGGAGAATTGCAGTGGAAAATAAGAGAAAAATTCATCAATGTTTGGTTGGTGGGGGTTTAAAGAGGAAGGAAGGGAAAAACTCATAAAAATAAATAACAATAAAAATAAGAAAGCCCACATATTCTCTCTCTCTTTATATTGTAGTTTCCTATTTTTTTTTTTTTTTTGGGTAAGTTGTAGTTTCCCTATCAATCTTTCTTTTTATTTTTTTTTCTTTCTATTTTAATTTTTTTAAATTTTTTTTCTCATTTCTATTGTATGAGTTTCATACAAAAGCCTTAAGTTGAGTCTACAATAATTCTGACACTACATGAGTCCTTAAAAATTATAACTCTACGTTAATATTGTACAACCACTACTACACGAATGGGTTTAATTGACCGCCTCTAAAGGGTCTGAGGCCATTGTCTATAAGTTTGTTGACTGTCTCACTACCGCTTTTAGATGGTTAAAAGCTGGTCGTGATACTTAGGTCGAGAAAAGGAATAGACAACTACTTTTAATCGTCTAATCTCTCGACCACCTAAATCGGTCACCATTTTAAGGGGGCCAATATTTTTGCCAGCCATCTCAAAGCGACCGTCAAAGTTTTGAAGCAGTCATCTATGCGCTTTAAAAAAGAAAGAAAAAAAAAAAAACTTGTTTGTTTTTGTTAAAACTTGTACATTCATACAATAAACTTATACGATGATGGTATTTGTATATTTAAATATAATTTTATTATAATGAAACGCAACAAAAATAATAAATATCACTATATTAAATAAATGATATTCTAATTTTTACATTTTCTTTAATTTTACAAACTATATACATAAAACAAAAGGTCTTCAAGTGATGGTCAAAACTGCAAGCAAACTCATCAAACCTAAAATAGATTTACAAAAAGTTAAATTAAATACTGATTCAAAATATAGTGAATGTATTTTAAATTAAAATCATAAACAAAATTAACGCATAAAACTTTAACCAAATCACAAACATAAATTTTCCAGAAACATTTCAAGCGATTTGTGGCTCGGACTGGCACGCAATTGTTAATGTAAGTTCTAAATAGGTTATCTCACTCCCCGTCGAATTACGTTCACAACAAAGCCGTATGCTCGATTTGAGCACTCAACGCCTCATTAAAAGCTTTAAGTTCCACAATTTCACTACAAGCTTCCAGAGACCATTCTGAACGATCCATGGCTCGGAATGGCGCGCGGTTTATTCCTACAAGTTTTAAATGGGTTTATCTTGCTTCTGTCGAGTGACATTCATAACAGATGCCGCATGCTTGGTTTGTGCACTTAACGTCGCGCTTCAAATTCCAAAGTTCCATAGTTTCACTTATAAGTTTCCTGAGGCCATTCTGAGCGATCTGTGGCTCGGAATGGCGCGGGTTCATTCCTGTAAGTTTTAAATGGGTCTATCTCACTTCCCATCGAGTTACTTTCACATCGAATGCCATATGCTCGGTTTGAGCACTCAACGCTGCGTTTTCAAGTTCTAAGTTTCACAGTTTCGCTTATAAACTTCCTTGGGCCATTCCGAGCGATCCATGGCTTGGAATGGTGTGTGGTTATTCTTGGAAGTTCTAAATGGTCTATCTCACTCCCTGTCAACTTACATTCACAACGGACACCGTATGCTTGGTTTGAGCACTCAACGTCGCATTTCAAGTTCTAAGTTCCACAATTTTACTTATAAGCTTCCTAATGCCATTTCGAGCGATTCATGGTCGGAATGGTGTGGGGTTCATTCCTATAAGTTAAATGGGTCTATCCCACTCTTTGTTGAGTTACGTTCATAACAAACACCATATGCTCGGTTTGAGCACTCAACGCTATGTTTCAAGTTCTAAGTTCCACGATTTCACTTATAAGTTTTTCGGGGCCATTTCAAGCGATCCGTGGCTTTGAATGGCATGCGGTTCATTCCTATAAGTTCTAAATGGGTCTATCTCACTCCTCGTCAAGTTACATTCACAATGGATGTTGTATGTTCAATTTGAGCACTCAACATCGCATTTCAAGTCTAAATTCCACAGTTTTACTAATAAGATTTTTAAGACCATTCCAAGTGATCCGTGGCTCGGAATGGCACGCGGTTTGTTCTTGTAAGTTCTAAATGGGTCTATTTCGCTTCTCGTCGAGTCACGTTTTATAGTGGATGCCGTATACTCGATTTGAGCACTGAACGTCACGTTTCAAGTTCCAAGTTCTACAGTTTCACTTATAAGCTTCCTAGGGCCATTCCGAGTGATCCATGGCTTAGAATGGCGCGTAGTTCATTCCTACAAGTTCTAAATGGGTCTATCTTGCTTCCCATTGAGTTACATTCACAACGAATGCCATATGCTCGGTTTGAGCATTCAACGTCGTATTTCAAGTTCTAAGTTCCACAGTTTCATTTATAAGCTTCCCGGGGCAATTCCGAGCGATTGTGGCTCCGAATGGCGCACAGTTCACTCCTGCAAGTTCTAAATAGGTCTATCTCGCTCCCCGTCAAGTTATGTTCACAACGGACACCATATGCTCAGTTTAAGCACTTAACATTGTGTTTCAAATTCAAGTTCCATGGTTTCCCATCTCTACGTTAAATCATGTATTATCGTTTTTTTTTATAAAGAGTACTGCATTTTAACATTGATAATTTACTTATGTAAGTGAGAATAATTAAAAGTTTACCTTGTCAAGATCAAGGCCATAGCCTAAAGGCTCGCGTGGCTCGGTGCAATCATTGCCTTTCTGCATTTTTAAATTAGAAATTTTAGGGAGAATATAATTTTGTAAACTTAAAACTATATAAGAATTGATTAATATAGGGTTATTGTTCAATATGTTACCTGAGTAGGCTGTCGAGGCCCATAAAACTCCACCTGTGGCTTATCACACATATGGTCCGTACGCTAAACCATCTCACAAAACTCATCATGGACCTCGGCTCGAATTGAGGCATGCACCTCAGCCTGACTCTGTATAGAGCTCGACCCAAACCTTGGCTCATAGTTCATCTCGTAATTTTACCCAAAAGTGTCCAGGTGAGCGACAATGAGGGCCTCGATCTCCTTGTCAGTGTGCCTCTGGGAGGCTACAGATAAGGTAGCTACGGTGGCCAGTCGAACCACGGATCAAGGTATGCCACGGCCCACGCCATGCGTATAACCGTGCCCATCCCATCTTATAACCTAGGCGAAGATGGCATCATGCCACTCCATCAAGTCTCGCTCAACCTCTAGGAGCTTGGTGATCCGTGTCTGGACTGATCAATGATAGAACGAATGTCAGGGTGCTGGATATTACGTATCCTCTCGAATACACAAAGCCAATCAATCAGGATCCCCTTTGCATACATCTATGTAAAAGACAAAAATTTAGTTATGAAAATGCAATAATTACTAATGCGAGAATAGAAACACACGAATAGAAATTTGGATGATTAAATTTAACTACATACCTCATAAGCATGTCTTGTATATGCCTTCCTCTAGACGTGAGCGCCGGGCCAAGGTTAGCCCAATTTGCTGAGTTCATCACCGACTCAACCTGTGTTCATAAAGTTATAATTGTTTAGTAACAAATCAAAATATAAATTCACATGCAATAAAGTTAAAAACTTAACTATATTATACCTATACTGCAGGACTGGACTAGTAAGAGACAAGGTCCGACCATTACTTTGGTACCACACACGAGGGACACTGCTATAATATGTCCAAAGCTCCCTCGAATATTGTAAAGAACTTCCTCTTGATCACACAATTATGGTCCTTCCACTTCTTTCGATACTTAGCCATATAGACAGGCCGAAGCTTGGTAGGACAGTTAACCACATTATCCTATTTCATTATTAAAGATATATTAGTGAACAAAATGCAAACAATGATAGATTGAACTAAAAAAGTGTTAAGTTTACTTATCATAACCTCTTGCCAAATGCAGTCCATGTCTCTATGGGCATGGCCGCCTAATCCATGAGAGACAAAGGCATAAGACGTCTATCACGGATTATCACGCCCAACTACCTCGTCAGTCTGTGCTCGACTTCCCTATCAGGTGAAAGTAGCTACTGAACTCAACCTGAAGAGGCTGACCGCTACCCAATCCCATGGGGGTGGTGGGATCTCTCGTAGCGCGAGAGGCTACTGTGGTACTCACAAATACTATAATTATTTATTTCAATTTGAGAGTTAATGATGTAAGTAAATGAAATTTCGTAATATAGATGATTCATTTTATGCATGTCTAAAAGATATATGCCTGAGGCAATCACCGTGCCAATCTTAGGTGTGGGCATCTAGAGGGTAGTGGGACCTTCAGTTGATGTGGCAAGGGTGGTGGATGTTGGGGACTAGCGGGATGTCAACGCGGCGTGACACCCATGACTGGCGGTAGGTAAAAAAGGTAAGGTGGAGCCAGTGGCAGAATGGGGGGACACGGTCCAGTACCTTGATGGGAGAATCTTGTAGTAGTGAGTAGTCGAATCCAAGGGGACATGAAAAGGCATCGATGCTAGCGCTGGTGGAGGTTATGCTGTCGAGGGGCAATGGTAAAGCAGCGGCTAGTAGCGAGAGTCAAAGCTGGTGGCTGTGGGGTCTGCAGGATGGGTGTGGAAGTGGATATGGAGGCCTGAGTGGGCTCGGGGGCTTGTGTGGGATCGGAATCCATCCAGGCTGGGTATCAACTAGGTTGAGTGGCGTCTGCATTGATATAGGGCTTTTCTTCCCCTGTTGTGGCAGTTGCGGGACGTGCACGGGTCAACCGTAGCTGTTCCCCCATAGTAAGTAGATGACATCTTTTCCTACCATGTGCCATCTACTAATACTTAAGTGTTAAAATATGCATTAGTGTCAAATAATATTGAATACATGTCTATATTTACATATATATTACCAAGTTGCCAAAGTATGTAATACATCTCTGAATTCAACAGTGAACGTAATGCAATACTGAAGCATGTCATGCATCTTGAAATTCTACTGTATCTCTTTCCACTGTCCCCCTGACCCAGTCAGCATCCTGTTCATGAGCAAGCATGACGGTGTCATTAACTCTTGCTTGGGGTATCTTTCTACCTCCGGAGAGTCGTTATCAATCTCAAATACCCCTCTTCTTGACCTTTTTACTACAACATGCCAAGTTGGATCTGTAGGGTCTTTGACGAAATAAACTTGTTCAGCCTAAAACACTAGAATATGTATGGTTCATCACTGATCCAATCTTCTTTGTACAGGAGATTGTTGAAGTTGACCAACGTAAATGATAGTCGTGGCGTTTTACACCATATCTGGGGTCTACCCGATCACACTTGACAACACTTTAAGCTCGTTATGGTATCTAATTTCAATAATATCTGTGAGTAACTCATAATAAAAGAAGATTTTCACATGAGAATTGATATCCTTTCAGCTTAAAAAATTAGGGTATCACTTTGGTACAACACTTTGGTACAAAACCGATACCCATTGACGTCACACAATTTGTAGCAGTGCTGCGGTAAATGGTCTTCGCCAGTGATTGGATTTCGTTAGATAAAGTATTTTTGGACGTTCTACGCATTATGTGCACATAATTGCATGTTTAAATGAGTTAGGATGTAAATAATCCAGACAAATATAAGAGAAACGATAAAATAAACCAGACTTATGTCTTACATGCTCTTTGAACCATACATGGAATGAGTTAAAGTGTTCAGTATATACTATGTAATCAGTTGCTCGAGGCAACCTCTGTTTTATTTCGGTCAAGTGTTTTATGTTAAGAAAAATTTAAGCAACTAGTTAGGAATGTTGATATTCTATAATAAGTTAAAATACATTTTGAATCAAACTATGGCAACTCACTGGATGAATGGTCGATCCGATACGTGTTGAATAGGACATATAAGTGACTTGGAACCTACGAATTGTTGGTGAGATTAAAGGATGTTCCATCCCTAACTGGACCCTCACGAATTCACTGGGGATGAGTCAATTTGGTTTTGTTAATGTAGCATTAATACTTAGAGTTAATATAGCATTAATGGTTAGTGTATCTGACACTTGGTCACCGAATGGTCACCAAGGTAAGTTATATAGTCTCTTCTTTTTGTGTATATAAATCAGCACACACTGATTTAAGTGTGTGAAAAATGTTCATCACAATTTTATCATGGTATCAGAGCAAGATTGGTGAGTGTGATTGAGTAAAATAGTTGTGTAAACAGTGAGTCAGTGAGTCACTCGCTGTTTATCAACATTCACTGTCAAAACCAAGGTCCCGTGTCATTTTCAAAGCAAAGGTCATCAAACCTTTGCTTGTCCAGTTGGTCATAGCACCAAGATCGATCGCCGGAAGTAGACGACCACCGTCGGAGGAGCGCCGCCGCCGGAGAAAGTCCCACGCGCCTCCACGCGCCTCTACTATCACTGCACGTGGGCTTCACATGCCGATGCCAAAGCCGCGCGTGAGGGCGCGTGTCTCGACGTCTGAGTTTTGACCTTCTTTGCCGATTGTTCTACTGTCTGTGACGAGTTTACTAGTGTAATCAGATTGGTAATTAGCCAACCTTTGTTTGGTTCCTCTCCTTTGTCATCACTGTTCATCTGCCGTGTATCCTTGTTACTGTTCAAAGTTACATTTTTGATCTTAAATGGCTGTTGGAACCCCAATTGATCAGAAGATAATGAGTGGTTCTGTTCCAATTCCACAACTGACAACTCGAAAGTTGAATAGAACGAATTACATCCAGTGGTCCAAGGCAATTAAGATTGCTTTAACTGGATATGATAAGAAGAAGCATTTAACTGAGCCAGCACCTCCTGAAGATGATCTAAGTTTGATATTTGGGTCCAAGAAGATGCCCATCTTGTTAGTTTGCTGTGGAATTCCATGGAGCCCAATATCGCTGACATGTGTACTCACTTAGACACATGTAAGGATATATGGGAATATATTCGTCTGTTGTTCTCCAGTGATCTTACTCGGATGTACGACCTATCACTGGAATTCTTTCAGCTCCAGCAGTCCGGTAAGCTAGTTACTGAGTACTTTGCTTCTCTCAAGCATGTTCATGAGGAATTGAACTCTCTGTAACCATTATCCGCAGATATTAATGTTATGTAGAAACAGAGAGAATAAATGGTGGTGCTTTGTTTTCTTGCTGGGCTAGATCCTGAGTTTGAGCCTGTCAAAGCCCAGATACTCAGTGGGGCCACTCTTCCCTCATTCGCAGAGACATATTCCAGGATTATGAGAGCTGCATCTAAGAATCATCAACTAATTCTGAGCCTGCACGTTCTGCCTTAATTAGTCAGACTCCCTTAGATAATAAAAGCCTTGTTCATCTGTCTTCATCTCAGTATAATGAACGTGGACGTGGAAGTCGTGGCCGTGGTCCTGGAGGTCGTGGTACTAGACCAAGATGTACTAATTGTGGCCGTTCTGGACATATTACGTAGAATTGTTGGGATCTTCATGGGAAGCCAGCTCACATGGTTCATGCTGTTACATCTGATGCTCCTACTTCCTCTGATAAGCTTAGTGCAGGAGAACCATCCACTATGACTCTCTCAGGAGAGGAATACGCTAAGTTCCTCTAGTATCAGAATGCTCATCAGGCATCTCTTCCAACAGCCTCTTTAGCCCATCGAGGTAATCCCACTACATGTGTATCTACCTCTTTAAATACATCTTGGGTCGTTGACTCTGGTGCTTCAGACCATATGTCTGGTACATCTTCACTGTTCTCTAGTCTTCAGTGTTCATCCATCTCCAATGTCACCACAGCTAATGGTTCTTCCAATTCGGTAAAAGGAGTTGGTAACATTTGTCCATCTTCTCATCTGTCATTATCTTCAGTGTTATATGTGCCATCTTATCTTTCAACCTTATATCTGTTAGTAAGCTTACTAGGCAGTTGAATTGTTCAATGACTTTCTTTCCTAATTCTGTGATTATTCAGGATTTGAAGACAAGGAAGAAGATTGGAGAAGGGCATGAAGCTCAGGGACTCTACTACTTATCTGGTCCATCTACTTCTTCACCTATGTCATGTTCTGCAGTAGCTTCTCCACTGGAAATTCATTGCCGTCTGGGTCATCCTTCTTTTATCGGTTAAATCCATGGCAGCAAGTTTGAGTCAATTACAGTCTTTAGAGTGTGAGTCTTGTTAGTTGGGAAAGCATCACCGTGCTTCCTTTAATCCTCGAGTCAATAACAGTCCTCGAGTCCTTTTCATTTACATTATGATGTATGGGGACCTAGTCGTGTTATGTCCAAGTTGGGTTTTAAGTACTTTGTTACCTTTATTGATGATTTTTCAATACTTACTTGGGTTTATCTAATGAAAGATCGTTCTGAGTTATTGTCTATCTTTCAATCTTTTTGTCTTGAAATAAAAATTCAATTTGATGTATCAATTAAAATTCTTCGTAGTGATAATGCAAAAGAATATTTTTCTAAACCCTTCACTGATTTTATGACATCTCTTGGCATGATTCATGAGTCATCATGTCCTCGTACTCCACAACAGAATGGAGTTGCCGAGAGGAAAAATTTACGTTTGGTTGAAACAGCTCATTGTTTAATGTTCCATATGAAGGTTCCAAAGCCTTTTTGGGGGGATGCTATTCTCACAGCTTGTTACTTGATCAATTGAATGCCGTCTTCTGTTCTGCAAGGTTGTTCTCCTTACTCTGTGTTGTTCCCCAAACACCGTTGTTTCTTCTTCCTCCACGCATATTTGGATGTGTTGTATTTGTTCATCAGCTTGAAGGTGGGTTGGATAAACTTGACCCTCGTGCCATTAAATGTGTCTTTTTGGGATATTCTCGGGTCAAAAGGGTATAGATGTTACAGTCCTTCACTCAATCGATATTTCATATGTGCTGATGTGTCATTCTTTGAAAATACCCCATTCTTTTCCAATGATTCTTCTGTGTCTGATTTAAATGAAAGTCTCCCTTTACCTTTGGTTTCTTCTTTCGTCTTTCTCGTCCTGATTTGTAGGTTTATACTAGACGGAGGGTGGTTCCAGATCCAGAGTCTATCCCTAATGCTTCAAGCACTTCACCTTCTCTGATCTTGTCTTCAGATCCTGCTCCTGAGCTAGACCTTTGTGACCTTGATCTTCCAGTTGCTTTGCGGAAAGGTAAACGAGCTTGTAATTCCCATCCTGTATCTAACTTTGTTTCCTACACAGCTTTGTCTCCTTCATATTATGCCTTTGTTTCATCATTGTCCACTGTCTCTGTTCCTAACTCTGTGTCTGAAGCACTATCCTATTCCGGGTGGCGTAATGCCATGGAACAGAAATGTCAGCTCTTCAAGCCAATGATACATGGGACTTAGTCACTCTTCCTCCTGGGAAATCCATAGTTGGTTGTCGTTGGGTGTATAATATCAAAGTCCATCCTGATGGTGCAGTGAATCAGTTGAAAGTAAGGCTTGTTGCCAAAGGATATACTCAAATCTATGGTCTTGATTTTTTCGAGACTTTCTCTCCTGTGCCCAAGATTACATCAGTACATCTTCTCATATCTCTTGCAGCCACATTTCACTGATCCCTTTCAGCTTGATATCAAGAATGCTTTTCTCCATAGTGATCTTGCCGAAGAGGTGTATATGGGCAACCTCCAGGTTTTGTTGCTCAGGGGGAGACTGGATTGTCTGCAAATTGAAAAAGGCATTGTATGGCCTAAAGCAATCTCTCATGCATGGTTTGGAAGGTTTAGTGATGTTGTGACAGAGTTTGGGTTGATACGTTATGGTTGATCATTCTGTTTTCTACCGTCATTCTCCTCAAGGAAAAATATGGTTGCTGGTCTATGTGGATGACATTGTAATCACCGGTGATGACACACAAGAAATTCATGATTTGAAGATATTCCTTCAAACCAAATTCAACACCAAAGATATGGGCTTCCTGAAACTTCTTGGGCATTGAGATTGCTCGATCACGCATGGGTATTGTCCTTTCTCAGCGGAAGTATGTTCTTGATCTGCTCTGAAACTGGTTTTAGGAGCTAAACCAGTAGATACTCCAATGGATCCTAATACAAAACTTCTAGCAGATAAAGAAAACCTATTGGAAGATCCTAGCAGATATCAGAGATTGGTTGGGAAGCTTAATTATTTGACAGTCACACGGCCGGATATCTCATTTGCTACAAGTGTAGTAAGTCAATATATTGATGCACCATAGACCAGTCATTGGAAGGCGATTATTCGTATTCTAAGATATCTAAAAGGTGCACCAGGATGTGGTTTATTGTACAGAGATAACGGTCATATACTTGTCCGAGGTTATATAGACGCGGATTGGGCTGGTTCACCAACAGATAGATGGTCTACTACTGGGTACTGCATTTTTTTTGTGGGTGGAAACCTAGTGTTATGGAAAAGTAAAAGTAAACAGTAGTGGTAAGATCAAGTGCAGAATTTGAGTACAGGGCTATGGCACACACTTCCTGTGAATTAGTTTGGATACGTCATATGTTAACAGAATTGGGAGTTCTTGGATCCCAGCCCATGGACTTATTTTGTGATAATCAAGCAGCTGTCCATATTGCAACTAATCCAGCGTTTCATGAGAGAACTAAACACATTGAAGTTGATTGTCACTTTGTGAGAGAAAAGATTCTACAAAATGTTATCAAAACAAGTCATGTAAAGTCTGAAGATCAGTTAGCTGATTTGTTCACTAAAGCTTTAGGAGGAGCAAGAGTAAATATATTTGTAACAATCTTGGAACATATGATATATATGCTCTAGCTTGAGGGGGAGTGTTAATGTAGCATTAATGTAGCATTAATACTTAGAGTTAGTATAGTATTAAAGGTTAGTGTATCTGGACACTTGGTAACCGAATGATCACCAAGGTAAGTTGTATAGTCTTTCTTTTTGTGTATATAAATCAGTACACACACTAATTTAAGTGTGTGGAAAATGTTCATCACAATTTTATCAGGTTTCAATGTAGCCCATATACAAGACACAAAAATTAGTACACTCTTCTATCAAGTACCCTTTCGCCATAGACGCTTCGGGATGAGTCATGTTGCGAACATACTATTTCAAAGTCTTAAGATATCGTTCAATTGAGTACATCCATTAAAATTGAACAGGACCCCCTAGCATTGTTTCTTCTGTCAAATGTACTGTTAAGTGTACCATCACATTGAAGAAGTCAAATGAAATATTGTCTTAAGATGACAAAGGGTTAATGTGATCCGATCCTTGAGGATTTGTAAGTCATCTGGTTGGTTGACCTTCCAGCACAAATTCCTGAATAAGTTGTTTAACTCAATCAGTGGCTCAACTACTTTTTCAGCAAGCATTGGTGAATGGCAATAGAGAGAAGCTGTTGCATAAGAATATGGCTAGCATGACTCTTTAAATCAGAGAAGGTGCTTTCTTGCATGTTCACACCGTCTTTAGATGTTGGAGCGATATTCATCGGGGTTTGAGTACTGTGAGGAACAACTCATTTTTATCCTTGCTCATTGTGAACTGGGCTGGGGGTAAGTACACCCATTTGCTCCTCTTAACTACAAATGTAATGATTGTATCACTCCCATATCTTCCAAGTCACGAGGAGCATTAGCAGTATCTATAAATCTTACTTTGTCACCAAGTATTGTTCACAATAAGTTGTCACACACTTTCTTCTCATTGTACATAACGTCCAAATTATGCATCAGTAAGTTATCTTTCTAATAGAGTAGCTCAAAAAATATGCTCATTTTCTTCTAATTATAGGTACAGGGTTCATTTGATTGTTTTGACGACTCTGGTAGGTCATCCGGCTTGTAAGTCGTTGGTATCCCCCCCGAATGAAGTTGGCTTAACAATTCATCACTAGTAAATCTCTTTGGGGCCAAATTAAATTCTTGGTTCTCATCAAAAGCATTTTATTCCTTTTGAACCTATATGTGGTGGGTAGGAATCTATAGTGGCCCATGTAAGTAAACTTTTTCCTATGTCATAAACACCGTGATGAGTACTCTTATTATAAGGACGACAAGCAAACTTTCCTTTTGTACTTTATCCAACAAGTTAGCATGTGCTGGAAAGTCATTAATTAATTGTCCACAACAAAGTTGCCTAGAGGTTAAACATCTCATAGCCCGCAGCATTAAATGCCATCATCACTTCACTCCACAATTCCTACAACTCTTCTACTAACAGGTTACAAGTAAACATCGATCTTATCTCTAAATCCTTTCGGCCCATCAATGTGGACCGAGAGAATCAAAAAGTATTACTTCATTCACAACCAAGGCGAGAGATTATAATGAACAAGGATTACTAGTCACGTACTGTGTGTAATATTATCAACCCAAATGAGTTTACCTTATCCGCAGTCAAGCCGAGGTGGACGTTTCGATTATTCGAAGTGAAGTCCGGATTCCAAATATCAAAATCTTTCCAGGTGAGGGAGTCGGATGATGCCTCATTTCATTATTATTCTCGAAATGCCATATGATTAAATTTGCCTTTTCGGAAGATATAAACAACTTCTTTAACCTCGGCTTAAGGGGGAAGCATCGAACTTATTTTGTAGCGATTGGTTTCTAACCCTTTCTCTGGTGGCCAAATGTACTTTGAGCAACAACGTCCTGTTTCCATCTGGAACTACCGCATACAAGACATTTGTTAAGGCTTGCATGCTTATTTCGAACAACATACAACTCTGCGAGCTTGCATCCCATGTCTCGTACGTGAAACCCAAATCTTCTGTGAATTGGGTTGGGGGTAAGTAAACCCTATTTGGTTCTCTTAACTGCAAATGTAATGGTTGTCTCACTCCCATATCTTCTAAGTCACAACAAGCATTGGCAGTATCTTTAGATCTTACTTTGTCACCAAGTATTGTCCACAATATATTGTCACACACGTTATTCTCAATGTGCATGACATCCAAATTATACATCAGTAAGTCATCTTTCTAATAGGGTAGCTCGAAAAATATGCTCATTTTCTTCTAATTATGGGTACAGGGCTTATTTAATCGTCTTGACGACTCTTACTGGTCGTCCAGCCTGTAAACCGTTGGTATCCCCCCTGAATGAAGTTGGCTCAAAAATTCATTACTAGTCAATCTCTTAGGGGCCAAATTAAGTTCTCGGTTCCTATTAAAATCAGTTCTATTCCTTCTGAACCTATATGTTCTGGTAGGAATCTATAGTGGTCCATGTAAACAAACTTCTTCCTATATCGTAACCACTGTGATTAAGTGCTCTTATTGCAGGGAGGACAAGCAAACTTCCCTTTCGTACTCCATATGGACAAGTTAGTATATGTTGGAAAGTCATTAATTATCCACAACAAAGCTGCTCGAAGGGTGAACGTCTCATTGCCACAGCATCAAATGCCATCATCCCTTCATTCCACAATTCCTACAGCTCTTCTATAAATGGTTGCAGGTAAAAATTGATCTTATCTTTAGGTCCTTTCAGCCCATCAATGAGGACTGAGAGAATCAGAAACTGTTGCTTCATGCACAGCCAAGGTGAGAGATTATAATGAACAATGACTGTCAGCCACATACTATGTGTAATATTTATCACCCCAAATGGGTTTACCCTATCCGCAGCCAAACCGAGGCGGACGTTTCAACTATTCGAAGATCAAAAATTTTCCAAGTAGGAGAGTTGGACGGATGCCTTATTTCATTATTATTCTCGGAATGCCATCTGATTAAATTCGCCGTTTTAGAAGATATAAACAACTTCTTTAACCTCGACTTAAAGGGAAAGTATCGAATTTATTTGTAGCGATTGGTTTCTGACCCTTTCTCCGGCGGCTAGATGTATTCGGGCAACAACGTCTTGCTTTCATCTGGAACTACTGCATACAAGACATTTGTCAAGACTTGCATGCTCATTTCGGACGAACATACAACTCTGCGGGCATGTATCTCATGTCTCATATATGAAACCCAAATCTTTTGTCAACTTACAAGCTTGGCAATATGATTTGCAAACCTTTACACCATCCGAGAGAACTTTTTTCAACAACCTAGTAACATGTCGAATGAGCTATTAGTCCACTAATTCAAAACTTTCATGTACAATAGCTCAAAATGAAAGACAACTGACTATAATGTTGACATCCAAGATACAATTTGGTGTTTGCATCATCAAGAATTTTGAAAAACCTCAATGATTTTTTGTTTGCATCGGACATCGAATTACTTGCACCAAGTTCATCCTAGTTGGTACTCGGTTTTGTGGCGGGTATCCTAGCCATGATCTTCTATATCACTTCATCATTTGATTCTTACCCACAACATGTTCATCTAATTTTACTCTTTTCTCACATAGCCGCAGTGAAACATAAGCCTCCACATGCTTTGTCCAATTATTGTATGTCTTTAAGAACCCATCCCTCAGTAGATGGTCCATTACAACATCTTGTGTGAAATGATATCGATTAATACACCTTCTGCACAAGCAATTGATTGATTGTTGGTCCAACGTATGGTTTTACGCAATGAACTCTTCAATTCCTTTGACATATTGTCTCATCACCCTATCCGGCAAGTTGATTCAGGTCTTATCCATACCTTTAATGTTGACGTCTTCTAACGTACTAAACAAGTCCACGAAATGTTTAATGAGTTAGTAAGTTGAGAGTGAACTGACTATGTAAATGTTTTTTTCGAAAACACCTAGAAGCTCATCACTAAAGGGTAGTTGGTCCTACACCATTTGAGAATACACGATCTAACTCTTACTCAACACCTCTGATGCCACAATCTATTGTCAAACGAAATTTTGACAGCATCTTCGTGTAGTTCTCCAAGTATACGACACAAATACATTGAATTTGGCACTTATGTATGTACCTGGAGAACAATAGGAGTACCTACACAACACCTCACCCAATGTAAAACTAGCATGAGAAGTTTTGAGTACGAAATGAATCATTACATTCCCAAACTATTTGAATTGAACAATTCAAGAATCGTATACGTCAATTTGTGTATCCTCGTGAGATGTGCAATGAATTAGGTGTTAAAAGACCTAAGTCATCGCATCAAGAGTGACCAAATCGACTCTGGTGATACGATTCTTGAATGGGTCTAAGTTTATTTTACAAAATGAATGTATGCACTTGCATCAATGTAATATGAAGAAGTTGCAAGTTATACTCTCCTAATCACTTGTGTTCTCATTCAGCACTATTGGATGTTATTAATTTTATATGAACCCACTTTTGCTTTCGTGAATTTCATAAGATAACTAAGTTCGATCAGATTATAACAAATGATTTCTTTCAAATTTATGGAGGTTTGTTGAGAGTTTATAATTGTTACAATGATAATTTGAGATTTGTAGAGATCTTTGAAATTTTAGGAATTTATATATATTTTTGGAGATTCTTGAAGATTTTTCAAGATTTATAGAGTTTTAATAGATATGTTCCTAGTCCAAGATTTGTAGAGATTTCCGAACATTAACCATAATTGAATGTTACCCCTAACTAAAATTCCTTAAATTTATGTCTGAGAGCGTTCTTAGGCTGCCTTTTCCCTCAACTCTAGTAGTAATTCCATTTGGATTGAATGAAATGAGTAGAAAAGAAAATAAAAGAAAAGATTTTGAATTTATTGTAAATTTTATTAGTTTAACCTAATAAAGTTGAAATTAATATTACATAAATAAAAAATTTAGGGTATGTTATGATAATATATATAGGTTATGTTGATTTGAGAAAGAAAACATCAAATTTTTTTTCCAGTATTATTTGGTTAACATATAATTTGTCATCTATTCTTTGTTGTTTTACTTAAATGTCCCTTAAAATTTTGATTGTAATTTTTTTAATATTTGTAAGTTTTTTAAATAATTTTATCCTTTCATTACTCTTCAACCACCCACAACTCCTATATTAATCTTTTGTTTTACTTAAATGCCTCTTAAAATTTATATAGTAATTTTTTCAATATTTGTAAATTATTTAAGAAATTTTATATTTGTCATTTTTTTGTTTTCCTTATATACCCTTCAGCTACCCACTACTCTTATATTAATTTTTTATTTTACTTAAATGCCCCCTAAAATTTATATTGTAATTTTTCAATATTTGTAAGTTATTTAAGTAATTTTATAATTGTCATTTTTTATTTTCCTTAAATACTCTTCAACCACTCACTACTCTTATATTAATTTTTTGTTTTACTTAAATGCCCCCTTAAAATTTATATTGTAATTTTTTTAATATTTTAAGTTATTTAAGTAATTTTATAATTGTCATTTTTTGTTTTCCTTAAATACCCTGCAACCACACAGTGCTCCTATTAATTTTTTGTTTTACTTAAATGCCTCTTAAAATTTGGATTGCAATTTTTTCAATATTTGTAAGTTATTTAAATAATTTTATAATTGTCATTTTCTTGTTTTTCTTAAATACCTTTCATCCACCCACTATTCCTATATTAATCTTTTGTCTTACTTAAATGCCTCTTAAAATTTGAATTGCAATTTTTTCAATATTTGTAAGTTATTTAAGTAATTTTATAATTGTCATTTTCTTGTTTCCTTAAACACCTTTTAGCCACTGATTATTCATAAATTAATCTTTTGTTTTACTTAAATGCTCCTTAAAATTTTTAACCCTCAACAATTAATGTCAACTGTAATTGAATTTTACCCATTTTTAACCATAATCTAATTTTAGGGTAATTAATATTAACCCTGAAAGTCAATATTAAAATTTACCCATAACTAAATTTAACCCTAAATTAATTTTAGAATAATTAATAATAACCCTAATTGATTTTTATCCCTAATTAAATTCAACCATAATTTGGTTTTAAAATAATTAATTATATTCTTAAATATAAATTTAATCCTAAATATAAATTTAAACCTAAATTATGTCAAACTAACTTCATGTACTTATAGGATTTTGTTTTATTTTTTTGTATTTTCATTATAAACTATACAATTGAGAGTTGAATGATTTTCAAATTAACAACTATGTTTATGAGTTTATTTTTGTGTTTTTAAATTAATCTTTATATATGTTAATTTCTTGATAATTTTATTTAAATTTTGTTTAATTAGTTTAATTTATAGGATTATTGCCTTATTTTTTACTATATTCAATATGAATTAGATGGTGGGGAGCTTATTGATTTTAGGACATTTATTTTTAGATTATTAGATTACTCATGTTATTTATTGAACATTTTATTTAAAACTTGTTTTTCAAGTATTTGTAAGATTTTTGTCTATTTTTTAGTATTTTCAGTAGTAAATAGTTGTTGAGTGACTAGTCTCCTAGAACTAAATATGCTTAATTTATTATTTGTTTAAAATATTTTCATGAGTTTTTTTTTTTAGTTTGGTTCAGATATTTTTAGTATGTTAATCTAGGAGACCAATCACTCAACAATTAACAATTTATTTGATTTTTCTTTCAAATAAATTAACAATTAACAAACAATTAATTAACGATTAACAATTCCTTGTACACATAAATAGCAACTAACAAGTAAACAATTAATGGTCATTAATTATTTGATTAATTAAACAAAATATTGTCACCAATATACAAAATAAATAGTAATTAGATTAATTAAATTAAAATAAACAAAATTAAAAAATAAAATTTCATGGACTGTTTCAATGGCTATTAACATGAAAGTCTCAATGTCAACAGTATGGAATATAAAATTAAACTTGAAATAGATTAATTAAAGCAAGATTTAGTGCACACAAACTACCGAAACCACGTAACAAAAAATAAATTCACAAAATTCAACCGAAACAAAAACTGTCAGTTGCCAAAACAAAAAAATAAAAAAATAAAAAAATCTGTTGAAGAGGAGAACAACAGAGCCTAACTAAATTATCCACATCTTCCACCTACAAATCAAACAATTTAATCTTTCAAAAAAAAAAAAACAAAAAAATCAAACAATGGCCAAAGGGGTGAGGAAAACGACAGGGGAGAGAGAGAGAGAGAGAGAGAGAGTACCTAAGGGAGCCAAGTATAAAGGAGCTGAGTGCCTGCGAAGGGGCCAGCGGCTTCGGCAGACTGGGTGAACTAGCCCACAATGAGAGAGAGAGAGAGAGAGAGAGAGAGTATGAGAGGGAAAAGATAGAGAGTTGAGCAAAATAAGGCGGAGCAGGAGAAGGGGGTTTAACTAAAAGGATTTATCGACCGTCTCAAAGCGGTCGAGCGTTTCAACTAAGCAGCTGTCTAAAGTCCTTTTCTCGACTGCCTAGAGGCGGTCGAGCGTTCTCTCAGTCTACTCTGTCATTATTCGTAGTAGTGAACATTATCATTGTTATATAATTTTAATTTATTTTTTTAGAATTATTTAGTAAATTATATAGTGTTTGGTTTATTGTAAAATAATAAAAAATTTTAACTTTTACTAATTTTTTTTAACTTTCTTCAGTTAAATTTTATCATGTGTGACTTTTACACTAATTTTTTTTTTTACAATTTTCCTCTAATTTGTATAATTAAAAAAAATTGTAAATTTTTTTCTTCTTTTTTTTTTCGGCTTTAATTGACTTGCTGAATGGGTTGGTTGATGTTAATTAATTAGATGGACAAGGCCTCCATAATAAAGGATGCGATTCGGTACATCCAAGAATTGCAAGAACAAGAACTGACGATCCAAGCCGAAATATTACTACTTGAAAATAATTCTCGAAACTTGGAACAAGAAGAGACCCCAGCAGCCTTGTCAGGCCCCAGAAAGAAGAGAATTGATCGTACCTATGATTCTGAGGGATCAAGGACATCTCCCATATTTGAAGATCTTGAGGTGGATCCCTCTTTCTTCCTTTTCTTCCTTTCTTTTTTTTTTTTTCTTACTCTCTCTCTAGACTACTTAATAATTTTGTGACGATTTTGTTATATTTCTCGATTGATTTATTAAAAGAAATGGATTTGGATGAAATGGGCAGTTAAGTTTGTCTTGTGTGGGAGAGAAGACTCTAGTGGTGAGCATCTCGTGCAGTAAAAGGACAGACACAATGGTAAAGCTTTGTGAGCTTTTTCAATCTTTGAACCTCAAAATCATTACAACCAATATCACTGCTTTCTCTGGGAAGATTCTGAAGACAGTATTCATCCAGGTCTCTCTCTCTCTCTCTCTCTCTCTCTCTCTCTCTACGCATGCATACATATATATATATACATAGAGCTCTGGCTCGGGGAAGCGCAAGGGATAAGATCAAGTACCCCATTTGAATTTGCAAAGTCATGGGTAGATTGTAGGGAGAATAGGTGAAGGGTAAGAGGGGGTTGCGGTGAGTTTAAGATCAGTGCAGAAAAAAAAAAAAAAAAGAAAAAAAAATTTACTAAGTAAATTTTGGGTTAAAAAGAATTCATCCAATTCATTTTTTAAATAGTTCAACACATCATCTAAACAGTCCAATCTCAATTAACTCTTTACAGGTTCCCAATTTACCCCCAAGACAGAGCAATGTATAATTTTGACTCCACACTTGAATATATTGGCATAATGCCCAATAGGAACAATTTAATGAAATCATGGATGGTTAATGGAAGCTTTGGGATTGAATTTTGGAAAAGAATAAAAGGAAAAATTATGAATAAATTCTAATTAAATTTTCTTTGTCAATGATAATACATTCTATAAATTTTTACAAGATTGGAAAGTTCATGTTTTGAAATATATATTCCATTAAGTTCTTATGTTATTTTATATGTATCCTTTATATGGCCTTATATTTATTATTGCTTATAAAAATATAAATCTAGAAATATATTACTAATTAGCATAAACGTAAAAATTAACACATTACAAAAGATGTGTTTATATATATATATATATATATAATATACACATACACCTAAATACTGATAAATAACATTGTAGGGTTATTTCCTATATTTTTAACTCTATCATTCTTTAAAAAAAATAAGATAATTTGTCAATTATTTTTTACTGCATATTATTATGCAGACCTATGAGAAATATAAATATATATATTTACTAGTATTTATATAATCCAGTATTATGATTTTTTTTAACTTAGACTGATTAACATAATATATTTCAATTTGTTGCTTAGAGGCAATATAGTTCAACCAATCAACGTAAGAATGAAATTAACACTTGTATTTGTAAAAAGACAAATAGTAATAAAACAGGGTTTAATATTTTAAAATATGAGCTTATTTCAATAGTAAAAAAAAGGGGGAAAATGTTGGGTTAATAATTAATAAAGTTTAATATTTGTCATATTTTTAGTTTTTTTTTTTTCCCTTTTTAATGCTTCCTTAAATATAAAAGTATAAAAAGGGTATTATACGCCTTAAAATTGGCATATAAACTTAACTGAAAATATATTTCAAATATGAGACTATTTTTCTTGTAAATATATTAAAGAACCAATTTGTCATTTGTAAAACAAATTAGCACTTGTTCGTAATAAAAAAGAAAGTGATTAAAACAGTTTAAAAGCTTTAAATATTTATGTTAATAGTTTGATATATAATAATTAAAACAGTTAGTTTTAAATTAAAAACTATACTTATTTTTAATCAAAATAATACATATTTGTAAATTAAATATCTAAATTATTTATATTTAAAATTTTATATCTTCTTTTAAATTATTTTTTTAATATTAACAATTTTACATTATTAAAAAATTTAAATTAAACATTATTTTTTTAGATACTGCCACTAATTTGTAACTAAATATTTTTTTTCTAAATTCCAGTTTATAAAATAATTTTCTGAGCACAAAAACAACCTTAAATATAAGAAAAGAAAAATAAATAAATACTTCACACGATTTTGGAAGATTCAATTCAAACCGTCAACTTGTTCGATGCGGGTGTTCATATATACATACATATATATATATATAATATAACCTGACAACGATAGTAGAAAGGCTTTTATATGCTATTGAATTTTACGATTATACTTCTCTTGAAGTTTACGATTATACTTTTGAAAGCCATGTTGTTTTGTTAAAGAGAAAGCTACATTGTTTTGACAACATTTTAGTATACTTTTGAAACTACCTTGACCAACTCCAGATCATGCGTAGAGTAATTTTTCTCATGTAGTTTTAATTGTCCAGACCTATACGTTACTACTTGATTATTCTGTATCAAAAAAATCCCAAACCTTCACGTGAAATATCACAATACATCGAATATTCTACTTTACGTTTGAGTATAATTAATATTGGAGCCTCAGTTAGTCTGCACTTAAATTCATTGAAGGCATTCTCACAAGTATCATCACATTCAAATCTTACTTCTTTCTGAGTCAACTAAGTCAATGGACCCGCTAACTGAGAGAAATCTTAGATGAAATGGCAGTAACAACCAGCTGAACTTAAGAAACTACAAATTTTAAAAGCAGACCTCGGTCGCACCTAATCTAACACAGCTGAAATCTTATAAGGATCCACTGCAATTCCTTGACTAGAAACCACATGACCCAAAAACTTCATCTCGGAAAACCTAGACTCACATTTATTAGCCTTAGCATACAACTTATGGTCCCCAAGTGTTTGCAAAACTGTTCTCAAATGTTGTTTGTGTTCATACTCATCACGAGAATAAATCAAAATATCATCAATGAACACTACCACAAACCAGTCCAGGTAGGATTAGAAAATCTTATTCATCAAACCCATAAACATTGCCGGAGCATTCATTAACCCGAATGGCATAACCAGGAACTCAAAATGACCATATTGGGTATAAAACGCCATCTTAGGAATATCTTCCTCTCGAATCCTTAACTGGTGATAACCCAATCAAAGATCAATCTTAAGAAAACAAACTGATCCTTGCAACTAGTCAAACAAATCATCTGTTCTCGGTAATGGATACTTGTTCTTAATAGTCACTGAATTTAATAATCGATAATCAATACAAAGGCTCAAAGTCTTATCCTTCTTCTTCGCAAAACTGCCGATGCTTTCCAACGGCGACGTACTAGGTCAAATAAAATCTCGAGCATAAAAATCATTCAACTGAATAGTTAATTTTTTCAATTCTACTAGTGCCATACGATACGGTACCATAGAAATAGGAGAAACCCCTAGCATAAGATCTAAACAAAAATCAATTTCTCTCTGACGGAGTAACTCCCACAATTTCTCAGGAAATATATATTTATACTTACAAACAACTCTAGGAAGAAAGTGTTTGAAGTCTTTCTCATTTAATCTCAAACTTGCCAATAAATCAGAAAAGTTCCTAACACACCTACTGTCAAATAGTGGAGAAGACAAAACTACTCTTGCCTCACCCCAATTTCTAACCACGGTGCTATCAGGTGGAATAGCCGTCACCAACTTATAGTAACGATCAATCATCACCCTATAAGTAGATAACCAATCCATTCCCAAAATTACATCAAACTCTTCTATTTTCTAAACCCCCGAGTCAATCTATAGTTGAACATCATCCAACTATAAAACATAATTCCTACAAATCTAATTCACCAAAGAACTACTATTCATCAGAGAATTTACAAACATAGGCTCTGCCAGCCTCTAGGTGTCAAACCCAAATTCTTCACACAAGCATGCAAAACAAATGAATGTGATGCATCGGTATCAAATAAAACACACACCCAAGTGTTAAACAAAAGAAATGTATCGCGTATCACAAAAACATCTAGAGTCTTATCCTGCTATGCAAGTGCATAAGCACGCCCCTGAATCCTCTGACTCCCTGAGCTGCCATCACCTCTACTTTTTTCTTCGCTGGCCACTGCCACTGCCACTACCACTACCACTACCACGCAGCTGCTGGAATTGTTGAATTTATTGCGTTGGTTGTTGTTGCATGGGTGTTACAAGCCTCACTGTGTACTACTGAGTCTGATAAAAACCAATTTGTTGAGCACCTAACTCAACGCTTCCTTGCGACATCTCCCCAAATGGACAACTAGCCACCATGTGTCCAGATGATTACATCTAAAACATAATCTCTGCCCAAATTGATCCTGAAATCCTCCCCTCAGTGGGGATTGAAAATATTGCCGTCGCGCTGACCACCCAACGAATCTGAACCAGAATTACTCCTCTTCTGATAGGAAAATTACTGTTGTTGTTGGTATCTCCTCCTGGAACTACTAGTTTTTTCTTTACATTTCCTTTGCTTGGAACCGAAACCATACTCCTACGTTACATTTTGTCCCTAAATTTGTCCTTGGCCTCCACAAGCCCTAGACTTGAAATCAATAGCATCTCTCTACCGCGAAAGCTACTACCACCACACTGGAGAAAGTCTGATGCCTTAAACCAATGATCTATCTTCTGATACATGGACTTAATCCCCATTCAAATTTCCTTGCTCTAGTTACCTTATCTGGCATAATTTGTGAAGCAAATCTAGCCAATTCTACAAACTTACTCTCATAATCTTGACCTAATAAACTTCCTTGCCCTAATGCAAAAAATTCCCAAACTTTCATCTCCCTCATCACTGTAGAGAAAAACTTTTTAAGAAATAATTTCTTAAATGCTTCTCAAGTCAACGTGTAAATATTAATAGTGTCCCTGTAAGACCTCCACCAATGAGCAGCATTTTCTTAGAACTGACGTGTTGCTACTCTGTTCTTAACCTCATCACTTTCTATACCCAAAGTTTCCATTATCTCAGATATTTCTTCTAACCATCTTTTTACCTCAACTGGATCTCCTTTTCCATTAAAATTAAGGGGGTCATACTTCTTGAACTGACTGATAATTCTTATAATTTGTGTGTTTCCCGGTGTAGGTGATGTCGCAGCTACTGGTGTAGGAGCTGTTGCCGATCCACTAAGTCATTGTATCTGGGCCCACTAGGCCACCATAAACTGCATTATCTGCTCATAAGTCGGCTGTAGAAAGCTACCATCAGCCAATAGTACCTCATGAAAGTCCTTTTGCCCAACACCTAGAGTATTGGGATTCTGACCACTAGCTTGATCTCTTTGACTTTCACTTTTTTCACGTTCAATCATTCTATAAAATATAACCATCGTCAATTCCAAAACTAACAATATGCTACGATGAATGATTGATTCTCAATGGAAACGTAAAGGCCTTACTACCCAAGACCCATGGCCCAAAGGTAAATGCAACTTAGAGCTCTGATACTATTCTATCACGCCTTTAACATCAAAGTTCAGGACAGATAGCATCGGAATATAAGAATTAATTAAATTAAATGAAAACCTGTTCCAAGATCAAGTTATAACATAATAGTAACCATCAGAGCAATTAAACACGCCTCTCATTCCCATATTAAAAAATAAAAATAAAATTAACCATAATAAATTCAATGTTACACATCAATAACACAATCCAAGGCCTATATAGCCAGATAAACATCATAAAAAAATCTTATAATAGGAATAAGTTTAGGACCCACACGCGGGTTGCACAAATAAAAATACAATAATCCAAATATAAATAAAATAACATAATAGGCCAATCTCTTAGTCTCAACTCCGCTTTGAATGGCTACTTCCTGGCCTCGTCAGATCACTTGAAATATGGATAAGATGAGCAAACTTGTCCCATAAATAGGACCGCCCAAGTGTGCACGAGTGAACAGTAATCAAACATATACTATAACTCACAACAATATTCACCAAATATGATATTGTAATGTACATGTGATGCAATGCAATGGCCAATACATTCTTTAATCTCTATCTGCCTCTAACCTTATCCTGGTAGGGGTAACGTTTAGCAAAGTACGCGGAGTCGCCAGCCGCACCGTTTACGCTTACGGCGAACATATATCTCAATATATATATAAATAGAGTGTGGAACTGTGTTACATCCTCACCAGTGTAAAACTCAGGGGAACCATGTTACATCCCTTCGTCTTTCTGCTAGAGAACTGTGTTACACCTTTAGTTAGGAATCTGCTCAGTTCAACTAGGGTCCGGGTACAATTTGAAATCATATCTCATAATTAACATCCCAACTCCAAACTTGCCCAATAGATAGGACCGTGCAAGTGTGCACAAGTGAATAGTAATCAAGCATATACTATAACTCACAACAGTATCTATCAAAATATAAGATGACAATGCACATGTGATACAATGCAACGACCAATGCATTCTCTAATCTCTATCTACTCCTAACTTTATCCTGGACGAGTGATGCTTAGTAAAGCACACAATGTCACAAATCGCACCGTTTACGCTTACGACAAACGTATATATTGAATATAAATCGAGTAGAAAACCGTGTTATACCCCACTAGTGTAAGATTTAGGGGAACCGTGTTACATCCCGTGGTCTTTCTGCTGGAGAAGTGTGTTACACTCCTATTCAGATATTTGCTTAGTTCACGGAGGGTCTAGTTACAGCCTAGAGAAAATCTCATAATTATACTTATATTTTTTTTTTTTTTTGGTAAGTTCATAATTATACTTATAATTAATGCCTCAACTTCAAATGACTAAACTCTAGTCATATATATTGACTAGAGATCATCCAGTATTTTTAAAATCTATTTTATCATTTTTTCAAATCGTGGATCCCAGCCATATAAATAACTTGTGCCTCGGCACGTTACAATATAAATATGGCACTCTCGGCCAATCAATAATCACAACATAAGACTGGATGATGTAACCCCAGCCCCATGCGTATGATATGCTCAATCATATAAATAAATGTCATCTTAATATAAAGATAAATTCTTGTTAGGCTTGATGATGACTTGGGATTCATTCCATCTTTAAAATCAATAATAATTTAGTTTAGACACAAAACATGTATTTAAAAATTAATTTTGGCATTTTAAAAAAATTTTCCACACTAGTGTCCGGACACCCTAAGCTGGTCCGAACACCCCAAACAGCCAGTCTAGGCACCCAAAATAATCAGTCTGAACACCAGAGTCCAGTGCCCAATTCTTGGGTTCGTTTTCAACGAAACCCAACTCCAAATCGTTTCTCAAATCACCCATTCAAGCCTCAATCTCAACAATACTCATGTATAAACACATGAACACTGAATCGCATATTTTACAACACTTAATCGAAGAATAAATCAAATATATTTAAGATCTTCACATTCATATGCATATATATACACACATTCATATACATATATATATATATATATATATAAATCTCATGATATTTAACCTAATAAAGCATATATATATATATATATATATACATATATATCAAAATCATTCTAACAACGTCTAAAACATGAATATAAGTCCCATCTATCTCGAATTTGAGTGAAAAAGAAGAAAAACGAAGGAAACCCCTTGAACTCCCAACCTTCAAAAGTCAATTTATTTTCCCTTGAGCCAAATCACCAAAAATGGTCACTGCCACAACGTTCACAACGTCGAATACTACCTCGATCCGCTGACCTTCTGCTCCCAATCAAACTTTCTCTCTCTACCCTCTCTCTCCTATCTCTCTTCTCTATTTTTTTTCTCTCTCTCGGTTCTGGAATAGCCGAGCCAATAGAAAGAAAAGAAAAAAGAAAAAGAAAAGAAAAAGAAGGAAAAAGAAAATGTTAGGCCCTTGGCCCAATTATCCAACCAAATATCAATTCAGGCTAAAATCAGCCTAAAAGAATAAAATAAATTCATCAAATTTCATTTTAAATATTTTATTGGTTCAAAATAACACATAAGCGGCCAAAATTAAATATCAGGTATTACATTTCGAATCTCTCAAATAATAGAACAACTGTGAACTTTTTTAATTTTCCCATTTCACATAATTGGTTTCTTAGTAGAATAATATAGAACAAATCACATGTAATATTTCTTTATTATTTTTTTATTTTTGTTGATGTATGTGTTATTACATTACTAGGATTTTTTCCCTATTAAGTTTTTTTCTTTTTTTTTTTTTTTTTGCTTGGTAATTTATAGAGGGTTTTTGGTAAAATAGTTGAATTGTTTTGAATAGTGTCATATTATTTTTTATTTAATGGTGGCTGGTTTTGAGGATGGTTTTGAGGATGAATGTTAGGATTTGAATTTCAATTTGATTTACCTTTATTTCAGTTATTTTATTAGTGTGTTAATTGATCAACTATTATGATGTCTTGCTTAGTATTAATTAAAAAATAATAATTATTTATTTTTTTTATTTTTGATAAAATAAACTTAAAAATATATTTACAAAATTGATTTAAAAAATTATTAAAAAAGCTCTCTCATATAACTTCATGAAATTATAATTGATAATTGATTTTTAATTTAACATACAAATTAATAAAAAATAGAGGATGTTATAAAAAAGTAAAAAGTGAAGGATGTTAATTTGTAATAATAAATAGAAAACGAGGGTAATTATAGTATTTGATATGTTTTGTATTAATTGATCTCTACTAGAAGGCTAGTTTTGTAATTTTGTAAGAGTAAAAAAATGATAAGAAGTCAAAGAAACTTTTGATTGAGTGTCAATACTCCCGTCCTTAAAATAAGCCATGGTATATTTTAGGGACATTTCCCTAAAATTAAGTACTCGATCACCCAAAGAAATTTCATAAAATATATAATTAGTTAATTATACAGTTTTTTATTTTTTATTTTTTCATTTTCCTTAATGAAAATCTTTGATGTCTACAGGAAAATTTGAGAGTATGATTTTCCAAGAATCTTCCTCCTGTGAATTATATAATAAAAAAATATTATACGTAGGTGGTGAATTTATAAAACTAATGAAGCAAATCACTTGGTAAAGTTTTTATTTTATTTCATTAATATTTCTTAATCACAATAACCACCCATAATTTGGGAAAAAAACATTTTCAGTAATTTTTAAATTTTTTTAAGTTATTTAAGTAATTTTATTATTGTTAAAAGCTTTCACTTTTTATTCATATAATATAAACATAAGCTAAGAGAATTTGACGAGAAACTCATTAAAAATTGGGCATTTGACCAAAAATAATGATACTGAGCAATTCGGTAATAATGTGTTTGGATAAAGAATTAGCTATGAGAACAAAATTAATATAAAATATATTCATCCATAAACTAAATTATTAAATTAATTATTTAAAAAAATTTCAAATTCTATGCTTTTTTTATTTTATAGTACAAGTCAAATATGAGAAGTGAACTTAAATATTTATTATTTTTGTTTTTTTTTTGATAAATTCTTATTTCAAACACATTTTAATTGATATAATTAGGACGACTAAACTTGATAAAGTAATATTCTAGAAGAGAGCTTCGAATGTTGCAAGATGGCAAACAGCATAATATTTACCCTCATATGCCACCAAATGATCTCTAGCTAGATGATGATTCTTTTTTCATTTTTGTTTTTTTCTCTTATATATAAATATATATATATATTTGATGGATTGGTGGGTGATTGCAATTGGCTTCTCAGCATTCTGCTTCATTTCAGTTCTTTCTTCTACTGATTTTTCAGGCCAACGAGGAGGAGAAAGAACGTTTGAAAATAATGATCGAAAGAGCGATAGCAGCCCTTAATGGTCCAGACAGCTCCGTGAGTATGTAAGACACGAAGAGAGCTATTGTATCCATTCAAAGCTCTGCCATGCTTGATCTAGACGTGATTTGTACCAACAACGTGAGTGTGTTTTGATTGAAGATTTCTTAATTAAAAAAAAAAAAATGTTGCTAAAGACGTATATTCTAATATTACGTCTCTTGTTGGGTACGGAAAAATGATAGAATTTGGTAAATGAAAAGATATTAAAGTAAAAATTTATTGAGAAATACTTATATATATTTTATATATTTTCTAACCCACTCAAATTAAAATTTATATTTAAAATTTTATATTTAGTTGATTAACCCCTCCCCTCTCCCTCTCTCATTTTCTTATTCCCTACCAAACACTTGATTTAGTGCTAAGTTCAATCCTAAAGAAGACGAAGTTATTGGATGTTGGGAAGCTAACATCGGTGACTGATATCAGCTCCAAACATTGAATTTGGACAGATCTGGACTATTAAATTAAGTCTAAATTTATTCGCATATATTTAATTTAAAAAATACTTGAGTAAATCTAAACTGTTAAATTTCAATCTAATGATTTACAAGCATGATAGCCTCCTACTTTTTGAAATTATTAACTTATTAGTTTAATAATTATTACTTCCACGGCAAAACAATAGAGTTGTTTGGAGTAAGAAAAAATGAGATAAATTGAGATAAATTGTGATTTGGGGAGCGTTCGTAATGCGTGCAGTGAGAGAAAAAAGTTGATGTGATATAAAGTTAACAGAGATTTATAGAGATTTTTAGAGATTTTTAGTAAATTATTGCAAACCAAATGGGCCCAATATAGCATAACTACGTATTTTTTTTTCTGCATACAAAATTACCAAACAAAAAAAAAAAAAAGAAAAAAAAAGGAAGACGACAAATTGGAATTTAGTAATCCTTTCGTACGACTCAATATATATGCTTATGGTTTCATAGTGGAATTTAGTAATCCTTTCGTACGACTCAATATATATGCTTATGGTTTCATAGTGATTGCATCATGTGTTGGGTTTGTAAATGTAATTCGCAAATTTAATGCACAAAATAATTGAATTAAAATTTATATGTTTGGGCATTTATTTAGGGTGTCAAGTTATATGTTTGAGGGTTTTTTCGTATACCAAATGTATATAGATTTATAGCCATAATACAGAGGTAGAGTGTGAGGAAAAGCAACTAAAATTTAACTCGGAGCAAGCCTTGCTTGCTGGCTGGTTAGCTCACCCTAACAAGATGACAGTGGACAGGAGGGAAAGGTTGGCATTTCTTACAACTCATCCCGATTTTGATGCAATATTATTTACACAACATGCTGGATAATCCCACTACATGATTTGTTGGGAATTATATAGACCGTGCAAATCATGTTCAACGATTTAGAAATTCATTGAGAGAAAATCACTGGATGATTTAAAAACTTGCTAAGAAAATCACCGGATAATTTATATCAATTAGCGTCGGGATTTTCAAATTTTACAAGGCAAGTCAGTGTAATACTCGGTATTTTGTTTTGACTATTTATTGAGATTTTGGATTAATTAAATATTTAGACCTAAGATTTAATTCAGATTATTAGATTTATTTTATTGTTTTTAGGCTAGAAATTAACTTTGAGTTGTATTTGGGTTAGAGAAGTGGGTCAAAGGCCCAACCTATTTCCTTTTCTTCATTTCCCTCTTCTTTTCTTTCTTCAATCCCTTATTCTTCTTCTCTTCTCCATCAGATGAGCACCAGAAGAGAGAGAGAGAGAGAGGAGGAAAGAGGAGAGATAAAGAGAGAGACAGAGTATTCATTCATTGATTTTCCTGTGTGACAGAAAATTCATGTTGATTACTTTCATAAAATAAAACTCAAATTAATTACTTTTATAAATATTTTATGAGTTAGTTTCCTTGAGTTTGGCGTTATTTATGAATTTGATTCTAAAAGGAACCTATTCTCTGTTGGACTGAGGTATGTCTTGTGATGAGCAATTTATGTCACTAGCCCAATGTGATGACTCTATTTATTTAGCTTGCGTTATATTGGCTGCAACTATTGTAGAGTGTGTCATGATTCTATATGATAATGTAGTGTGTGACTTTAGGCAGCTATCACGTATCCTTTGTTCCCTATATTGCATCTCATTAATTTGTTATTATCATGTTGATCATGAGGTGAAAAACCCATGTGAAATGCTTGACTTTGTCCCAAACATTTGTTTTCTAAATCTGCAATTAATGCACCATCCAAGTGTGGCACTCACTAAAAGGATTTTTTCTAGCAAACAGTTGCGTTGGGCACGCTTAACTTGGTTGTTCATTTACTCATGTATAAATTGAGAGGATTGGAGAACGAGAAATTGCGTGGAGAACAAATAGAAAAATTGCGTAGAGAAAAAACAGAAAAAAGTAAATGTGCTTTGTAATAAATTAAAATGTAGAAAGATATGAGAAAAATTAAGTGTTCGTCTTGTAGGGTGAGAGATCTATTTCGAGTATTTTTTGTCTTAATTTTGATACTAAAATATTTTCGAGTCTTTTTCATTTAGTATTCTTATTTTATAATAGTAAAATAATTTTCTTATATTCGCCAATGGACGTAGGCATTATGCTTAATCACATAATTCGTTATACCTTTATGTGTTGCAATTATTTTTATTTCTTGCGCATAATTATTTTTTCTTACTCTATTACCATAGTAAATTCTCAATTACAGAATTTATCACAACAATCTGATATAAAAAATAAGCTAATAGCAGCTGTTAAATATGAAACTGTGAAATTTGACAAGACCATTAGCTTTAATTTATTGTGCGTAAAAATGTGTGCTTTATTTATCTAACAGGGTTTTCATAAAGCCTTGAATAAAAAGAAAAAATTTCCTACATCAATGTCAAATGAAGACAAGTTGGAGTTTGATGCTATAGCATTAATTGCAATTCAGTTGTTCTTAAGCAATGAGGTATTGTGAGAAATTGTAGATGAGACAACTACAACAAAAGTATGGCTCAAATTGGAGAATTTGTATATGACGAAATCTCTCGCAAACAGGTTGCACCTCAAATGTCTTTATACCTTGCGCATAAAGGATGGTAGACCTATTTAAAGCCATCTTGATGAGTTCAATAAAATTTATATTGATCTAAAAAATATTAATATTGAAATTGATGATGAAGATCAAATTCTTATTATATTATGTTTTCTACCTCCATCATATAAGCATGCTATCTCTATAAAGGATGTTAAACAATCCTTGTAATCAGAAAAATTGAAAGCAAAAGTGTCCAAAGATGGAGGCAAAAATCAGGCCGAGGGTTTAACAGTCAAGGGGAGAACAATAGAGAGAAGTGATCCTAGTAGTAACAACAAAGGTTGATCTAAATCAAAATCCAAATCGGTTAAGTGTTACTATTATAAGAAGATAGGGCATTATAAGAAAAACTGTCCAAAGCTCAAGCAAAAGGAGGACAAGAATGTTGCTAGTGTTGCTAAAGAAAATTTAGATAGTGATAGAATTGTGTTGTCAATGGCAGCTATTCATGGATTCTTAGATGACGAGTGGATTCTTTATATAAGTTGTTCCTACCATATGTATTCTATTTGGGATTGGTTCACAATATATTAATCAGTGAACGATGGCATAGTTTTGATGGGCAATAATGCACCATGTAACACTATGGGTATTGAAGATATATATCATATATATATATTCTCCTAAAGGGAGACAATTGGAAAAAAAATTATATATATGATATAGTATAGAAGATATATACATATATATATTCTCCTCATCTTGGTGCCTCAATTGTAACATATGGTCTTAGAACAAAGAATCTTTTCATTCAATGACGCCTGACCATTATCTAATTTTGGTAATGGCTCACTCTCAAGTATAAGAGGTCGGTTGAGTCTAGTCTAGGTGAGTCCTAGGTCATCTCCATAGGGAGCAAGAGTTTGACTAAATGTGGGAAAACTTGATTTCGAAAACACTTGCAAAAATTGTAAAAAGAAGTAATGAAAATTTTTTTTGGAATTTTTGAATAAGTAGTTGAAAGGATGAGTTGAAATTTTAAAGCACAAATTAAACTAAAAAATGAAAACACTAAAGAACAATCAATTCAAAAATTTAACAGACGATGTGAATTAACTTAAACAACTATGTGAATGGGAACAATTGGCTTTAACCTAGTCCTGTAATGTCCTCGAAGGCTTAAACTCGAATATGTATTTAAGTCAACCTAATCTTTACATATGTAAAATTAGGCTGGAAGATTCAACGTTAGAAAACCCTATTTCGTAAAGAAACTGTGATTCTAGGGTTTTGAAGTCAAATTTGAAATCACCGGGACATGGAATTGATCTTCAATTCACGCTAACGTAAACAGAGACCAAATGTATCACAGGTGATTCGTTTTTGAAATTTAACCTAGAATTACAATTCTTACGTTTTCAATCGAAAGAAAAATAAATCTATTTCAATTTGCCTTATCCGAGTCCACGACCTTCAATTTCATTACCATCCTAGGTTAAAACCAATAAAAACCTAGCCTAGCATTGCGAAAACATAAAGATAGCTTTGTGAAAGGAATACAATCTCCATAATACAATAAAACGTGCAAGCAAATTACGCCGAAATAGTTTTAAAATGATTTCGCAACCAAAACACACTCAAGCAATCGAAGGTGAATTGTTACGAATTAAAAACGAAAGATATAGAAGATGAAGATGAAGAACTTCAAATTAATTCAATGGAAATTATACTTACAAAATAACCCTAGTGCGAAAATGTAATACAGCTTTCATAAATCCAAAACAAGATGATGAACAACTAACCCTAGGTGCGGAAGCAATGTAAAGTCTTCAAAATAACTCTCCAAGATAACAACGTAAAGTTCCCCTAGGGTTCGAACCCTAATACCTCAGAATTTTATCCATTTATAGTAATACATAAGGCAAGGGCATAAGGGTAAAATTACATCTCGAACTTTATTCTGAACATGCGCTGGAGAAGCCGTCATTAGCGCCCATGAAGAATGAGGGGCGCTTTTAGCTTGGTTGTCAAAAGTGTTTGATGAAGTCCCCAACGAAACAGCTCCAAAACTCTCTCTCGGCGGGCGCCCATCTGATTTTGGGTGGGGCGCCCATGGGCATTGAGGGGCGCCCGTGGGTAGCCTTCACCAGCTGCTCGACAAAATTCCTCTGGGACTTGAGATTTTGCTCCAAAAACACCTCTCGGTGGGCACCCATCTGATTTTGGGTGGGGTGCCTGTGGCCTCTTTGGGGCGCCCATCAAGTCCATCTTCAGCTCCTTGCCTCTTTCACCTCATATTTGCCTCTTTTCTTGTCAATTTGGTCACATAACCCTGCAAAATCCCATAAGTTGATCAAAATTCACATTTAACAATAACAAATGGGATTTCTAACAAATAACTCACATATAATCAACCATGTGACCATGAAAATAAAGCAGAAAATATGCACAATCAACGCCCTTCTCTCGCAAACCATATTATGCTACAACCAAGACTCACTTTTGGAACCTTTTTAGTTTAAGCATTATTTACCATTTGGTGGTATTACTACTTTGTTTGTTCAATTAAAGATCAAAATCTGTATGCAAGTGGGTTCATAGTTTTCTAAAGTGAAAAATCATGGCATGACTTTTTAGAATTTCTACCCATAGGTCCTATATATTTTTGGTTCATAGACTTGTGCTCAAGCATAATGTAAGCAATGGAGTTTATATACATTCTGGTTTTGAGGCTCAGACCTAATCCTTTTACTTTTAGGGTTTCTTTGGTTTTATTCAGTGATTTGATGAGTTTATTTTTCATGGGTGTTTGTGTTTGATTTATAGGCTTGTAGAAGTAAATGATTTGAAGACTTCTACAAGCTTGTGATTTAGATATCATAACTCGTGCTATCTCTGTTTGTGATGTTCTTTTATTGCTTTTAATTGGGGAAAATGTATGTAAATTAACAAATTTGTCTTCATTCTAATAACTGAGTATAAGCAGTATTTGATAAAAGAACCCAATTATAGCTTGATTGAAACTATAGGGATTTAATTGTTATAATTAAAACAAAATGAACTAAATTGACACTGAATATAAAATGTAGTGATAATTTCTGTACTTTATCCTTTTGTTTTAATTATTGAGTCGTTAGAGTTAGACTTCTTGTATCACAAACAGTTCATCTGAATTGAGAATTAATGTTCCAAAAGTTTAGTTGAGTAAACACTAATTGGTGGCTAAGTAATATGTGCATTTACCCATTCTCCTTTCTACATGTATTTCTAGCTTGAATGGGGCTCTGTTGAGACTAAAATGTATAATACTTACATTTTTTTTGCTAGGGTGACATTAATTTATGTTATTGTGTTATGGTATGCTATTGTTGTTGTTATTATTTAAATAATATTGGAGAAGCGTTTATTTAAGTAACATGTGAAACTCCAGAAACAACTCCGACAAACAAATAATCAAAAATAACACAAGATTAATAATAAAAAAATTTCTTACCAACAAGTAAAGTAGAACTTCGGTTTGATTTCAGAAATCACCCAAACAGTTTTCATTATAAATTTTAGTTGCAGGAATTGACTAAACACTACGATTCTTCGCACATATTTGTTCAATATCTTGGTTGACTCCTCAATGCACTAAGACCAAGTGAAAAAACTTTCAAACTCTTGAAAAAGTTGTCCTGTAATTCTCAAAACTCATAAACTTTTTACAATGTAGAAAGGAGAAAATTTCTTAATCTCTCAAAATATTAAATCTCTCCTTATACTCTATATTATATTTTCTCTCTCTCTCTCTCTATAAATATATAGTTTACATTAAGTGCAAATAGATATGTATAGATTTCACAAATCTAGACAGAATAAGAAGCTTCTTCCCTAAGCTTTCTTCTTAGGCAATTTGACAACTTAGCAAAATTGGAAACTCTGACGTCTTTAATTTGTTAAAATTCTCCATCTCCGAGACTTCTGGTCAATTTGAAAATTCAATTAATTAAGACATCTTTGTCAACTAGAAAATTCTCAATTTGAAAATCTCTAATTAGGATATCCAATCCTGTTTAAATATATAATTCCAATCATACTCGTAATAGGAAACAAAATCTGTTATTAATTTAATTCAAGTTTTGTTAAATTTTGGCACTTTACAACATACATGTTATTATATCGCCATATGATATAAATTTTACCAAGGTTGGTTGATATGGTCTAGCCATCATTTCGTGATTAAAAATTTGTCATTCATTTATTTACAAAAACAATTTAGGTTTTATTTTCTTATAATGTTGTTGTTGCCGAGCATCAAAGTTTTGATTGTGACTATCATTCTCTGTAATTAAAAACAACTTATTTGTTGAGATTTTTTTGTCATTCGTTTTTTTGAGTGAGATAAAAATATATTAGTTTAATTATTCATGAAAAAGAACTAGAAAACAACAACCTTAACAAAATAGCTAGAAAATCAAGCAAGGGCCCAGAATTACTCATTCTTATTGATTTAGCATCACAAAGTTCAATTAACTAGCCGTTGACTCTCCCACGTCATTACATACTCATAGGACTTTGGGGATCGCTCAGAGTTGCTATGGCAGTTTCAATCCTCATCTTCAAATTCTCTCTCTCCTCCTCATCGGCCTGACAAACAGAGTAAGAAGAAATAGTAAAGTGAAGTCTTCAGGCTCTACAATTTTTTTTTTTAAATTATTTTTGCTCATATTAAAAAAAAAAAAAAAGATAATTGGATCCCAAACAAATCGAAACTTAAGAGTTTGTTTGGGAGGTGAGTAGGGGTGGGAGAGGATGGAGTAGGTTAGGGTGTGATATTCTAATAATTTTCTTTATTTTTTAATTAAATTACAAAGTAACCTTTAGTACTTTTAGGGATGTTTGGTTAGCAAAAACTCACCAACTTTTATTAAATTTTTGTACTTTCTTCTAATCAAATTTTATCACATATCACTTTTATATCAAATCTTTTTACTTTTACTGTATTTTTTTGTCAAATTTTTGCTAACCAAACACTCTCTTTGTTGTTCATAATTTTATTTAATTATAAGTCAAAGATTATTATAGAAATTTTGCATCCGATCAATCCCATCTCCTCCTAACCCACCTCCCAAACAAATCTTAAATGTTAATCACGTTAAACCTAAAGCAAAAAGAAAAGTTTGTAACTAAAAATTATTATTATTATTATTATAAAACATAGTCAAATTAAGCATGTTCTCTTATAAATGAATAGTGCTTAATTTTTGAAACATAAATGAAAAGTTAAAAGTTAAAAGTTAAAAGTAGAATAAATTTATCATTTCTTTTTAAATAATCATTAGTTACTTTCAAAACGTATATATATATATATATAATGACTTGCAAACTCATTAAAATAAATAAAATAAATTCTAACAATGGAAGCACCGAGTAGAAAAAAAAATTCAATAATGAGTTTTCCCCAATAAGAGGAGAAAGAGGAAATATTGATATTTGTGGAGGTTAATAGACTCGAGAAAAACGCGGAGGGGAATGCCGAGTATGAAAGGACCTAAGCCGCCTGCAATGAGTGTGGTAATGATTGTTCCAATGGAAAAAGGGTCACGTTTCGCATGATTTCCATATTTCCCCAAAATCTTCACGTTAGTAAATACAAAGGCGGCATTTTCCCGGAAAGTTTTTTCCATCGGAAGAAGAAAATCCGCTTTTCGCAACCAATCCAACATCAGTCACTTTCTTGGCGCGGTTTCACTGTTTATTTATCTATTTATTTTGAAACACAACAAACAAACAAACAAATAGTGCATTTATGATATCAACCATCATCAATTACACATTTAGCCCTATTGTGAGCTACTCTAACTATGGCCCTGTTTGGTATACCCAAAAAAAAATTAAAACTCATCAAAATTTATCAATTTTCTCTAATTAAGTTTCACCACATATCACTTTTACATTAATTCTTTATACTTTTATTGTTTTTAACCAAACACTCTCTATATTTCACCCCACTTTCTTAGTACAGTAATATCTAAATCTATCTAAACAATTATACTAAGTCGTTAAATATTTCTCCCAATACCAATTCTATATTTTTATAAAGGCTTACCAATTATTTTTTTCAGTAAAATATAAATAATTAAATGGTAATTTTACAAGTATATTATTCGCTAATAATAGTTTTACTTTATACTTAATAATATTTTAATTTACATAAAATATATCTAGATAGTAGATTTAATTTATAAGGGCTATTGAAGCGATTAGATCCAATAAATTGTGAACACTTCGGTCACTAATTTAATTATAATTTAAGTCGATTTTTTTGTCACAATGAGTTAAGAGTTCTGAATTGGACTATTTTTGAGAAAAGTTATTAATTATATAATAAATCATCTTAAATATCAAATTTATATTTTAATAATACGCAAATGATACCTTTTAATAAAAAAAAAATTAATAGACAAGTCCTATAAGCACATTACGTAATTTATATTATTTTGATTTTTTCTAAAAATTTATTTTATTTTTCGAGATAATGGGCTCATCAATAGCTAAATCCGCTTGGTCAAATAAATTAAGTAGAGATAAGCATAGGAAAGTTAAATCCGTCACATATGCAAGACTAGGTACGTGAAGATTTTTCGTATTAGGGTAAAATTAAACCCACTCTAAACTCCCTCTCTCTCTATTTCTAGTACTTCCTTCTATATTTTAATAAAAATTAATTATATAGCTTCATATTTTCGAGTCGAGGAATTAAGAATTTTATAATAATAAAAAAAAATCATATAACTTTTTAAATTCTTATTTTAAATATTTTCTTAATGTTATTTCAAATTAACCGATATTTGGTTTGTCAAGTAAAAAAAGAAAAAAGAAGAAGAAGAAAGTCAAAAGTTGGCATGTAACTGATAAGTAACAAAATTCAATTAAAGTAAGTTAAAAAATTAATAAAAAAATATTTTTTTATTATTTTTTTAATTTACTTATATATATATATATATTGAGTTTTTGGGGGGATCGAGGCACCCCCTTCCTTCCCTACATACTTTTGAAAGGCTACCATCGATGATCTAAATAAAAAAAGTTGCCAGAAACTTCTCAAAAGTAAAGGTAATCATAAACTGCAAAAGCAGACAAACCATTAAGTAGCTTTTGGGTTAGGGATTTGTTTATGAATTTAATTATTTTTTTTTTTTTCATATTTGGATTGTGATGGCACCGTTGGAGTTCCAAAAATTTCTAAAAAATTCTACAAACTTTTATAAATTTTTTGTCATATCAACTTTTTTTTTTTACTGTACGCATTACGAATTCATAATTTTTCTCATTTTATCTCATTTTTTCTTACTTTTTATCACTCCAAACACATACAAAATGACAGAAAGAGAAAATATAAAATTTAATAAATTAATATATTAATAAATATATTTGATTTATTATATTTTTAATTTAATTTCAAACAAGAACATATATTTAAGATTTTATATTTTTTATTATTTTCTCCAATTTTTTTTATATTTCATTTCTTTCAATTTCTCTCTTTGTTTTTTTCTTTTTTTTTTTTAAATCAAGTCCTCACTCCAAACTCCAAACGCACCGTAACTCAAAATTTTCAATTACCTATTTGGGCCTATTTTTGCTTTCACTTTCTGAAAGGTACACTCTGGAGTACGTGGATATCAATGAGAGCCAAAGATAAATGTAAGACCCTCCAATTTATCCATAAATTTATCAGAGTAGTTAGTAGTTCCATCATATAGACCCCACGCTTTCAGATAATTCGGTTTATGCCCCCTCACAAATAAAAATAAATAAATAAATAAATAAATAAACGAGCCATTAATTCGCCCCCCGAAACAAACATCTCCTTGGTTGAGCAGTAGGATTTTCTAATTAACTATAAATGACCAGGAAGGTGCTTTTGAATTGATAAAAAATAATAAAATTTGACAAAAAATATAAATTTGTAATTCATAAAATAAGATAAATGATTTATTTCACAGAAAAAAATACTAAAAATCTCTAAAATTTTCTAAAATTTTTAATACATTTTGTATTGTTCGTATTTTGTAAAATTTTTATAAATAGATATATATTTACATATTCTAATAAATTTATATAAATCCCAATAATTTTTTTATAAATCTCAATATCATTCCATAAACCCTTATAATTTTTTTTATAAATTTTAAAACCTTTTAATTACTTTCGATAAATTGTGACATGAAACCGTTCTAATGAAAAAAAAATTATTCAGACAATTTCTCTCTCTAAAAAATTAATGCAAAAGTCAAAAAATTTCACTATTCCTCTCTGAAAAATATAATTTGGTGGTTACATGTTATTTTAAAAAATTTTTCAAATCATATTTTTTTATTAGTTTTCGTTTTCTTTTTCACGCCAAACGAACCAGAAAAATGAATAACTTTATATATTTTTAATATTTTTTAACGATTTTTAGAACTTCAAATCGATTTGATCTATAAAATATATGTAGAGCGTACGCGTGTGTGTGCGTGAGAGAGAGAGAAAGAGAGAGAGAGAGAGAGGGGGGGGTGACCTGGATGAATACTGTTTTGAGAAGCCTCCCGGAGAAAGCGGTGATGTTGGCAGTAACGATTTTGAGCTTCAGCGACTCGAAAGCCTGGCAAAGCTTCACCATTGTGTCTGTTCTTTTACTGCACGTGAGGCTCACTACCACTGTCTCCTCTCCCATGTAAGAAACGCTTAGCTGCCCACATATATATTTATATATATATATATATGTAATTAAAACGAAATCAACACAAAATAGTCCCCCTCCCCCCCCCCCCCAAAAAAAAAGCAATTAAATTAGAAAAGACCCACCTCAAGATCTTCAATGGGAGTGGCTCTCGATGATCCCCCAGAATCGTAGGCATGATCAACTCTCTTCTTCTTGGGCCTCGACGAAGCTGCTGGCGCGTCTCTGTCAGAGTCGAGAAAGACCCCAATAATGTTTTTCTTCGAAGTCGTCCCCGATTCGAGCTCCGATATGTCGGCCTGGATCCTCCTCTCTTGCTCTTGCAGTTCTTGGATGTATTCAATCGCATCTTTAATGATCGATGCCTTATCCATCTAAACCAATCAATAACAAACCCAAATCGTAAAATTCTTAAATAATTAAACTATTAATTAAATAAATCAGCGAACAAGCTTAATTTTCCTTATCTTGCTTGCTGATTAAATTATAAGCCATTGTCGTAATTAATTAACTCAAAGTTGGGGGGGGGGGGAGCAATAATTATATTTATTTTTTATGTATTGTGCGCGCCCGCGTGTCACCTTGCTGATGTTGGGGACCACCGCCCTTAACGCGAAGAGCCTCTCGTTGAGCTTCTTCCTCCTGTTTCTCTCCGACACTATGTTCTTGGAGGCCGCCGTCGATTGAGCTCCGTCCGGCGAACTCGAGTCGTAGTACCCGGAAAACGCTTCGTCCAGTCCCCAGCTGTGTATATCAAAACCAAATCACTCGTAAATTTTCAATTAAATTTGAAATTTAGATAATTCATGTGTATTTAAATGAAAAAAAAATAAAAAAATTATAAAAATTAATGAAAAAATGATCTGTAATAAAATTTAATTAAAAAAATTTAAAATTAATAAAAAATAGTAAATTTTGATAAATTTTAACAAATCAGTACACACCCCTAAAACTCGAATAGGTAGGAGGGAGGGGGGAAGATAGAAATATTTGCCTGTCGATTTCTTCAGTTTGGAGGAACAAATTGGTGTTCCAATAATTGTTGTATTCATCGCCAATATTTTCCATACTGAGAGAGTGTGTATGAGAGAGAGAGAAAGAGAGACAGAGTGAGAGGACCTGGGTGTGCGATTTCTGTGGTGGAAACAAGGAGTAGGGCGCGGGACATTTTATACTCATTACTAAAGGAAGGAAGGGGGATTTTGACCACGTGGGCGTGGAGTCGTTTTTCTTTGCTGCAGCTGCTTCCAGGAAGGATCTTGACCGTTCACTATTGCCGCTGTGGTCTCCGAGGCCGCCGCGTAACATTGTTACTGTGGGGCCCATGCGTTATATATTCTCCCAATGAGTACAGACTTCTGTACCACCCAACGGTGGCAATTGCCTTGTCCTGCGGGGGTTCGATTTGCCTTTCTCCTCGTAAGGGTATTTGCATTCATTAATTTCTTTAGTTTCACATTATTTTTTTTCTTTATTTAGTAAATTAAAAATATTTTGAAGTAAAAATAATCAATAAAAAATATAAATATCATCTGCCTATATTTTAACACTATTTATTATCTTGTACTTTAGTCCCACTTGCATTATTATTATTGGTGTTATTGTTGTTATATAATTATATTGTTATTGTTATTTGGAAAAAAAAAAATTGAGATAGATTTTTGGTTCCATTTTCTTGAACACATAAAAAAAATAAACTTTAGAAATTTAAATATAAAATTTATGAGTTTTGATTTTTCAATTAAGGGTGTGTTTGGCAAGCTTAGCTAATAGCTATCTTTTATCTACTCAACTTTTTTACTTTTTCTAAAATAATCAAATTTATCATTTTCTATCTTAAATTTCAAATCATAAAGGACAAAAATGTCAAATAAAAAGGCTAAAAAACTAACTACTAAAAAAATTAGTTTTTCCCTTTCCCGAATAAAAAAATTAGTTTTTTTACTTCCCAAACTCTACCTAAAAAGAAAATCGAAAACATCTTTAAATATTTACTTTTATAGTCCCATTTTACCTTTCTCTTACCCTATAACTTGATTTTTTTTTTTTTTTTTTGAAGCCAATGTTAGATATATATTAAAAGAGAGTCAAGTTACAAAACTTTCCTTTCTTGCTAAACGAGACAAGTCATAAGGAATAGAGGCTAAAGAGTTTTTGAGAGGAATGGAGCCTTTCAGGCAACTTGATAGAAGGAGATGAATTGCACAATTTGCTTCCTGTTTGCACCAGGAAAATTTCCATTGCAAAGTAAACTTCCATTCTTGAATATCATCAAGGATAGACAATATCTCCTAATGAGAGGAAATGTTGCTAGAGTTGAGGGAGTTGATTATTTTGAGGGCATCGGTTTCAATGATTGCATTAATAAAACCCCATTGGACAACCATGGAGCAAGCAATCTTGATGGCCTAAGCTACTGCTAGAGCCAAGAGAAGTTTTAATTTAATATAGTTGATGATGAGGGAGATTTCGAGCCTTATCAAAATGACAAAAATACCCCTCAGTGGCGTCAGAGAAAGTCCCTAAAGGAGGACAAGCCGACCTTCTGAGCTGGAAAGGTTGGACTACCTTAGGCCGAGCTCGATGTCTCGGGCTATTAAGTGTCAAGCTGAGCAAGGGCCCGTGCATGAGACCTCTATATTCACAATCCCAAAATTCGCGCCATAATTGTTGATTCAAAATTATCAAATTAGGAAGGAAATTCCAAGATTGATACAAATCTTGTACTTCCCATATCTAAATGGGAAATCACGATAAATCAATGAGAATTCCTAATTTACTTTTATCCTTAAATCTGCAGAACATCCTTGTATAGGAGAAAAACCCACTATCATAGGGTATGCTATTTTCACCTTACTGTTACTCTGTCAAATTATTTTTTGACTTTTTACTGACTTAATCGTCGGAGAGTCTTTAGTAGGCGCCATACCAGTGTTTCTGATGAACAGATTTCATTATTTTCTAGCAGGCCCGGAAGGACCATTAAATTTTACCATCATCAGTTAGCGCTGTTTGTGGAAAGTGACATTTGCTCCTATTTTTATGGTCTGAACCAGATTCGACGTTCAAACTCATCAAGGTCAATCAATCCCGTTCATGGAGAACTAGAACCAATGAGACGATAGGATCACTGTGATAAAACAACAGTTTGTAGGCATGCCTACAACTTTGCAAGCTATTATGAAGTGTGTTGATCGCCTGGCTCAAGTTTCGCCCCTCGCCACCGCCACAACAAGATCCACCTAATGGTTCAAGCAACGGTGGAGTGATCTATAACGGTGGCGATGGAGGGGTTGTGGGGGAGAATGATGAATGACCTAATATTCCCCGACGGAATGGCACGACAACGAATGATAGGGCTCACAGTGAGACTGTCCCGCATCGGGTAATTGCAGAACTAAAGAAGGCAAAGAACATGGAACAGATGAGTAGAGATTTTGAGCCATGCAGGCTCAGATTGATGGAGCCATGGCAGTAGTGTAGAACCCCATCGCCATAGAAGATATAGTTGATAGGATGGGGACCCCGTTTCCTCCTAACATGATGGAATACCCCTTACCCCCAAAGTTTAAGATGCCTACGGTAGAGCCTTATGATGGCTCAAAGGACCCACTGGACCATTTGGATATATACAACACGATAATAAATCTCCATGCAGTTCCTGATGAGATCAAGTGTCTAGCGCTTTCCATCACCTTAAAGGCTTCGGCTCGTGCCTCGTTCAACAAAATCAAGCTCAGGTCAATAGACAATTTTAAGCAGCTCAGCAAGCAGTTTGCCTCGCACTTTGTTGGTAGACAATGACAGAGAAAGCCTCTAGTGCATTTGTTAACGGTTAGACAGGGAAAGAATTAATCTTTTAAGGAATATATTAATCGTTTCAATAGGGAGATGTTGAAAATTAAGGAGGCTAACGAGAAAGTGGAGCTCAGGACTTTTATGAGTGGCCTGAAGCCCGGTCTGTTTGCTTTTTCTTTGGCTAAAAAGCCTCTAGGGAATGTGGCCGTGTTGATATCCCAGGCTTAAAAACATATGAACGTGGAAGACACAATGAAGGCTCAAAAGGATACTGAGGTGATGACTTCCCAATCAGAAAAAAAGTGGTAGAATGATCTTAAGGATGATAGAGGGTCGAAGGCACCTAGAACTTTCGAGTCAAGAGGTTGAATGTGGGATAGAAAGGACCTGTTTATGAGGTCAGCCAAGGACTTTATCCCACTAAACTCGCCGATGGAATATGTGTTTTATACCATCAGAAATGATCCAAAGTTCAGGTGGTCGAAGGAGATGAAAGCCCCTCTAAGATTAAGGAACAGATCCAAGTACTACTTATACCACAGGGATCACGAGCATGACACAGAGGAGTGCTTTGATCTCAAAAGGCTAGTTAAAGAGCTGATTAGAAAGGAAAAGTACAACAAGTTTGTTGCTGGCTACGAAGGGATAGATAGGACGATAGGAGAAGCCCACCTTGAAGAAGTCTGCCGTGGAAGAGCCCTAACAGGGCAACAAGCTCAACGGCCTCTAGAAAAGATCAAAGTCATATCGGGTGGGTTCGTAGGAGGAGGCTAGTCTTCTTCCGCTTGGAAGAAGTATGTTAGAGAGTTTTGGAGAGATCAAGATGTGATGACCACAGATCAGCTGATCAATAGAGCGAAAGTAGAATCGGCACCGATTAGCTTTACTGAAGACAAAGCCTTAGAGCTGAGTCACCCCTACGATGACTCTCTAGTCATATCGACCATTGTGGCCAATTTTCAGATGTGAAAAATTCTAGTGGATAATGGGAGCTTGGCAGACATCCTTTACTTAAGGGCATTTGAGAAGATGAACATTAGAAATGAGAAGCTACACCCAATCTGTTTGCTACTGATTGGCTTTGCTTTGCAGGAGATCGTGGAGAGCTGATTAGCTCTATCACCCTCCCGATCACCCTATATCACGCCTCGGATCTCGTGACCCGATGGGTGAGTGATAAACGCACACAACGTGCACTAACATAACCACCCATAATCAAAGTAACGCAATGTAAACTAGTGAGCTCGAGACATAAGATAGGATAACATAAGTTAACCTTGACTATTGCCAGATCACATACTCCATACACCATTAATACCTAACTTAGGCCTTAAGGCCATTACAACCAAATCGAAAAAGTCTAGAAATGTATTACAATTTCAATTTAAAACTTGCACTAAAAGGCCAAAAGCCTTGCTAAGTTTTAGGAGGGCTCATGCAATGCACTTCTAGTCCAACCCCATTAGCCCACCTGATTGTTGTGGCCTGTTCCTGCATCAAAATCTGTAGGGACGTGAGCGTGGGTCCACTTGTGCCCACGATGTCTCAAGCAAACATATATGGTATGCAATCTAATCATGAAATGCAGTTCAAGTAAGGTTAGTCACTTTAACATTTTCTAGTGTCATAACATTTCATTAACATAACCAATAGCCAAAATAAGTGGAAACATATATTCATTCAACCATGTCAAAGTCTAAGATTTCAATTTTGGTTAATGTTTATGTTTTGCAATTCAAACTTCAATTTCATTCACATTTCAACACCATTTTATCATTTGAGTATTATTCAATCAAATAACCATATTCACATCATCATCCCTTCATCATTACATTGCACAATCATAACCACACAAGTCATCGAGGAATGGGTGCATACATGTTATCGTCTTTTATGGGCCAATACCCAACGGAAACGATAAACCGACGTCGTCGTTTAGGATCGCCGTCCAGGTCCACGAGGAGCCAAAACACACACAATGTTGTGGGCTACTAACCCACTGGCATTGATACCAAACCCTGCGCAAGTTCCGGGACTCTCAACCCGAGGGTACTCTCTAAACCCTTCCTATTTCTGCACCCCACCACGACCCCCGGCACACAAACACCCATTTATCACATACCATCTCATCTTTCATAGGTTCACATTTATCATCATATACTATTCAACACACTTGTCAAAGTTACGGTTCATCTCATGGCTCATTACATATCACATTGATCAAATCATATTAAGCATCTCCCATTTACCCACATTAAGAACATGAGTTCCTTTGTCAAGTCACATTTCACTTAATCAATCACAAGTTCATAAACTTCAACATTTAGTTTACATCAAGGCATATTCACAATTCTATTCAATTAAGACTCTTACCTCAAAGAAATCTTCCAATTCATGCAATTCAAGGTGACATTCACTTACCCTTACAAGTTAAATCCCATTAGCTTAAGATAACCAATCCTCAATCACTTTTTAAAGGTCATTTCTCTTTTAAAATCCATGCAATTAATCAAGTAAAAGTTTCATGTAAAAACAAGTTACCAACTCTTTCATAAGTCTAAGGTAGGAGGTCAAACTAAGCAAAGTCAGGAAAAGTGACCTAAGCTCGGTGGGCACCCAAGCTGACACTCAGCCGTGCACCCAAGGGGCTTAGGCGCCCACACCTTTTGCGCCCAAGGGCTTGGGAGCCCCACTGTGTCCCCCTCGTGCGCCCACAGCTTGGTCCGAGTTTTGGGTTTCATACTCTGTTTTCTAGTTTCATGGTTTTTCACCCTTAGAATCTCAAATTGACTAAATTAAAGTAAAAATACCTAAAGTTTCATGTTTCTAACATCAACACAAAGTTCTTAAGCACCAAACAAAGTTATCAATTTAAGTTTTCATCAACCAAAAGTCAAGTTAGGGATCAAAACACCATTTTCACTCTCTCAACCTATACATATATATACATATGTATAATTCCTATTTTCTTCCACAAATGTAACCAACATTTATAAAGGGTTTTCTAATGGTAATCTACTCCTTGTTACACATCACATATGTGAGAATGAGGCATTAAATCCCTACCTCAAGTTGTAAGAAAATGGATCAACAAGAAGGTGTTTTGAGTTTCCAAACCCTCAAGCTTTGATGGACTCAATCTCCTCTCTCCTTCATCCAAACTACAAATAAATTACATAGAAAGGTTCCTTGAGGTTTCAATTTCACTTTTGTAAGAGCAATTTGATTTTCATGAAGGTTAGAAAGACCTACCTTCAATTTTCTTCATCCGGTTCCTTATTCTCCTTCTTTGTTCTTCCTTTGTTTCTTCACCCGGTTTCTTCCCCTCCAATTCACTTCTTTCTCTCTTTCTTGCATCATCTCACTAGTATATATATATATATATCAATAAATTAATCCCCCAAACAGTGAATCTTAGACCCCCTCCTCACCCTTAGCTAGATATAAGTTCATATGGGAGAGCGGTCGGCTGAAAAATACAGAGAAACTCACATCTATCAAGTCCACTATTCCTTAGGCGCCCATGCCTTCTTAGGTGGGTGCCCATGACCTTGGGCACCCATGCCTTGTGCGCCGAAGGTGCCCCTTTCCCCTGCACTTGGCTATAATGCCAGCTCTCGCATGTTTGGCTCATCCTTCTCAAAGTTCCAATCTCTAAAGTACAATTAATGAGAATTACTTCTTAACCAACATGCGAATATCTCCAAAATATTCGAATAACCCTTTATTTACATTCATGCAAAAGTTCGGGGTATTACAAATACAAAGTTTGGGGTATTACACCCTAGACAACGACCCTCAGCAAGCAACCAAGATGGTGAATTTCTTGGTGGTCGACTGCCATCGACACCATAGTTAGAAAGGGAGCTTTGAACCAATTTTGAACTATTACATCAACCTATCACCTTCGGCTCAAGTTCCCTACCGAGCATGGGGTCAGCTATGTGAAGAAAAATTAGAGGGCAGCAAGAAAACACTATGTTTTATCTTTCAAAGGAGACTTCGATCAAGAAACCTTAATTGCAGAAGAGTTGGAGGTCAGAGACGAAAAAGAGGTAAAAAAAAGGAGAGCTGGGTGATGATCTTGAGGAGGTCACAATAAGAGACCGCAAACTCAAAAAAACTGTTAAATTCAAAGCCATAGCTACAGACCAACAGAAAATGAGCTCAGGCAGTTTCTAAGACAGAACTTAGATGTGTTTGTTTAGTCACATAAGGATATGCCTAACATCGACACTAAGGTGATGGCCTATCATTTCAACATTTCTCTAGGAGTTTGGCCGGTTACGTAGAAGAGGAGAATTTTTACACCAGAGCAGAATAAAGTAATAGTAGAGGAAGTAGAGAAGCTGCTCAAGGCCAAATTCATTAAGGAGGTATAATATCCTTACTGGCTCTTTAATGTGGTGATGGTCAAGAAGTCTAATAGGAAGTGGAGGATGTGCGTAGACTTCTCTGACCTGGAAAAAGCTATAAAGCCTACCCTAAAGATAGCTTTCTCCTTCCTGCAATAGACCTAATGGTGAATTTAATAGCTAGCCACCAGGTAATTTCTTTTATGGATACTTTTTTAAGTTATAACCGAATCCGGATAATCGAGCAGGACCAAGAACACAAGACTTTCATCACCAGTCGAGGCCTGTACTGCTACGAGGTCATGCTGTTTGGTCTGAAAAACGCTCGAGCGACATATCAGAGACTAGTCAACCTAATGTTCAAATCATAAATCAGATGAAATAAGAAGGTTCATGTTGATGCCATGTTGGTAAAAAGTAAGTAGGCCTCTGATCATGCGGCAGACCTGAAGGAGATGTTCAACACCCTTAAGAGGTTCCAGATGAAGCTGAACCCAACAAAATGTGATTTTAGAGTGGCCTCTGAGAAGTTTCTTGGGTTCATGGTATCTGACCGAGGTATTGAGGCAAACCAAGAAAAGGTTCAGGTGATCCTAGATATGCAATCCCCTAGACAACTAACGAAGCATAGAGGCTAACAGGTCGCATCGTCACCTTTAACAGGTTGATCTTAAGGTTTTCAGACAAGTGTCTTCCATTTTTTTAAGATCTCGAGGAAGGCATCAAGTAGAAAACGGAATGCGATGAGACTTTCGAGTAACTAAAGCATTACTTGGGGGCAGCCCTTTTGCTCAGTAGGACCACCTCCGAAGGGGAATTCTACCTCTACTAAGTGGTCTCTACCATAACAATTAGCTCAGCTTTGGTGAAAGAAGAAGAAATGGTGTAAAAACTAGTGTATTACACCAACTAAGTGCTTAGAGGGGTAGAAGAGCGCCACCTAAAGATGAAGTTGTTGGCCTTTGCTCTAGTGATAGTGGCTTGAAGGCTAAAAATGTACTTTCAAGCTCACACCATTGTAGTCTTGACTGATCAACCCTTGAAGAATGTCCTCCACAAACCAGAGACCTTAGGAAGAAGGTTGGTTAAATGGTCGATCGAACTTAACCAGTTTGATATCTAATACAGACCATAGCTGGCCACTAAGGTACAAGCAGCAGCTGACTTCATTGCAAAGTTCACTATAACAATAGTCACTTCCTCTAGGAAAGACTTCATTGAGCAAACTTGGGTCTTGAATATGGACGGTTCGTTGACCTATGAGACAAGGAAGGCAGGTATAGTACTGGTTTCCCTTGAAGGTTATAAAATTGCATATGCCTTGTGCTTTAATTTTTCAACTTCCAATAATGAAACGAAATACAAGCCTCTAATAACTAGCCTTCGGATTGCTCAGAGAATAGGGGCAGATCAGATAGTTGTACAAAGTATTTCCCAGCTGGTGGTAGAGCAAGTACAAGGAAAGTATAAGACCAGATAAGAAAGCATGGTAGAGTACAGCCAAGTGGCCAAAATTTTAGCTAAAAAATTTTCAATGATAACGTTGGAAAGAGTTCCTAGTCAAAACAATGAGAAGGCTGATCGGCTAACCAAAATAGTGTCTTTAAAGGAGCAAAACGCAGATGTATTGATAGAAGTACCCAATTCCCCAGGCATCTAAATGGCCAAAGTACACTAAGTCGAGGTCAAAGCCATGTGGGCAAAATTGATTAAAGATTATTTGGAGAAAGAACTTCTCCCAGTAGATCAAAACAAAAGAATAAAAATGCGACAAATTATGTACTGATCGATGGCGTGCTCTACAAAAGAGGTCACACCATGTCATTGCTCCGTTATGCAAATGAAGAAGAGGTGGACTACATCCTAAGGGAAGTCTGTAATGGGGTTTGTGAGAATTATTCAGGATAGAAGATGCTGGCGAAGAAGGTCTTACGAGCTGCATACTACTGGTCGACCATTGACAAAGATGCTCAAAATCTGTTGAAAAAATGTGACAAATGCTAAAGGTTTGCTAATGTCTCAAGAATGTTAACTCAAGAATTAACTGATCCAGAACCCCTGGCCCGTCACCCAATGGGGAATTGACATTGTTGGTCTATTTTCTTTAGGTAAAGGTCAAAGAAATTTTGCTGTGGTGGTCATCAATTACTTCACCAAGTGGGCTGAGACTGAGGCTTTGCCAAGCATAACGGAATAGAACATGAATAAGCTTTTATGGCAAGGGATCATCTGTAGATTTAGGATCCCAATGGTAGTAGTGACTGACAACCGAAAGTAATTTGAAGGGGGCTGTTTAATGAGCTTTGTGAGCAGCTCAGCATCAACCACCATTACTCATCTCTTGAGCATCCTCAAGCCAATGATTAGGTGGAAGTGACCAATAGATCATTCTTGAAGATCATCAAGACTTGCTTGAGAAGTTTAAGGGGCTATGGGCAGACGAGTTATTGAGAATACTTTGGGCTTATAGGATGACTAAGTGGACTCATACTATGAGAGATTTCTAGGCCTTATCAAAATGACAAAAATACCTCTCAGTGGCATTAGAGAAAGTCCCCAAAAGAGGATGAGGTGACCTTCCGAGCTGACCTTTCAAGTTGGGGAGGTCGGACTACCTTGGGTTGAGCTCGATGGCCCAGGCTATTATGTGCCAAGTTGAGTAAATGAGTGTGTATAAGGCCCTTATAATCACAATCCCAAAATTCACGCTATAATTGTTAATTCAAAATTATCAAATTAGGAAAGAAATTCCAGGATTGATACAGACTCGCACTTCTCATATCTAAATGGGGAAATCATAGTAAATCAAGGAGAATTCCTGATTTACTTTTATCCTTAAATCAACAAAACATCCCTATAAATATGGGAAGAACCCACTATCACAAATATGTTTTTCTCACCTTACTGTTACTTTGCCAATTATTTCCTGACTTTTTGCTGACTTGATCATCGGAAAGTCTTTGGCAGGTACCATACCAGTGTTTCTGGCCAACAGATTTCATTGTTTCTAATGGACTAAGCTTTTGGTGGCCCAGATCGAGGACTAAGAAATTTTACTATCATCAGTTGATGTCTAAAATGGAACCATTAACACCTCTTATAATGACTACAAAGGCTGTAGTATAGGTTGATGGGCTAAAAGATCCATCAAAATTAAATTTGAAGTGGGACTCAGGTGGTAGTTACCAAGAGCAGGCCTTTGTGTCTATTAAATTATAGAAGGCTTTTTGGACTAGTTTGAGGAGAGCTTCAAGATAGTTTGAGGTTATGATTGAGGCTTTGAAGATGGTATCAGATGAGGGGAGAAAAGGAGTACCATCGAAGATAAATCCATTTCTTGCCTTCTAAAATACACTAGTATAGGTTAGCAATGGATGAAAAAAGCATGTCTGTTGCTAAGTTATCCTGCAATTTGAGCAAAATTTCTTAAAACCATTTTGCAAAGGATGCAATGCTATCAAGGTTCACTCTGTAGGATAGTTGGCTTCGAAACCACACCCCTCTTGTCTAGTTGTATCTGAACAGAGTACATTCAAGGGATTCCTCTTCTCTGTGACATATAGGACAAGTGGGGTCTTTAGAGCATTTTCTTTTGGCGAGGTTGGAATTAGTAAGAAATAAGTTCTTAAAGGCCTTTCATGTGACGTACTTTACCTTAGGCAATGTGTTGATGTTCCACACAACTTTCCAAACATCTGAAGAGGTGCTTCAGAAAAAACAGGGGTCAAAGTTTTGCATACTTTGGTTGATGATGGCTGTGTGGCAACTAGATTTAGCAGTGTAATTGCCATTTTTGTTAAAATGCCATATAATCTTGTCAGTAGCATCCCACCTCCATAAGAGGAATTGCAGTAATAGCTTTAGTTTCTTCTTCTGTACTGACATTGGAATGTTCCTACTGTTTGTTCCGAGCAGAGATTAAGTCTTTGACTTTTAAGAGAGGGTAGTCAAAAGGCTTAGCTATAAGGACTTGGAAAGAGTTGAGAGTTGGAATCCAATTGTCATCCCATATATAAGCTTTCACCTGTAGCAATATTCCATCTTGTACCAGATTTTAGATTCTCCCTACCTTAACATAAACTATTTCAGACCCATGATAACTTACTCCCAATCTTAGCTTCCATAAGATTATTTACAGGGAAATAAATGCCTTTAAGTGCTTTAACCTAAAGCTGATTAGGTTGGTTAATAAGCCTCTAGAACTGCTTGGGCAACAATGCAAGGATGAATGTTTCCACGTCCTTGAAGCCCATACTTCTACAAATTTTGGAAATTAAAAGTTTTTGCCATTTACACCAACGTACTTTTCTTGTTATCTACAGATCCACCCTACCATAACCTACTACTGAGGGAACTGATATAACTTCAAAGAGATTTGGGAAACTTGAAGTAGGTCATCAAATAAGTGGGTATAGCTTGGGTAAATTTTCAAAATTTTTATGTACACATATATACATGTATTGTTTTACTTTTTTTTTTTTTATTTTTTTGTAGTTGAGAGTATTTTGGTTTTAGTAAAATTGTATTATAAAAAGGGTTGAATGTCAACTTTATTCCATTCAACTTTTTTAATAGTGTTAAAACGGAGCTCCTTTAAAATAGGCTAGGGGATTAAAGTGTTAAGGTTACTAAACGAAGAGGTAAATTGAAAATCAGATATAATTGGAGCCTAAAGGGGTGTTACTATAATTAACATTTAATTTCCTTAATTAAGTGGTAGTTAATAAAAAATTATTTTATTTTTCATGAAAAGTATTAGTAGTTGTGGAAAGTTGAAGAGTATTAATGGAAGAAAGCCAAAAAAAAAAAAAAAAAAGAAAAAAACTTTAGGAAATTTGAGATTTCATTATATTTTAGACTTCATTAAATGCCCAACCTTTTCCTTATTATAACATAGGTTTATTTTACCTACATCTATCTGTGGTATCTGTTTTGTACACTTAGACCCCACAGGTTTCGTAAATGTGCACATAGACCCCTTGAAATTTGTATTACATTCACTTAAATCTCTTTTATTAAAATTTTCATCCAAAAAGTAACTTTTGACTAATACAATACTTTAAAATTACCTTTACACCATTAGTATTAATAAAAAGATATTTATATTATGATATGGCATATTTTTTTTATAAAAAATTACTTTATAATTAATTTATTAAAAAAGTTTGTGAACCTTTTCAATATTAGTACTTTAAATTATTATGCTTCACGTTAATATTTTAAATTATTATATATAAAATAGTAATTATACATAATAAATTGTCATTATTTTTTTCAATTAATAATCTAATAAACTAAATATGAAAATAAAAATTACATTATAATTAATCTATTAATTTTTTTGTGAACCTTTTTCCATATTAGTACTCTAAATTGTTATGCTTCGCATCAATATTTTAAATTTATATTATATATAAAGTAGTAATTATACATATATATAAATTATCATTAATTTTTTCTATTAATAATCTAATAAACTAAACATGAAAACAAAATTTAGTTTTTCCTTTTATTTGACTTCCTTTCTGATAGTATCAAACAATAAAGAAAGAAACTTACTCTCAAATCTCTTTTTTATACATTTTTTATATTAATAATAAGGGTATAAAGGTAATTTTATAATATTTAATTGGGCAAAAGTTACTTTTTGGATAAATTTTAATAGAGAGGGTCTTGTGCACATTTGTAAAACCTCAAGGGGTTTAAGTACACATTTATGGAACCTGTAGGGTCTATGTGTACAAAACTGAAATT